>QNQO01001160.1:0-372596 GCA_003290165.1 Berberis thunbergii
GATTAACTGAGACTTTTTATGTTGCGTAGTTATGTGGAGTAAATTGCATTAAACAGGCAGAGTTGTAACATAGGATGAGGAGTTGAGGATAGTTGATTTGAGATTGGGAAGTGTAGTTATAATTGTGGTTCAGCTTAATACTACCAATGGCAGAGTTTGCGATAAAGGTTGAGTGACTGAATGGACATTGGACCCCGGCAAGATACGACATGAATGCTTGTTCTTTACTAGAATCAGGGTTCAAGACAGTTACATGGTGAAAACAAACTTCATATTGCCGGCTCCTTTGCTAGAGAGCTTAGACGATACCAATGTTTGGGAGGCATGTAGGGCACCCGCTTTAATTGACATTGTTCTTTTCTCCTTTCATAAGATAATTCTTGGAACTTAGAATTCACTTTGCAAGACTACTGTATTTTGGTGACGAGGATGTAAAAGTTATTCCCTAGTGCAAGAAATCCATTTCATTTTTTGTAAAGCTTTCCATTACTCTTTGATATTCTTTCTGCTTTCATCATTTTTCTGATTGTATATGTTAAAATTCTTGTCGACTGAGTTTAGGTTATTACTGACTGAATGATGACTGCAAATTTTTGCGGAAAACCTTCAACTCTTTAGTCTGAAGTAGACTAAGATTGTTTCAACTTTTAGAGCCTCCTTGTAGATAGGCTTCTGAATTCTGATACCATGACTTTCAAGCAAGGATTATCCATCACCGAACCTCTGGTTCAGTTAGTATGCAGTTTTTTCTGTCATTATTGTGCTCTCACGTTCGTCTTTAACCTTTTACTTTTAGTATCAGAATGATAGGCCATGTTATCCTCGTCTTTCTGTTTCCGGTTTTTATGATTATGCAGATGGGACAGTTTCTTTAGATGGATTTCTTCCTTGTTTATTCATGTACGATTGACGAGTTCTTTCTTCGAATTCCAACTTGTCTGGTATATTGACGCTCAAACCATGGTTGTTTATTCTCTGCTTAACATTTACTCCATACAATTTGTCTCAACGATGCATTTGTGGGCATTTAGTAAGACAACGAAGGATGTGAGACATGGAATGTGCAATTAATTGATAGGCATGTGTGTGATGTGGACAACGAAACCATCCACATGGCTCATTTGGTTATTTCTTCCATTGACAGATGAGATGAACTACTGGAGTAGGTTGTTAGCTGGTTCTGCAACTTTGCTATGCTGTATCATCAATGAATAGCATCAAAATTCTTCATATAAACAGTCAGAATTTTTTTTTTTAATTTATAATATTGATGGCATGTTCACCTTTCTGTCAGGTAAATCAACCTGCCGTAAATTGGCTTAACTCTGTAGGTTAATTTCGTAAGAAGCTGTGCTTACTGCTTCTCATATATAGGTTCTGGGTTCCATCAAACTCATCCTGCTGTAAAAACTCACCCCAATGAAAATCCTACTGTTCTTTGAAAAAAAAGTAAGTATAATTTTAGAGTGCGAAGGTAGATCATCTTTCTTCTCTACGAAAGTGTTTCTTTCACATGAATCTGCCAATAAATGCTCCTATTTGTTCTTGTTTAGAATCCCGAATAATTTTAGGCCGGCTTTGGATCACTAACTACTACCATGTACAATTAATGAAAGGGTAATTTTGCACTTTTGTCCCCTAGGTAATTAATAAGTAGACTCATCGTTAATCACTATTACAATTATCTTTTGATCAACGGTCAACGTTCATTGACCTTCAATTTTTAAAGCAGATTACCAAAATGCCCCTTAAAAATCAAAGGCTGAGATTGAATATTTCATATCTCGAACATCTCATCTCGAGAAAATCCCAAGGCCCAACTGAAATCGTAATCGTATCTCGAGAAAAATCCAACATTTGATTTAAAAAAAATCATCTTAAACAACTCATCTCGAAAAAAAATTAATGGCTTCAAAATTTAATAGTACACACATCTCTAGGTAAATCTAACGGTTCAATTTAAATTATGCACGCATCTCGATAAAATATAACTGTCTAGCACACATCTCGAGGAATCTGATAACATTGCACTCATTTCAAAAAAAATTGGTGGCCTGACACGCATCTCGCAAAAAAAATTGACAACTCATATTTATTCGTGCACACATCTCGAGGAAATTTTACGGCTCAAATTTATCAGTGCACGCATCTCAAGAAAAAATCTAATATTCAACACACATCACGAGAAATTTGTCTACTCAAATTTATTTGTGCATGCATCTCGAGAAAATCTGACGTCTGAATAAATTTTAATTTACTTTCGCCCTTTGAAATAAATTTGAATTTAATTTTGCCCCCTGAACAGACATGAGAGATGAAGGGGGAGGAAGAAGGAGGAAGGTAGAGGAAGGGGGAAAAAGGAGGAAGGACGTTGAGGAATGAAGCCCAAACTTTATTATAGGGGTTGTGAAACAGATGATGAAGGAGGAGGAAGCAAGAAGTGGAGGAAGGATGATAAATGAAAATGAAGAAGGAAGTGGAGGAACGATGAAGAGGATGGAGGATGAAGGGGATGGAGGAAAATGTGGTGGCGAGGCTACGAGATAAAGAAGAAATAAGGGGAGGAGGATAATCAAAATTTTCTTGATCATCTCTTAGGTTTGTTTTGTTTCAGGGGGCAAAACTAAATTCAAATTTATTTTATGGGGTTAAGGACAAAATTATATTAAAATTTATTCAGACGTCAAATTTTTTCGAGATGTGCGCACGAATAAATACGAGTCGCCAAATTTTTTCGAGGTATGTGCCAAAGCGTCAGATCTTTCTTGAGATGATGCACGAATAAATCTGGCCTGTAAAAATTCTCGAGATGTGTGCATGAATAAACCCAAGATGTTAGATTTTATCGAGATGTGCACACAAATAAATATGAATCTTCAAAATTTTCTCGAGATGTGCATTGAATCGTCATATTTCCTTCAAGATGTGTGCTGGAACGTCAGATTTTTTTTTGGAGATGCGTGAATAATTAAATTTAGACATTTAGATTTACCTAGAGATGTGTGTACGAATAAATTTTGACCGTTAGATTTTCCTTGAGATGAGATGTTCGAGATACGAAAGATTCAATCTCAACCTTTGATTTCTTAGGGGCAGTTTGATAATCTGCTTTGAAAATTGACGGTCAATAAACGTTGCCCGCTAGTCAAGGGGGGGTAATTGTAATAATGATTGATGATGAGTTTACTTATATATATATATATATATAATGTTGTGTGTGTGAGAAGTGCATTGGCATGGACGAATCCAGGTGGGGGCAAGTGGGGGTCCCTCACTAGATATTGATTTTTTAGGGTGTGTTTGGTTGCATGGAATCATATCCCATGAGAATTCATGAGGGGACCCATACATTTTAGACTAAATTGATATATCACTCCACATCTACCATTTGATCACCTTTTGATTTTGTGATCAATGGTGGGAATGTAAATCCTATGAACATGTGAATTTCACTCCTTGGTCCCCCAAGGCATGTGATTTTCATGTTCATGGGACTTTTATTCCCACCGTTGATCACAAAATCAAATGGTGGATATGGAGTGATACATCAATTTAGCCTAAAATGTATGGGTCCCCTCATGGATTCCCACAACATAAAATTCCATGCAACCAAACACACCCTTAGTATTTTTTATTACATAGGGGGCATGTCGAGTTTGATGACATAGCCCCGCCCCACCCTTCCTCTATTTTCTGTCGCCTCTTTCCTCTTTTCTGGTTTCCCTTTCTATTTATTGCGAGTTCAACAATCGCTCTGTATCCACATTTCTTCTTTTCCTTCCCTTTTTGCTTGATTATTTCTCTTTCCCACATCGCCACCAATATCGGCAACCCCAACCTATCTTGTCTGTTTTGAGGAAGAATGATTTTTTTAAGTATTTTTTCTAGATGAATTCATATCTCGAGGTTTATTTCTTTATTCATAATGTTTTTCTGGAGATACATTAATAATTGGGTCCATTAATTTTTTCTCAAGATATATGTTTGTATTTCAAGGTTCATCGGTGATTTATTGTTTAAGGAGCATTTTGGCAATCAACGTGAGCTTTTTTTTACTATCAAAGCACGTGGACTGCTAGTTTTTTATAGAGGCAAATCGCAAATAACCCAATTAGATGGGCCAAATTTCTTTCCCAATAGATTAGATGAAGTTTTGTTTAGTAATTGGTGTTTTGTATAGTGAATCGTTCAAATAAAAAATTATGTTAAAGTATTTAGTTAATACATTATCATTAATTAATTATGATTCATCACTTTGCTCACTTCAACTAAATTTATGACTCCGTCAATGTGCATCAAGATAGTGATTGCGAGTGATATAAAGATAGGAGTATAGCTAACTTCAATTAAACGGCAAAGGGATGCAAAGTAAAGATTCTTATTAAAATTCCTTTAAAAGAATGTATAAATACATATATTAAATTGGCATTACTAATTCATTTAAATTAAGTTAGTCAATTATTTGTTTTATCTAAATTTATGTTGCATACATGATTTAATAATATTGGTTTTATAATGTGCAGTTATATTGCGACAAAATACTAATAGTTTCAACAAAGTAAGTCTAGGCAGTCTTCTTTGGTAGCTTTTTGGCATTTTTTGTTGTTGTGTTTTTACATTTTTTTTTTTTATCAATTTTCTTTAAATAACAACCACAAACTCTATTTATAAAGGGATAAAAGTGTAAAAAAAATTGAAAAATGACAACAAAAAAAAAACTAGCAAACAAGGCCGACTAGAATTGTTGGTTTCAACATAAACCTGCAAGCTTGGCGCAGTATCGGGTCAGGTGCTCTACTGAATTTTTATTTATTTTTTGACAATTTTCCTTAAACATTTTGCATGATAAAGTGCTTGAATGTCAACAAGAGTTGGAGAAAAAAAAAAAATCTGTGGTGCTCCACATCTCTTGCATCTCCATCCATTCTATTTTTTTGCCTTCTCCTTTCCCTCCCCCCTTCCCTGAATTCATGTTTTCTCATTTCTGTTCTCCTCAATCATCTCTATCTGCCTTGACTCTTTAATGAAGTTATGATGTTTCAGATTTTTTGATACGTATTGGAGTGCTTTGTTATACATACCGCGTGCATTCCATACATTGATTTATATACATACACGCAGAAAGTTTGGGAGGTGTCATGGATGAGAAACGCGCAAATGAGACTCATCTACTAACCTGTTATCAGGAATATGCACTACACCAAAAACCCCCTTTAGCAACGGTTCTGTACCGTGGGCGTAACCCATTGCCACGGCTAAGAGCCGTTGGCTACAGAGGCGTCGCGAAATTTGTTGCAACGGCCATAAACCGTTGCTAAGCCGTGGCAAAAATAGCCACGGTTCTAAGCCGTGACAAGGTGTAGATATTAGCAACGGTTTTAAACCGTGGCTAAGAAGGTAGCAACGGTTTTAAACCGTGGCTAAGAAGGTAGCAACGGTTTTTAGCCGTGGCAAGATTAGCCACGGTTTCAAGCCGTGATAACGTGTGGACAATAGCAACGGTTCTAAACCGTGCCTAATTAATTAGCAACGGTTTTAAACCGTGGCTAACTTTAGCCACGGTTTTAAGCCGTGGCAATGTAGCCACGGTTTTGAGCCGTTGTGATAGTTAGCCACGGTTTAAAACCGCAGCAAATTTTTTTTTTTTTTTTTTTTTTCCTATCAAATGACTTTGAGTCATTGAGTCAAAATTGTTTTAGAAGTATTTTTGAAGTTAAACAACATATAATAAAGAGAAGATTATGTTTTTAATGTGTTAATTTTACTTTGAGAATACATGCACATTTGAGAATAATCAATAAGTGGAATTAATACGACCAGAATTACTAAAGAAGAAGACCAACAAATTGAGATGATCATCCAAATAGGCAATTAGGTTTCACTTAAGTAAACAATAATTGGAAAGATAATACAATCTGAGATAGACTAATAATTAGAAAGCAAACAATTGGAGCTGTAAATCTGTGATTGGTAACTGTCAAATTCCCAAAGAGAACTCAAATTGAAGATGTGGAATTCAGATCCATTTCCAGCTAACAGCTAAACCAATTAACCATGTTACAACAACAAAAAAAAAAAAAAAAAAAACTCACGCCATGGAGGTGGACTGGTGATGCAATAAGCAATGTTAGGCAGCTGATCCTTGGCTGGATGCGGCTGCAACTCATCCTGCTTGGGTGCTGGAGCTGCTCCTCCTGCCATGATTTTTCCTCTTCTACAAAGATTCATATGTACAACTCTGTCTCCTTCATCAGAGACGGCTTCAGAATATTCAGCAGCTCAGATTACGCAGCATTCTAGATGCAAGAGAATTCCTTTAAGCTTAAAACATCATCGTTGCTGATGAGGTATAATTCCTATTGTTTAAGACAGTGAAACTTGTACATTTTGAGTTTTATCAGGTTGGTTCACGAGGACGAGCATACCAGATTGAACTTAGGGTCCGAAGGCGCTGGAAGTAGTCCCCCAAGGCAAGCAAGCCTCTGGCTGCCTGCCGGGTAGTAAGGATTTTAGCCATCTGCTGCAAGGTCATATGGCGAAGGCTGTCTGCCTGTTCAGCATCAATAACCAATAAGAATCAGCCAAATTACAACCAAAGGGGGTTTAAGAAGATAATGGCTGAAAGAAGGGAGTTGCTAGTTCAAAGGGAAATTTCTATATGCAAAAACCTGACTATTTGATCCTCTTATTACTGCTTGAATATGATGAGCCACCAATCAGTATTTTCAATAGTTAATCAGACAATCTGACATAACACAACAACATTTCACCAACAGATTTACAAAAGAGTTCCTAAATAGTTTTCAACAACCAAAGATGGCCTAGTACATTAGAAAGTACCCTTTCGGAGTTCAACAGTAAAAATATTACTCATGCTTGTACCAAAACTGTCCCCCACCCTTGTCATATTATTTAGCCATACCTCTTGTGAATTGAACTACAGACCAAGTACAAGTTCAATAAAATGACAGTTTGAATGCTTTACATTCAAGTGTTAACATTTTTGAAGTCTTGAGAAAAAGCGAATTGATCACGAAGCCGTAAGTTAAGTAAATCTAAGTCAATTATTCTGTTAAATTGGGCTTTGTCTGCAAGTATTGAGCTAAATTTTTCTTTTGTAAATAGCATAACATTCTTAGTATCTTGCATTTTCTCAGATGATTATGGTCCATGAAGAAAAACTAAACAGAGAATAAATAAATAATCAGGTGTTAGGAAGTACTATTTCTAGCTCATACTACTCTAAAACCTTCAAGTTGAAAGTCTTGCAAGGTCCTGACATTTTTTCAATTCAACATTATCTTTCTGCAATATTAATAGATAAACTTATCATGAGATTGCAGAATTCGTATGCCTAATCATAACAATTGTTCCCTATTATTGAGAATATCAGATTAATTTGTTAGCAAGTACTTCTTTAAAAGATTTAAGAAAATGCTCCAGAATATATTTTATGGTGCTATATCAATTAGTTGTTATCACAATAAGCAACGTGCCCTTATAATATGTACGTACCTGGTTCACAAATCTTAAAAGATCATTCAACTTCTCCATTGCAGTCCCCATCTGCAACATGTAGAGTCACATTCCAACCAGCTGCCAATGCACACGCGGCACCCGCGCGTTTCTGCGACAAATCCCGAAATGACACCGTAGTGCCTAAATCAACCGGCGAACACACGCGCCAACCACATGACGCCGCATCTCAGCATGTCAACGCTGCGACAAAACAACTGCAATGTATCCCAGCAGCAACAAAGCCGCGCATCAGCAGCAGCAGAAAATAGCACCGCAGCCGTCGCATCAACACGCAGCGCAGCAACCGCGCATCAGCAACAGCAGAACAGCAACAGCGGATCAGCAGCAGCAGCAGATCAGCAGAACAGCAACAGCAGATCAGCAGAGAGCTCTGCCTAAACCACACAGCATCTGCCCCTGCGAGCAGCAGAGAGACTCGCAGAATATCGCCATTTCCCGGACTGCGAAAGCTGCCATAATCCCCAAACCTCGCAGCCACAAAGCTGAAAAACTAGATTGATCCAACAGAAAGACAACTACTGAACCATTAAACACCAAACCATAACCCAACATATGACAAACCGTAAATATACAACATCGCAAGTAGGAGAAGACGGTACAAACCTGCTCATCTTTCCTCAATGGCCTTCTTGTCACCAGCCCCATGAAGAATGACATTGTCATCCTTGGAGATAGTTACCTGCAAATTCTGTCGCATGTTATGGCCTATTCTGCAGTGAAGTTAGGTCAACATGGAGAAGAAAAAAAAACTAGTTTCAAGAGTATAGCTTATCTTTTTGCAAGTGCCAAGCATATCTAGTTCCACCTTGTCAAGGTTCATACTAACCTGCAAAGAAAGGAGCCAAGTGTTGAGTCTTGCCAACATAAAGATCTTTTTCCATACTAAACTTGGTTTTGTAAGACCCATTGTCTTAGTTTCTACTATAATAAATGTATGGTCATATTATGAATGCATAATATAAATCCTTGGTCAAGTACAGAAAAGCATGAGCAGCATAAATTACACTTTATTTAAAATACTCAAACAGCAACATAAAACTCCAAGCAAAAAAAAAAAAAAAAAAGCTAGAACTAACCTCTCCAGCATAATGGCAAACACGGAAAGCCCCACTCCTTTCTCCTTTAAAGCAGAGATTAGTGCTTAGATGCTGCTTAAGCTTATTGGCAAAGGTCAAATCAGTGGCTTTAGGAAAAGTTGATTCCTCATCCAATAGAGACAATAACCCCAATGGTTTCTGCATAGAAGAGGCGATGATCATTACCAAAATGCAACAAGCTTAAAAACATATTACAGCCACAGAGAACAGCATTAAGAAAGAGATTTGTTAAAAGTTCCGAAGAGTTGTGCTGACGTTTCACCATCAAAAACTTGAATACTATTTTCTCTCATAAAATCTATTAATCTAGGCGTGAGGCCAGGCGAGACACCTCAAGAGCCTTCATGTCGTCACAGTGGAGGTGGCCACCTAAGACTATATGAAGACATCATGAACATAAAATCTTTGAACTTTTTATGTTACATGCTAAAAACAAAGATTATATTCCCTAATGTCTTGTCAGCAACAAACCTCGCATAAAACAGCTGAAAACAAGGAAGCATTCATTTGCTTCTCTTTTATCTTTTATGTACGATTCCTTTGTTTCTACTCTTTATTTTGCCATCTAAACATGAAACATTTCAATACAGACACCGTGTTTAGAGGTTCATCATATCAGCAAGTAATTGAAGAGTTGAGATGTGTTAGGAAAATATAAAGGGTCGGATGTTATGGTATAAGAATTTACACTAGCTGCCAACCTGACACGACTATCATCACCAACATTTGGCAAACTAACAAGGGCATGAAGAGTTATCGGATAGGATAGTTGTCCATCATAAGCAATCAATTTAACCTAAAATTTATAGATGGTTTGCTAAACAAGAAAATAGATAGAATTTCAGGTGGAGAGAGCCTGGGAGAAGATTGTAGAACAGCATGAATACTTCAAAGAACGACTCAGGTGGTACTTCTAGTTAAGACTATAACAAAAATATCACAATAGATTAACATGTACATCCAGTCTGAATGATATCCTATACAACCTTCCAAGATTAACTTGTCAGACTATGAAAGCTCCTAAACACGTCACTGGCAGAAGCATGGAAAAGCATTGGTTCCAGACACCCAGTAAAAACACATCACTCTTGAACATACATGTGAGAAAAGAAAAGAAAAAAATGTTTTTTGTGGATTTCATACCTTTCCTGCCCCTGAACAGTTGGAACATCTTTCAGTTCTAGGCGGGGACAGTGGTTGACCTCCATCATTGATGGTTGCCACTGGCTCAACACGAATGAGAGATCCTGTGCTTGAACACCGAGCACAAGCACAGATATCCTGCAACATAAAAATAGATCAATCAGAATATCATTACATTGTACAACCAAGTTTAACTCTTCCGCATGAGAACATAAAAACAAGCACCAAATACACAATGAATATCATTACAAGCACCAAATACACAATGGCCAAACTCATCGTCTCCAAACTATACAATCAGTGTAGTAAAATGTTAATTTTAAATTGGCAATGTTAACATTTTACTAGACCGCGCCACTCGTTAATGCATTACAATTACATATATGAAAACTTTTGACCAAACATATATCCATACAAATAAAAGCAAAAGCAATAGCAACTACAAATCAAGCATAACTTGTCAGTTAACAAAATTCCAGATTGAAAACCAAAAATATTACAAAAAATCCATGCTGCAGTTTCAGTTTGAGATCATAACCACATTATACGTATTTCCTTGTAATTTGCATGTTGATGATTCGTAAGAGTTTCTCCAATAATCACAATTATGCTATTCTAAATAGAATAAGTTCACTTGAATTGAATACAACAGAATCAGGGGAAAAGACAGCTAGTAGTATGCATTGGTCAAGAAATAAAAAGCAGACCGAAACAGATTAGAACTGGTTATGTAGACAAAATAAAAGTCACTTTCAGCTGGTTTGAAATGATGACGAAGTAACCAAAGTGAAAGATATGCAAACTGGTGAATTTCTTACCTGAAACTCTTGTATTTGCTTTTGTTGTTCAGCCTGCAACCTACCAGCTACACTCAACAACTCCCCAACTGTAGACTCAATGCGTTCGTTGATCACTTCTGCAAGTGCCCTACCCAAGAAAAAGGCATCCAAAACACTCTTGCCATCTCTTTCCCCTGCCACAAGAAACATATTTAATAAAGAGCACTCTTGAATACAAGAACAACATATCTGCTGTGATATATTTGGTTTCCCACAGAACCAAATGACATGTAATATGCATAACAATTGAAGGTAAAGAATGTAAATTCAATACCTTCTACAAGCAGAATTCAAAACTACTTTGGGCAAGCTCCCAAGCCCTTCAGTGAGTTTGATTCCTTGAGCAGTCTTGGTGTTCTTCACTGATGACAAAACTGCTTCACTGGTGGACTGGATGATAACCTCCTGGGTAGTCAGGGTGCTATATCCGGTTTTGTTTAAAGAATCAAGGACCGCATCAACTATGTCTAAGCCCTTAATTGCTGCAAGGTACACCGCATTCTGAAGAGGAGAAAGCAAAATGATTAACCCACAAAGATACAAGGGACAAGCAACCTCAACCCTTGGTATACTGTGACGTCTGCACAGCGTAGGGAAAACTACAATTCAAACTCATCTCATTTACAAATTATTCTCACACAACGAAAACATGATTTTTGCTATTCAATCAAACTCAAACATGAGTAATAGTATATTAGTATGGTGCCAACTTCTACTGCCTATCTTAATTTAAGAATGATCAACTGCTTAGAAACCATCTGTAGAGACTGAATGTTTATCGTCATGTAAACAATCCAGCCTCAAAGACAAGATCATAATATCATGATTTATTCTAGTCCATAGTAGAAACCATCGAATTTAGGACAAGATTACAATATCATGATTTATTCTAGTACATATTTCATAAGACACGCTTCAGTATATAGTCCTCTCTCTTATCTTCACTTTTAACCCATATTCATAAACAGAATGTTAAGAACTGACCTACTTTGTTCTTGTTTCTGCAGAATTTGGGGTTACAAGCAATGCAAGATCAGCACCAATGTCAGATGTGGATAAATCTCTGTATATTGTGGAACCAAATCTTGATATGAGCTGCCTGTTTCAGTTCCAGAATCTGACAAAGACTGAGATTATGTAATACCAAATAAGTTCAGAAGCAGTAATTCATAACCAAAAGATGTAGACAGAGAAACTATGGAATGTATTAGAATTGTTGTAATATGAACCAGTTGAGAGGAAAGTTACAAGTAGGCTATTCGAGTGGCCATACACTCCCAAGAGCAAATGCTCTGATGTATACTTCTATTACAATCAATGAATGCCTACTTTCCTTCCTAAACTATTATTTATAGCAACATACTACACTGACAGTAAGATAACAGAGTACTCTGCAGTAATTCATAACCAAAAGATGTAGACAGAAAAAGTGGACAATATATCATTCTTTTCTTAAGCTGCCATATTGGTGTTTCAAGGTACCAAAAAAATCATACACGTAAATACCCCTACAAAAGCCAAAAACATAGAAAAAATACCAACAAGAAGAAGAACCTAATCTCAGTCTTTAATAATTAATAAGAAACCAAAGGAATATTAACCTCGGAATACCATGCTAAAAAATTTGGAAACATGATAGCAATGGATTATTGTCAATAAAGTCGGTCCACGAGGTACTACGTGCTTACATTCGACCTGACTTTTATATTAAACTGATTTGGAGAAATTCCATTCTTTCCCATGCATTTTAGTTGTTTTATAAATGCACTCAGTGGTCGGGGTCAGCCTAACCCCTCCTCTGGAGTGTTTAGTTAAATAACATTGAACCCTCCCTAAGAAAACTTGATATAATCATGCAGTAGAATTTCACAACAAAATAGAATTTCAACTACCAATGATTGCTTCTTTAATTTAGAATTTTGAAGTCCTGACCTCAATTGTCTTCTCTATGAGATTTTTCCTCCGTTGATCATTTGATACATGGCAAACCAATCCCAAAACTTCAATCCCACGAGCTCTAAGCTTCTCAGCAGCTTCATCTACATTTTCTGAAGAAAAAAAAAATCCAAAAGAACCCCAAATCAATCCACCTCTCATTCATTCCTCAAAAAAACATATAAAGATCAAATTTTGATGCAAATCCATACAAAAGCTTGAATTTTGAGAGAATCCCACGAACCTGTTTGCGAGATGAGATCACAACAGCAGCTCCTTCCAAGCCAAGTCTCTCTGCGATGCCGAAACCGATCCCCTGTGTTGATGTTGTAACTATGGCTACCTTCCCTTGAAATCTCTTCAAACCCCCAACCGCTTCGCTTTCTCTCTCTCTCTCTCTCCTCTCCAGAAAAATCATCAATCGACTGTGACACATGAAGCGAACAACTCACACCCTTCTCAAACTTTCTTCTTTTTCTTCTTCTTCTTCTATCGTCCTTCTTCTTCTCTCCTTCTCGTCCTCTCCTTCTTCCGTCCTTCTTCCTTCTTCTTCTCTGCTTCTCGTCCTCTCCTTCTTCCGTCCTTCTCCTTCCTTCAGTAGTGCTTGTGAAGAGGAGGCGTAGAGAGAGTGTTAATATCTTTTCCCCAAATTTTTTCGCCAGAGCGCGAAAATGAAACCTTCAAAGCGCGAAAGTATTTTGGCCAAAGCGCGAAAGTGGTTGTTTTTTAGCTACGGTTTTAAACCGTTGGCAGGTTTAGCCACGGTTTTTAGCCGTTGCTAGATCTAGCCACGGTTTAAAACCGTTGCTAAAAAAAAATTTTGCAACGGTTTTAAGCCGTTGCTACACCTAGCCACGGTTTATAACCGTTGCTAAAGTTTTTTTTGCAACGGTTTGGAACCGTTGCGAATAATACCCACGGTGTTGAGCCGTTGCTACTAATAGCCACGGTTTTTAACCGTGTCAAATATACCAACGGTTCTAAGCCGTGGCTATGTTTTTTTTACCCACGGTTTTAAGCCGTTGGTAATTATAGCTACGGTTTGTAGCCGTGGCAAATAGCCCAACGGTTTAGAACCGTGGCCAGCTCGGCGTGGCTAAAGGGGGTTTTTGGTGTAGTGATGGTGGCATTCTCTCCAGGGGCGTTTGGTTAAGTGATGACCCTCTCCACTACGCAGTCCCCAGTCTTCTATTGCAAATCACTCTCTTCTCCATCATGGAACGCTTCCTCTACTTCATTCTAAGGCCCCTTGGACAACCATCCGTCACTGCTCAAATACTTGTAAGTAACTAGATTAATGGTATTCCGAATGATCACCCATCTATATAACAATCAATGTAGGGAGATATAGTACTTATTTTCAAACGATTTATGTGTTTTGATGGTACTACGGTACTGATATTGTTTCAATTGGTTGCCAGGGTGGTGTGATATTAGGCCCTACGGTACTTGGGCGCAACACAAAGTACACAAACATATTTTTCCCACCTAAATCCCTAGTAGTACTTGACCCGATTGCACGCTTTAGTTTCATCATCATCCAAATGCTCATGGGAGTAAAGCTGGATCCATCTGCACTGAAGAAGACTGGAAAAATGCCATTTGCCATAGGAATATTAGGTTTCTGTTTCCCTATGTTTGTGGGTATAATTATGCACATGCTCATACGCTCAGTGACAGAGATGGATCATGAAATCAACATTTCAATTAGCATGGTAATAGGCATACAGTCTATGTCCGCTTTCCCTGTTATCACTAGCATCTTGAGTGACCTAAAAATGCTCAACTCAGAGCTTGGTCGTGTTGCAAGTTCTTCATGTATGGTTTCTGATTTCTGCAGTTCCATAATCATGTTCAGTTTTCAGATTCTGAACCTTTTACAAAATAAAGATCCAATGCCGAATATGATAGGTTATACACTGTCAGCAATTTTGGTGGTGTTTTTTATTGTGTTCATCGTCCGACCAGCTGCATTATGGGTGAACAGCAAGACTCCACAAGGACAACCAGTGAAGGAGGTTCACATGTTTGGTGTTGTTCTAGCTCTCTTGGTATGTTCACTCGCCAGTGAGGTTCTTGGCATAAGCTATGCCTTGGGACCTTACATATTTGGATTGGCTTTACCAGATGGACCGCCTTTGGGGACTACCTTAGACAACAGGATCGGTAGCTTAGTTACAGTATTGTTCATACCAATGCTTTTCACTAGTTGTGGCGTGAAGACAGATTTATTCTCCGTAATGTCATATCAGCATGTGTGGATCACTGAGATAATCTTTGTCAGCTGTTTTATGGCGAAAACAATATCCATTATGTTGCTTCTTCTCTACTACAAGACACCATTCCGTGATGCACTCACCCTTGCGCTTGTTATGAACTCCAGAGGATTGGTTGAAGTTGCCGTTTATGATTCCTTCTTGGGGCACAAGGTACGTAATAATAACCCGTATCCTTTGATAGTTGTTTTTACCACTAATACATAAATGACAAAGGTACTGTAATATTTGCATTTGCAGTTAATGAGCCATGGTATCTTTTCGATTTTGGTCGTGAGTTCATTGATTCAAACATTCTTTATTTCAAACATTGTGAGAAACCTTTACGACCCATCCAGGCGATACTTGCCTCAAAGAAGAAGAACTATTCAACATAATGGATGCAACGAGTTTGGGATACTAGCTTGTGTTCACAACCAAGACAATGTGCCTACCATCATCAGAATTCTAGAAGCTTCAAACCCTGCAAAACTTAGCCCCATCCATGTCTGTGTTCTCTACCTAGTCAAGCTTACAGGTCGCGTTGCCTCTGTACTAATTGCCCACAACCGACACGAAATAGCTTCTTCTAGTACTAAAAATTGTCAGTCAGAACCCATTGTAAAGGCATTCAGATACTACGAGCAAAAGCATGACTTTGTCTCTGTAGGCTCTTTTACGAGCATCTCTCCTTCTGATTCAATGCACGAAGATGTCTGTTCTCTTGCTCTAGAAAATAGATCAATTCTTATTATTATGCCCTTCCATAGGCAATGGCTAGCTGGAGGAAACATACACTCATCGGCTCCAATAAGGAACTTGAACTACAATGTACTTGCAAAGGCACCTTGCTCGGTGGGGATCCTAGTTGACCGAAGGTCCATATGCTCTTCTGGACTTTCGTTACAAGGAGTAGGCATGCTCAATATAGCCACTCTATTCATCGGAGGATTTGATGATCAAGAAGCATTATCATATGGTTCAAGAATGGTAAAGCAACGCAATGTAAAACTTACAGTGTTTCGATTTAATTCAAGGGGTGCTGCCCGCTGTTATGCAAAGATGAGATATATGGACAATGAAATTATGAACGAGTTTAGGTCCGATAACTTTTATAATGATAGGATAATATATAAGGAAGAAGAAGTGAGTGATGGACAAGGACTAGTTAAGGCGATTCGATCAATAGAGAATGCTTACGATCTTGTGATGGTTGGGAGACGACATATGGAGTGTCCTCTCATGGCAGGACTTACAGAATGGACTGAGTTCCCAGAGCTGGGGATAGTTGGGGACATTTTAGCTGCATCAGACCTTCATGTTGAGTCAGACTATCAAAGCATGCCTTCAGTCATGGTGGTGCAACAACAGGCTCGTGTATGGGAGGAAAATGCCGTCCTGGATGTTAACAACATCAAATCTTAGACAGTCAGTATTCGAAAAGGAGCCATTGGAATTAAAGAATGTTGAAACCACAGTGATCCTTTATGTACATATGTTTGTTAGTCCCCGAAGATAATCATTTGAGGCATGAAAAGAACAGAAAAGAGTTTAATAACATATTAAAAAATATCAAATAAAATGTAGGATTCGTAAAGGTCGTCTAATGGATCTTATGTACCTTAATTGTGCGCGAGAGGGTGACTCAAGGTGGAACACTGAAATTGATGGAGAGCTTTTTTTTTGATGATCTTCAAATGGCTACATCATGGACCTTCATTACCTGTAATCTGAGCATTGCAAGGCATTTACGAGGGTAGATTGTAAACCTTGACTCTCAGATTACTAGTGGATTGTAGTGCGCTCCATGATATAAACAGCGAACCATATTACATTTTTGCTTTCTTTCTTTTATTGTTGGTTTTTTTTTGTTGGGTGGAATTTGCTTACTCCCATGTTATTATTTTTGTTCAACTTTCATTATTACATTGAATCCTAGATTCACAATATTAACATTTCACCCAACCTAAACCTGAACCATTAATGATTACGTTGACACAACACACACAAGTACTTCGTTAGAACTAGAAAGTGTGCTACGTGGTATCAATCCCTATACTCCTTCCAATATGCATGTTATCGTCGTATATATTATTCCAGGTTTAAAAATAAAAGCTACCCAAAAAACAAGGCTCATCAGATCGTTCTATTCTATTTCCCCTTAACAATAGAGAAAATATATCTGAGGTGAAAGCCTGTGTCAATGGTCAATTCCCCCTTATTCCTCTTTCAAACACCCATATATTTCTCATTTCCATCCATTCTACATTCTACATTCTATTTCCTTCTCTAGCTCTCTTCCCTGAATTCATGTTTTTCTTTTATTTTCTTCTCTACTTCCCTTCTCTCTGTCTCAAGTCTTTCATGAAGTCATGATATTTCAAATATTGTAATCCAAAAACTGTCTTATTTTTACATACAAATAAAGCATGGCTTCCACAGGAAATCATACTGAAAAATCCTGTTATCCAGCTTATGCTGCTATTCTCTCCAGGGGTCTTTGATTTAAAGACAATCCACTTAACTACACAATCCCTAATCTTATGTTGCAAGTCACTCTCTTCTCCATTCTCGAACGCATCCTCCAGATTATCCTAAAGCGTATTGGACAACCCTCCGTCATTCCTCAAGTTCTTGTAATCACATTTTTTTTCCTTAAAGATCGAAGACTAGACGAATAAAAAAGTGTGCAGGATTTTGTTGTGGTACTGATATCAGTTTTTTGTTTTTTGGTCAGGGTGGTGTGATACTAGGCCCAACAGTTCTTGGCCGCAGCTAAGAATTCAGAAAATGGATTTTCCCACGTAGATCCCAAATAATACTTGACCCGTTTTCACACTTTAGTTTCATTTTCATCCAGCTGCTCATTGGATTAAGGATGGATCCAGCTGCAAAGTTTACGATAGGGAAAAATCCAATAATTCTTGGAATATTAAGTGTCTTTTTTCCTATATTTATGGGAGGATTGGTAGTTTTTTGACAATTTTCCTTAAACATTTGGCATGATAAAGTGCTTGAATGTTAACAAGAGTTGGAGAAAAAAAAGAAAAAAAAATTTGTGGTGCTCCACATCTCTTGCATCTCCATCCATTCTATTCTCTTGCCTTCTCCTTTTCCTCCCCCTTCCCTGAATTCATGTTTTCTCATTTCTGTTCTCCTCAATCATCTCTATCTGCCTTGACTCCTTAATGAAGTTATGATGTTTCAGATTTTTTGATACATACTAGAGTGCTTTGTTATACATACCGCGTGCATTCCATACATTGATTTATATACATACACGCAGAAAGTTTGGGAGGTGTCATGGATGAGAAGCGCGCAAATGAGACTCATCTACTAACCTGTTATCAGGAATATGGTGGCATTCTCTCCAGGGGTGTTTGGTTAAGTGATGACCCTCTTCACTACGCAGTCCCCAGTCTTCTATTGCAAATCACTCTCTTCTCCATCATGGAACGCTTCCTCTACTTCATTCTAAGGCCCCTTGGACAACCATCCGTCACTGCTCAGATACTTGTAAGTAACTAGATTAATGGTATTCCGAATGATCACCCTGGAAATATTCTATCTATATTACAATCAATGTATGGAGATATAGTACTTATTTTCAAACGATTTATGTGTTTTGATGGTACTACGGTACTGATATTGTTTCAATTGGTTGCCAGGGTGGTGTGATATTAGGCCCTACGGTACTTGGGCGCAACACAAAGTACACAAACATATTTTTCCCACCTAAATCCCTAGTAGTACTTGATCCGATTGCACGCTTTAGTTTCATCATCATCCAAATGCTCATGGGAGTAAAGCTGGATCCATCTGCATTGAAGAAGACTGGAAAAATGCCGTTTGCCATAGGAATATTAGGTTTCTGTTTCCCTATGTTTGTGGGTATAATTATGCACATGCTCATACGCTCAGTGACAGAGATGGATCATGAAATCAACATTTCAATTAGCATGGTAATAGGCATACAGTCTATGTCCGCTTTCCCTGTTATCACTAGCTTCCTGAGTGACCTAAAAATGCTCAACTCAGAGCTTGGTCGTGTTGCAAGTTCTTCATGTATGGTTTCTGATTTCTGCAGTTCCATAATCATGTTCAGTTTTCATATTTTGAGCCTTTTACAAAAGAAAGATCCAATGCCGAATATGCTAGGTCATACACTGTCAGCAATTTTGGTGGTGTTTCTTATTGTGTTCATCGTCCGGCCAGCTGCATTATGGGTGAACAGCAAGACTCCACAAGGACAACCAGTGAAGGAGGTTCACATGTTTGGTATTGTTCTAGCTCTCTTGGTATGTTCACTCGTCAGTGAGGTTCTTGGCATAGGCTATGCCTTGGGACCTTACATATTTGGATTGGCTTTACCAGATGGACCGCCTTTGGGGACTACCTTGGACAACAGGATCGGTAGCTTAGTTACGGTATTGTTCATACCAATGCTTTTCACTAGTTGTGGCGTGAAAACGGATTTATTCTCCGTAATGACATATCAGCATGTGTGGATCATTGAGATAATCTTTGTCAGCTGTTTTATGGCGAAAACAATATCCATTATGTTGCTTCTTCTCTACTACAAGACACCATTCCGTGATGCACTCACCCTTGCGCTTGTTATGAACTCCAGAGGATTGGTTGAAGTTGCCGTTTATGATTCCTTCTTGGGGCACAAGGTACGTAATAATAACCCGTATCCTTTGATAGTTGTTTTTACCACTAATACGTAAATGACAAAGGTACTGTAATATTTGCATTTGCAGTTAATGAGCCATGGTATCTTTTCAATTTTGGTCGTGAGTTCATTGATTCAAACATTCTTTATTTCAAACATTGTGAGAAACCTTTACGACCCATCCAGGCGATACTTGCCTCAAAGAAGAAGAACTATTCAACATAATGGATGCAACGAGTTTGGGATACTAGCTTGTGTTCACAACCAAGACAATGTGCCTACCATCATCAGAATCCTAGAAGCTTCAAATCCTACAAAACTTAGCCCCATCCACGTCTGCGTTCTCTACCTAGTCAAGCTTACAGGTCGCGTTGCCTCTGTACTAATTGCCCACAACCGACACGAAATAGCTTCTTCTAGTACTAAAAATTGTCAGTCAGAACCCATTGTAAAGGCATTCAGATACTACGAGCAAAAGCATGACTTTGTCTCTGTAGGCTCTTTTACGAGCATCTCTCCTTCTGATTCAATGCACGAAGATGTATGTTCTCTTGCTCTAGAAAATAGATCAATTCTTATTATTATGCCCTTCCATAGGCAATGGCTAGCTGGAGGAAACATACACTCATCCGCTCCAATAAGGAACTTGAACTACAATGTACTTGCAAAGGCACCTTGCTCGGTGGGGATCCTAGTTGACCGGAGGTCCATATGCTCTTCTGGACTTTCGTTACAAGGAGTAGGCATGCTCAATATAGCCACTCTATTCATCGGAGGATTTGATGATCAAGAAGCATTATCATATGGTTCAAGAATGGTAAAGCAACGCAATGTAAAACTTACAGTGTTTCGATTTAATTCAAGGGGTGCTGCCCGCTGTTATGCAAAGATGAGATATATGGACAATGAAATTATGAACGAGTTTAGGTCCGATAACTTTTATAACGATAGGATAATATATAAGGAAGAAGAAGTGAGTGATGGACAAGGACTAGTTAAGGCGATTCGATCAATAGAGAATGCTTACGATCTTGTGATGGTTGGGAGACGACATATGGAGTGTCCTCTCATGGCAGGACTTACAGAATGGACTGAGTTCCCAGAGCTGGGGATAGTTGGGGACATTTTAGCTGCATCAGACCTTCATGTTGAGTCAGACTATCAGAGCATGCCTTCAGTCATGGTGGTGCAACAACAGGCTCGTGTATGGGAGGAAAATGTCGTCCTGGATGTTAACAACATCAAATCTTAGACAGTCAGTATTCGAAAAGGAGCCATTGGAATTAAAGAATGTTGAAACCACAGTGATCCCTTATGTACATATGTTTGTTAGTCCCCGAAGATAATCATTTGAGGCATGAAAAGAAAAAAAAAGAGTTTAATAACATATTCAAAAATATCAAATAAAATGTAGGATTAGTAAAGGTCGTCTAATGGATCTTATGTACCTTAATTGTGGGCGAGAGGGTGACTTAAGGTGGAACACTGAAATTGATGGAGAGCATTTCTTTTGATAATCTTCAAATGGCTACATCATGGACCTTGATTACCTGTAATCTGAGCATTGCATGGCATTTACGAGGGTAGATTGTAAACCTTGACTCTCAGATTACTAGTGGATTGTAGTGTGCTCCATGACATAAACAGCGAACCATATTACATTTTTGCTTTCTTTCTTTTATTGTTGGTTTTTTTTTGTTGGGTGGAATTTGCTTACTCCCATGTTATTATTTTTGTTCAACTTTCATTATTACATTGAATCCTAGATTCACAATATTAACATTTCACCCAACCTAAACCTGAACCATTAATGATTACGTTAACACAACACACACAAGTACTTCGTTAGAACTAGAAAGTGTGCTACGTGGTATCAATCCCTATTCCCCTTCCAATATGCATGTTATCGTCGTATATATTATTCCAGGTTTAAAAATAAAAGCTACCCAAAAAACAAGGCTCATCAGATCGTTCTATTCTATTTCCCCTTAACAATAGAGAAAATATATCTGAGGTGAAAGCCTGTGTCAATGGTCAATGCCCCCTTATTCCTCTTTCAAACACCCATATATTTCTCATTTCCATCCATTCTACATTCTACATTCTATTTCCTTCTCTAGCTCTCTTCCCTGAATTCATGTTTTTCTTTTTTTTCTAATTCCCTTATCTCTGTCTCAAGTCTTTCATGAAGTCATGGTATTTCAAATATTGTAATTCAAAAACTGTCTTATTTTTACATACAAATAAAGCATGGCTTCCACAGGAAATCATACTGAAAAATCCTGTTATCCAGCTTATGCTGCTATTCTCTCCAGGGGTCTTTGATTTAAAGACAATCCACTTAACTACACAATCCCTAATCTTATGTTGCAAGTCACTCTCTTCTCCATTCTCGAACGCATCCTCCAGATTATCCTAAAGCGTATTGGACAACCCTCCGTCATTCCTCAAGTTCTTGTAATCACATTTTTTTTTCCTTAAAGATCGAAAACTAGACGAATAAAAAAGTGTGCAGGATTTTGTTGTGGTACTGATATCAGTTTTTTGTTTTTTGGTCAGGGTGGTGTGATACTAGGCCCAACCGTTCTTGGCCGCAGCTCAGAATTTAGAAAATGGATTTTCCCGCGTAGATCCCAAATAATACTTGACCCGTTTTCGCACTTTAGTTTCATTTTCATCCAGCTGCTCATTGGATTAAGGATGGATCCAGCTGCAAAATTTAAGACAGGGAAAAATCCAATAATTCTTGGAATATTAAGCGTCTTTTTTCCTATGTTTATGGGAGGATTGGTAGTTTTTCTCCTACAGTGTACTCACTAAGGCACCTTGCTCAGTAGGGATCCTGGTTGACCGCAGGTACACATGCCCTACAGGAACTTTGATAGAAGGCACCGTTATGTACAATATAGCTACTCTCTTCGTTGGTGGAGTTGATGATCGAGAAGCATTATCATATGGTGCAAGAATGGTACAACAACCCAATGTACGACTTCGTGTTAATTCAGCGGCTGCTGCATGTAATTATGGAAAGATGAAGATTATTGACAACAAAATTTTGACTGATTTCAGATCCGGTAACATTCATAACGATATGATAATGTATAAGGAAGAAATGGTGAACGATGGGCAAGGACTAGTGAGTGCAATTCGATCAATGGATGATGCTTACGATCTTGTAATGGTTGGGAGACAACATATGGAGTCTCCTCTTATGGCTGGACTTACCGAATGGACTAAGTACCCAGAATTGGGGATAGTCCGGGACATCCTAGCTGCACCAGACTTTCAGGGCATGGCTTCGATCATGGTGGTGCAACAACAGGCTCGTGTATGGGGAGCAATACAACAAGCTGGAAGTTAACCACATGAAAATCCTCCATAGTTAACCAAATTTGTTGAATTTTATAGCATGTACAGATTTTTGTTTAGTTATGTAAGATCTTTTTCCTCATTGTTAATGCAGAGAACAACCCTATCGGCCCAAAGTAGCAAAGGTTCATCATATTCTGTGAAATGTGTGGCATTAGGTGTACATTTGCAGGTTTCAAAGCTAATAATGTTTGTTTGATTTCATCATTCAGCTCAAGAACAACTAGAAAAACTTCTAATAAGATGATATTCTTACGGTACTATCAACCCTGTGATCTGTCTTAAGTTAAGGTGTGTTTGGTTGCATGGAATCTTATTTTAATTGAAGTTATCAATGAAGTGTAAAAAACCTGTCAACTTTTATAATCTTTAAGGGTATGGAATTTCTCATTTGATAAAACTCAAGGGATATTCTTACAGCACTATCAACCCAGTGACAAAAACCTATCTTGGGTTAGGATATGTTTGGTTGCATGGAATGCATTTGAACTAAAATTGAAGTTATCAATGAAGTGTCAAAAACCTATCCACTTTATGTTTCAGGATGGAACTTCTCATTTGATCAAGGTAACGACTTTTTAACACCACATCTTCTACTGGCCCACACCAACGATTCATTTTTTTTTGTTTTTTACATGCTAACACACACCACCCATTTAAACCACTATTTCTCTCATCCCCTCTCTCACCCTCTCTTCTCCGCTCTTATGAAAATCTTTAAAAATTTCCTCATCCCAAATTCGATTCATCTTCTTCCCTCCCACTCAATTCAATCTCATCTTCCCTCCCACAGTTGTCTCTCTCTCCCCCACTCTCTAACAGTTTTCTCACCCTATCTTCTCCCCTCTTCTGAAGAACATGTAGGACAAAAAATGGAAGATAATTCAAGAAGATTAGTTCTTTACTAAGTCAAACTCGAACAAGGCACGCTCGATTTCGTTGTGACCCTTCTCCCATTTTGTTTTTTTTTTCTCCTCGCCCTCATGGCAACCTGTGCAATGATGGCTTCACCATTCAAGGAGGTTTGCTCAAGGGCAAACAAATTTGGCTCTCGCGGTGGCACCTACGAGTAGAAAACCCTTTGTCACTTTTTACCCATTTTGATTTTGTTTGTAAATAACATGAATTTAGGATGGCAATATGGGAATATAAAAATCAGGTTGAAGACATGTTTATGTTCATTCAACCCTTCTCTCATTATGTAGTTTAGATGAGTTAATTACTTAATTGTTTGCCAATGGGATACTAGATCAGCTAGTAGAATTATGACGTATGGTATCATAAATCCGGGGTTCGAACCCTGCCGATCATATTTGAGGTGGGAGGAATTAAGTTATAAAAAATAAAAATAATAAAATAAACTTAATTGTTTTGAATATAGAACATACACAGAGATTTACATGGGTAGTTGTTAATTGTACCAGGGGACACAATAACTGTAAAATGCATCTCACAGGTTGTCTTGACCAGAAACGTAACTCGCTTATTTTAGATTCACAATAACATATTGAGTGGAATTTCCAGTTTTGACAAGGAATCTATGTCTATGATACCATCCGTCACAAGCTTACTAGTTGAGCTAGTACTCCATTGACGTGAAGGAGGAACTTCATACGTAAGTAAATGTCATTTTCTCCCATCTGTCACCTCTAAATCCTCTGTCACAGGAGCTATTCCATACCTGTGTTTGAGTTTCAAATGTGTAATGCTACTTTTACATTGCTTATGAAGTACCCCCATACACCCGCAATGGTTGTAAATGGCACTTGCAATTGTCAAAAGCATAATCATGTACTCGTCTCAACGACTCTGTTAAACTTTGTTTGATCAACCAGAAAACCCCGGAAATATCACGTGTACGAGTTTTCGGTTCATGGTATCCATTTAGGAGAGCATGCCTAATTGCAAGCGTTTGAAGGGTCATGTCAACAAATTGGGGTACGTCTAATTTGCAACTCGGGTGGGTTAACAGGGAGCCAAATCCAAGCACATCCCAAATTTTCATTGAGTTTGATTTTATAATAAAAAGAAATTTATAACCTTGGAAGAGGTACGTAATTGTCCAAAAATGAAGGCTAATGAACAAGGCCACTCAGCTGCATATTTTGCATGGACAAGAAAACGTTTCAAAGCTAAACTCTCTCTTCTCCCTTCAAACTCCCCAACATTTTTCTCATCTCCATGCATTTCTCTACACTTCTCCACATCCTATTCTCTCTTTTCTTCATAACTTCCTCTCTGTCTCAACTTTTTGATGAAGTCATGATTTTTTTTTCAGATAATATGATATAATACAGAGCATCTCATCTTACATTCTAACAAAACATAGAAAAATAGCAGAGCTTCAGCCATGGAAGCAACAAAAGCAAATAATACTACAATGGGATGTCATCCAGCAAGAGGAGCTATTACTTCCAGTGGCATATGGTTTAACAACCCTCTTGACTACACAATCCCGAATCTTACGATGCAAATCACTCTTTTCTCCATCATCGAACGCTTCCTTAACCTTATTCTACAGCCCTTTGGACAACCCTCCATTGTTCCTCAACTTCTTGTAATCACATTTTCTCTCTTTTCAGAGTTTATAGAAATGTAGCATAGAAAAGATGCAGGATTTTGCCATGGTATTGATATTGTGTTATTTTTATTTTTTTTGTTGCTGTTGTTTTCAGAGTGGTGTGATATTAGGTCCGTCAGTTCTTGGGCGCAGTATCAAATTCTCAAGCAAAATTTACCCCCGTAAATCCTATTTAATAATCGATCCATTTGCACGCTTTAGTCTCATATTCATCGAGTTGATCATTGGAGTAAGGATGGATCTAGCCTTACTGTTTAAGACAGGAAGAATTTCAATAGCGATTGGAGTATTAGGTTTCTTGTTTCCTATGCTTGTCGGAGGAATTGTAACGATGCTCATAAGCTCCATGACACGCATAGATCCTGAGTTATTACAGCAACTTGGGTTTGTAGTAATTGGACAGTCTATGTCCACCTCTCCCGTTATCACCAACTTCCTAAGAGATGTAAAAATTCTCAACTCGGAGCTTGGTCGCATAGCAACTTCTTCATCTATAGTCTCTGACTTGTGCAGTTACTCGATCTTGATAACTTTAATGGTCGTGCCCATTATGCTTCAGCGAAACGCGGTAAGGAATGTGATGGGGTCTTTCACCTCGATAACTTTATTGCTCTTATTTATTGTGTTCATAGTTCGTCCAGCAGCAATGTGGGTAAACAGGAGGACTCCACAAGGACACCCTGTGAAGGAGGTTTACTTGTTCAGTACAATTCTAGTTCTTCTGGTCGGATCACTTGCAGGTGAGATTATTGGCCTGGGCAGTGCCTTGGGAGCTTTGTTTTTGTCCTTCTTTATACCAGATGGGCCACCTTTGGGAGCTACCTTAGACAGTAAGATTAGTACCATAAATACAGTGCTATTCATGCCGATGTATTTCACTTATATTGGGTTGAAGACGGATTTGACTACCTTTAAGAAATTTCAGCATGTGTGGATCCCTGAGGTGATCATAGTCACCACTTTCTTGGCAAAAACAACAGTGGTTATGTTGGTTCCTCTCTACTACAATATGCCCTTCCGTGATGCACTCACGCTTGCGCTTGTTATGAACTCTAAAGGACTGGTTGAAGCAGCAATGTACGAATCTTTCAGGGGGAGTAAGGTAATAAAAAATTTCTACACTCCCCTCCCCCTCTCTTCTCTCTCTGTATATGTATATAGGACATTGATAGCTCAAGGTTGATAAAGATTATAACTGGTAATTTTTGTATGCAGTTGCTGGCGAATGGAACCTTCAGCCTTTTGGTGGTGAATTCATTGATTCTAGCAATGTTTGTGTCATACCTTGTGAAATATCTTTATGATCCATCAAGACGATACTTGCCTTATAGGAGAAGGACTATCCAACATCTTGTACAAAACGCTGAGCTAGGGGTATTAGCTTGTATTCACAACCAAGAAAATGTGCCAACCATCATCAAAATCCTAGAAGCCTCGAATTCCACTGAAGAGAGCCCCATCCATGTCTCTTTCATCCACCTAGTCAAGCTTGTAGGTCGCTCTGCCTCTCTACTAATTAACCACAGCCAAGGTAGACCTTCTAAGAATTCTAATCTTTCTTCGTCAGAATACATTTTGAAGGCATTCAGAAACTATGAGAAAAAAAATCAGCATGACTTTGTGACTGTAGATGGATTCACAAGCGTCTCTCCTGCTGATACCATGCACGATGATGTCTGTTCTCTAGCTTTAGACAACAGATCAGTGCTTATTATGATGCCCTTCCACAAGCAATGGCTAACTAGAG
Organism: Berberis thunbergii; assembly: GCA_003290165.1. NCBI lineage: Eukaryota > Viridiplantae > Streptophyta > Magnoliopsida > Ranunculales > Berberidaceae > Berberis > Berberis thunbergii. The sequence continues at coordinate 27,181 of QNQO01001160.1, forward strand.
CGGATGCAGACTCGTCCACTCACATTAGAACCTTGAACTACAATGTACTCGCAAAAGCACCTTGCTCAGTGGGGATCCTTGTTGATCGGAGGCATATATGCCCTTTTCAATCTACATGCACAAGTATGTATGAAATAGGTACTCTATTCATCGGTGGAGCTGATGACCGAGAAGCATTATCATATGGTTCAAGAATGGTAAAGCAACCAAATGTACGGCTTACAGTGATTCACTTTATTTCGAAGGATGCTGCACCTAAATATACAAAGATGAAGATTATTGACAACGAAGTTCTAGAGAACTTCAGGACACAAAACCTCGACAATGATAGGGTAATCCGTAAGGAAGAAGTGGTGAGTGATGGGCAAGGACTAGTGAGGGCAATTCGATCGATAGAGAATGAGAACACTTACGATCTTATGATGGTTGGGAAACGACATATGGACTCTCCTATCATGGCAGGACTTATGGAATGGACGGAATACCCAGAGTTGGGGATAATCGGGGACATTCTAGCAACACCAGATATTCCGGGAGTGTCTTCAGTCATGGTAGTGCAACAACAGGCTCAGCTATTGGCCAAGCGACAGCCTACATCATCACTAATATGAAATCTTTCACACTTATTATGGAAAGAACTGAATGCAAAAGCATGTTTATCTTGCAATGTTATGGCATATTCACATTTTTGTTTAGAACCTTTTGATATTGTTCATACAAACATTTCTTGTTTTCATTTTGTTTCCAAACTAAGGCATTTCAAAACTAAACCTACATTTACAGCTAGCTAACAAATAGCCAAAATTGTACCAACCAAAAACAAGACTATAAAACCCAGAAATTCATGAAGTTAATATTTGAAACTTCAGTAAAACCATGGTCATGATTAAGAAAATTAATCCCCTTTACTTCAAATTTCAAAACATAGATTCAATAAAAACAAGTTACAATTTGATGAGACATACTTTCCATGAAGGATTGGCAATGCATAAGAAAGAACTTTTATAGAAAACAATGAAAACAATGAAAATTTTTCAATGCATCCAAAGGTTACTGGATACACAGTGCATCCATTAACAAGCTTCTTCTTCTTCTTCTTCTTCTTTTTCTTCATAGTTGGTGTTGTATATTATCTTGAAAATAAGAAATATTTCGTGAAATTTCATTTTTCGAGAAATCACATTCCTTGCCATCTAGAATAGTTCTTACCTGCAAACAGCAACATTGATTACTACAGAGATGGAGCTCACAAGGTACTGAAACAGATGATCACTAAAATTTCATAGAAGCTCTACTTCAGAATTGAAAGCCCAACAAAGCCCAAACCACCAGTATGAGTTTCAGGCTTTGGCCCAAACAATCTAAACCTCTTGTGTGGGCTGTGAAATAAATGGCCCAGCCCAGCCTTCTTCAGTAATTTTGGGAAGAAAAAAAAAAACTATTTTTCAGAGTATTTGTTTTTATCAATTACCAACCCTATTGTTTTTAAAAACCATATTTTTTTTGAGTTTAAATGATGTCGAAAGGGAACATGCAGTTATATGGTTGGTATTCTAGTTGAACAACCATTTCCGACCAACGATTCTATCGTCACCACCACACACCCATAACACAACAACAAACACAATTGACATTACAGCTATTTCCTTGACACACACACAGACAATATCCAACAAAAAAAAACTGCCTAGAGAAATAAAGAAATGGACAGTAGGAAGTAGCATTAGAGGTAATTTAGCCACATAATTAAACAAAGGTTACAAACTTGCCAATTAGGTGTTTGTGTATGTGTGGCATATTTTATAGCCTGACTTGTCTTCATGAATGGATGAGGAGTCCATTTGACTTAATATAAACACGCAAACAAAAAAAAGACTTTGAAAATCCAAAAAGATAGAAACTAGGAAGGAACCCCATCCCATCATCTTACATTTTATCAGATCAATCAATCCATCCATCCATCCATGAATGGCCTTCATGTTCTACTTGTCAGTTTTCAATAACACCAATAACAACCAATCACCTCGGCCAATTCTCCATATTTTTTGTTTTTAGATCCAAAGGGGGTTGCCAGGAGAAGTTCTTCTCTCATATCAGATTCTGAATCGAACCACAGGAAGAGGAAGAGGAAGATGAATTGGGTTGGTTTGTAATATAAGAAGTTGAAGAGATGGGAGTTTGTTGCAGTAAAGAAAAGTTTGAAGGATTCAAGAACGATGATGAATTTGAAGATGAGCAATGGGAAGAGGAAGGTTCGTGTGGAGGAGATTTCGGCGCGCGTGTGAGGTTGAAAAGATCTTCTATGTTTGTTTCCATGTTTACGCAACAAGGAAGAAAAGGAGTTAATCAAGATGCTATGACTATGTGGAAGGTATTGACATTCTTCTTCCATCTTCATGAATTTTTTATTGACAGAAAGGTTCTGCTTTTACTTGAATTGTTCTTGGGTTTATATGAATGGATTATGTACATGTTTAATCCCACAATAGACAATAACAAGATCATGAAATGAAATGAAGATAGATGACTAGTCATACAATTATATGAAGTCTTTAAAATGTCAACGATTGATGGATTCTGAAAAGAAAATAATGCATTGGAGGCAACGAAAAAGATCCAATTCCATGAAAGATAGACGATAGAAGGTTAAAAAACAACTAAAGATTTTAGGGACTGGCATGCATGATCGGAGGTCTGGGTTGCAATTGAATTGACAGTCAAAGTATGGCCAAAACAACTCACATAGATCCCCCAAAACCAAAAATTAAATGAAATCAAGATAACATCTGACAAACCATTATTGATTTGGGAACTGCTATTTGCTGATTAGCAAACTATGGATGATCGAACAGAACATTTTGTGACTGAAATAACCAATGAATAGAGGAATAACTAATGAACAGAGGAATAGAACCTTACGTTTGTATTTTGAACCTTACAGGAATTTGCAGGTCAATCAGATATGATGTTCTGTGGTGTGTTTGATGGTCATGGTCCCTCAGGTCATAAGGTTGCAGGGCATGTACGAGACGCCCTCCCAGCAAAGATCTCCTCAATAATGCAATCATCAAACTGTAACAATCAAAGCAGTGATGACGTTGTTAGTCAAGATGATAACCGTGACATTTCACCAGATGAAGGTAGTGAACAAAGTGGTAAAAATGATGAACCCATTCCTTTCTGGAAGTCATGTGTTATTAAGGCCTTTGAAGATCTGGATCAAGAACTCAGTGATGATTCCTCAATTGACACATACTGTAGTGGTAGCACAGCAGTGGTCCTGATTAAACAGGTAGGATTGAGAAGCCGACCAGTAAAATCTATGATGAATTCCTCATACTGTCTCTATACAAAACTTCAAATTCCAGACTTGATTGCATTCTTTATATGGTTCAGGAAGAGCACTTAATGATCGCCAACTTGGGTGATTCCCGTGCAATCTTATGTATTAGAGACACGAAAAACCAACTCGTTCCCGTCCAACTCTCAGTAGATTTAAAGCCAAATCTTCCAAGTCAGTGGCTTAACTCATTTTGAAGTGAATCAATAATTTTCCTAAGCAATTTGACTCAATTCTCTGCACTTCTTGTTTTTTGGTATAATTTAGGTGAAGCTGAAAGGATTGAGAGCTGCAATGGCAGAGTTTTTGCTATGGACGAAGAACCAGATGTGTATAGACTGTGGTTGCCTGACGATAACAGTCCTGGCCTAGCCATGGCGAGAGCCTTTGGGGATTTCTGCTTGAAAGATTATGGTTTAATCTCTAAACCCAAAGTTTCTTACAGAAAACTCACCAGCATGGATGAATTTGTGGTACTAGCCACTGACGGGGTAAGAGTCACACAAAATGATCCTTAATTGCTACTTTTTGTGTAATTGATGTCAGACACTTCGATACAAACCTACTAGTACACTGATATTGTTAAGCACTGGAGCACCTTGTGTGCATGACTAGGCATTTTAGACAGAAATGCCTATTTTTGGCATTTCAGCGGTTAGAGATCATGTAGATAAAATGTAATTGTATCAAAGGCTGAAAAAAATCAATTTAAGAAGTGGCACTGATAATTTTTCAGGTATGGGATGTGCTATCAAACACGGAGGTGGTAAAGATAGTTGCCTCAGCCAGGATGCGATCCATGGCAGCTAAGTTGTTGGTCAGACGAGCTGTCCGAGCCTGGAAAACTAAGTATCCAAGTTCGAAGATAGATGATTGTGCAGTGATATGTTTATTCCTGAAGCCTGCTCCTTTTATATCAAGATCTACATCATCTATATCAAGATCTACATCAACTAGAAAGGAAGGTAGTCTGACTGATACAGAGTCTCAGAGTTTCAAATCTGCAAGAAGCAAAGCAAGTTTGGAATCACAAGAGACGGTGACGACAACTGATGAGAACTGGAATGCTCCTGAAGGCATAAGTAGATCGAATACTATGATGAAGCTTCCACGATTTTCAAATGGTCACCACAAGATACCAGAGACCAGTGAAGATGAAGATATTTTTGTTTCTATGTAAGGTAACAAACAAATCTCTGCAGATCATAGTTGTAGCACAAAAAAGATTCAAAGTGTAAGTCAATGTACATTCTAGACTGAAGAAACACTGCTGAAAATAGAAAGAAAATGCCCAAAAAACACAGAAAAATGTAAACTTCTCTATTGTTGTCTTAGGATTTGAGAAAATTTTGAGAGTTGACCAAAATTTTCATAAATGCAACATTCTCGTCAGTTTTGTTTTGATAGATGAATAGACGGGCATTGACCTTAGAAAGACTAAGAATAACTATAGCTAAAAAGACGTCGTCGAATTTATATATATAGGGATCCGGGGAAAAAGATTTTAACAAAGAAAGTTACACACGCCAATTTCACCTACCTATTGTATCACCTAAAAGTTTTAAAATACGTTGATATTTTGCAGGAAGTAAAAGCATAACTCTTCAATGTGGACATTCCTCTTGCCACCAAAGATTGGCAGTGCCCTTCAACTTGGTAGGAACTAATATTAAAATCAAGAATACAATCTCCATAGACCAATCCATAAAAGCGTCACCAAGCTCCACTCCATCATAAGAAGGCACAATTTAAATCTTTTATTATCTAGTCGTTCCATCACTACTATCAGTTGGCTTAACTGATCATCATCAACAAAATTACCTCCACCGTAGTTTAGATCACCTAAGTTAGGAGGGCGAAAAAGCGAATTGCCACCTCTTCCAAATCCTCTAGCACGACCTGAAGGAGGTCGAAACTGTCCTCAGTCCTGCATAGGCAGCCAAGGTGGATTAGGATCTCTTTGTTGTTCTTCCACCCGCTGTCTGACATGCTCATGTGAAAACTTAGTCGGATCTGCATAGATAACTGTGGGGACCCTCCAAACCACATAGGACCTCATCATAGAATTTAATTTGGTTAGTGTGAGGGGATTAGGCTATTGAGGTGGGTAACCCGGATAATTGGAAAGTTGATATTGAGGAAGAAATGATTCAACAAAATACCTGATATGGGGTAAAAAATTGTATGTACAAGGGTTTGGTAGGGATTATGCGGATTGGGGGCAACGTGGGGGTTCAAAGAAAAGGTTTCGGGCTGAGGACGAGATGTAGGAGAGGCGTGAAAAAGGGGTTGTTGAGGTTGCGAACCTCCCAAGATGGTGGGGAGGGTTGCTAGAGGGCAAGATTATTGAGAGGGAGGGTGAGGGGTTGCAAGGAGGGTGGTGGTGGTTGGACAGTGGCGGTGGGAGGTAGTGCAGGTTAAGAGAGGATGTCGGGAGAGGGAGAGAGGACGCCAGGAGAGGAAGAGAGGACGTCGGGAGAGGAAGAGAGGAGGGGAAGATTCCTTGGTTGATCGACCACCTGGTGGTGCACCGCCACCGACGGTGTTGCTGGAATGGTGGCTCCCGATGGTGTTGTGCGATCCACGTGTGTCGACGGGTACCTCTTGTGGGTGCTTGTTGGGTTCTTTGTTGGCTGATAGGAGTTTCGTGATCATCAGTCCATCTTCTTCATTTCCCTTTCCACTGTCTGCTCTAACGCCTTCTCGATCTTTGCCTGAATCCATTGTTGAAATATTGCTAGTTTGTTATTCCAATCATCTTCTCTCTTGAGTCTCTCTTCTTCTCCGCGGAGTCTATTATGTTCTATCTCTGCATCCAGAAGAGCTTTTGATGTCTTCCATTTTTACATGACTTCAACTGCTTTGGTTCTCTCTTATTATGTAATCTTCCAAGCCTTTTTTTTTCTTTTTATTTGCGTCATACAAGAGGAAAGTTTCGGCTCTGATACCAATTGATAAAAGTAAACTAATCTACGAGTAAAACTAAGCTAAATCTATGATAAACCCTAATTCAAAGATAAATAATAAACAAATACTCTTTCATTCAATCTACCAAAGAACAATAAACCCTGCTTTGCCTTATTTATAATCACTCTAACTTCTTTGGCAAGCTATCTAACCTAACCCTAATTGGCTAATAATGCCCTAATTATCATGGGTTTTACTTAATAGAACAAATTACACTTATATTACTAAACCAATCCATACTATCACCCACTTACATCACTTATAATCTCGTCCAAAGCGGAATTTAACAACTGACATTGTTTCGATGCAGTTTAACCTCACTTTCAGGTTTCTACCCTTGCCTGGAGAGGAGGGTATTTTAATTTCACCTGCAGATGCAGGTTTGTAGCCTCACTGGGAGAGGAGAATAATTCTCCAAAGATATTATATGGCATGCACAAGTATGCATATTGTATTTATAGTACCTACATCAGAAAATCAGATTGGATATAATCGAAGTAGACATACTGATATTTCTTACACTAGACTGTGATTATGAAAAGAACGAAGCTACCACCCTATATTAGCCGGTAGATAATACGATGTATCGTGTGATATTGTAAACAACAGTGATCTATCCTGATACGTCAAATATATCAGGGACATTTATGGTTAGACGATTGATATATATATATATGACTACATATATTTTGATAACTTGCTTTAGGTTGACTAATCCTGTTGCTACTCATCCTGAATTTGGTCATAGCAATACAAAACTGTTGCACAAATTCCAATAAACTTGTAACATAATCCTAACAAGCAATTAAGAGAAAGCAAGGACACCGATAATTCAAAAAACCTATAGTTACCATATCGGAAACCAAAATGGATCCGATATAATCCTGAAAGTATTGGACAGTCAACAACCAAGATACGGCTTGGACATGGTCTTATGACTTGTGTTATTGTAAGCGTTACAAATTATGATTTAGGATGTGTATGCTCCATGATAACGCGTTGAAGTTCTCAACAAATTGCAGATATCTGAGGCATACATAGGAATCACAACAAATCAAGAAATTACCCACAAGCTAAATTAGTAAATTAATTAAAGGCCTCAGGAGAACTTAATGGTCAACAGATAATAGCCAATTATAGAACCTGACCTGAAGTTTAACTAAATACCCCCATTTCATTTTGTTTTCTCTTGAACACTTGTGTCCATCCATTCATCCTTAACAATCTAATAATATACTCTCTTCTATTTTACTTTTGTTCCTCATTTTGGTTATGAGCTATCTGGTATTGTTGAGGAGAAGAGTAAGGAAGAAGACATGAAAGGATTATCTACATACCACTTGCCAAATGACACAATCATGGTATGCAGGGAACCAGGTCTGAGCAGTACCATGTTTAACACTAAGGGATGGTTCTTGAAGGATAACCCTTTCAGCCACCCATCACCTCTTCTCTTCATGCAACTGTCAATCATTTCTCTGCTCTCCAACGGCGTCCACTTCTGCCTCAGTTACCTTGGTCAAACTTCCATCATTTCCCAGACCCTAGTAAGCAAAAACTTCTCTATAACTTAAGTCCTCACCACCCACCACCACCCTCCTCTATCTAGGGGATTTGATGGCGTTGTTTACGGTTGTGTTATTTGTCATTACTGGTGTTACTGCTACTAGTATTTTAAGTGATTGACTATTTAATAGAGTCTGGATAGTCTGGACTCTGGACAATGGTGTAGGGATCCTCAAATGCTTAATCTATACCTGATAAGAAAATAAAACATCACACATCAGCTTTTGCCCGAAACAACATAGTTCAGTGCAGCCTGAACCCTCAACCCTGAAGTGAATTCCTTCTGGAATAGGAATTTTACAGCCTATACCATGGGGTTGAGGATCTCAATTGATCGTTGCATATAAGGGCTAGGATCAAGGTACAAGAAAGACAAAATCTTACTATAGAAAATTGGTATGGTCAAATACATGCAGCATATTGGGGAGATAATCTAAACAAAATTTTGAGTAATTAACATTTGTAGGTTGGGGTACCAGTTGATTAATTCTAGACCGTCGTTCTTACCATTATTTTCAGCCACATTGACATAATAGACTGTATTTTAATGGGAAATATCCATATTTCCACATGAACCATCATTCACCCCCTATACTAATATTTTAAATGTGATAACTAACAACTTCTTATCATCAAATGTTGCTAACACAATCACTGTTGTATGATACTAGGCTGGTATCATCCTCGGACCTTCGGGTCTAGGGTGCATTGAAGCATTTGCTTCAACATTTTTCCCAGATGACAGCAAAAACACATTGGAAACAATTGCAAATGTGGGCATGATGTTCTTTTTCTTCGAAATGGGTGTGAAGACTGATACAAAACTGATTAGGCAATGTGGAGCCAAGGCCATAACAATAGGCATTTTAATATCCAGCGTTCCATTAATACTTGGAATAGCATTGTCTTTGGTCATACAACAGCTGTGTAACCTGGATGAAAGTCTATCCCAATCTCTTACCTTTATTGCTGGCGGACAGTCTATTACAAGCTTCATTGTTATTGCCTGCCTCCTTACCGAGCTCAGAATGATCAACACTGAACTTGGTCGTCTAGCAGTATCTTCAGGAATTGTTGGAGATCTTTTCGGGATTACAGTGGGATTAGTTGCTTCGCCCATGCTGCAAGTGGAAAGTGAAATTCATATGATACCAGTTATGTTGGTGTGGATAACAACTTCTGCATTGGTGGCCTTCATTGTGTTGATTTTTCGACCAGTAATGTTATGGATAATCAAGAAGACACCAGAAGGGAAGAATGTGAAAGAGGAATATATATTTGGAGTGTTTCTACTGATAATGATAACCGGCTACATAAGTGAGGTCATAAGCCAACATTACTTCTTCGGACCCATGGTCTTGGGATTAGCTGTGCCAGATGGACCCCCATTGGGAGCAGCTTTAGTAAACAAGCTAGACGCTCTTATTGTCAGCATTCTCCTCCCAACCTACCTTGCTGTGATTGGATTAAAGATCGACGTATTTGAAATAGACTTCACAAGACTGTGGATCTTGGGATTTGTTATCATTCTCATTTTCATAGTGAAGACTCTATGCAGTATGTTGCCTTGCCTCTATTGCGGCATGCCAGTGCGAGATTCTTTGGCTCTCGGCTTGATGATGAACAGCAAAGGAATTGTCGAGCTAGTAGCTCTTAACATTTTCATGGAGGGGAAGGTTCTCTCTCTCTCTCTCTCTCTCTCTCTCTCTCTCTCTCGATAAACTTAGCCTTCATACTAAGTGTCTTGATTTAATTAAATCATTTTGCTATACAGATTCTGGACAAGGCCTCTTTCGCCGTTGGCACTATAACAATGATGCTGCTGACAGTAGTTATGGCACCATCACTGAAAACTCTCTACAATCCTTCAAAAAGATACATATCCTCAGTGAGATGCAGTATACAACATTCCAAACAAGATGCTGACCTACGAATACTTTTGTGTGTTCATAAACAAGAAACTGTCCCCACAGACATTGAACTCATTGAAATTTCTAACGGCACAGAAACCAGCCCCGTCTCTGTATTTGTCCTACAACTAGTGGAACTCATTGGTCGTTATACCCCAATCCTCGTTTATCACGAACCTCAACTTGGGCGCTCATCTAGTGAAACCAATACTGATCGCATCATCAATGCTTTCCGGCAGTATGAGTCACAACACGAAAGGGCCATCAAAGTATATCCCTACACAGCAATTGCACATCTATCAACCATGCATGACGATGTATGCAACCTAGCCATTGATAAGGGGGTGAACATTGTCATCCTGCCATTTCATAAGGAAATAGCTATTGATGGTGAGGTGGGATCAGAGAATCATTGCATCAAAAGAATGAATGGTCAAATCCTAGAGAGGGCACCTTGTTCAGTGGGGATCCTTGTCGACAGATACATACTACGTGGGAACCTAACAGCGCCACCAAAGCACTCAGCATGCCGTATAGGTGTGATCTTTTTAGGGGGAGCTGATGATGGGGAGGCACTAGCCTATGGAGCACGGATGGCTCAACATAACCACACAGTCGTCACAGTGATTCGTTTCCTTGCATATACATGCGATAACCCAAGGGAAAGAAAGTTGGCTAATGACATCATGGAAGAGTTTAAACACAATAATGAAAACAGCGATAATATTGAGTACAGAGAGGAAGTGGTGAAAGATGGGGAGGGATTTGCTACTGTACTCACAAGCATGGGTTATGATTATGACCTTCTGCTGGTGGGGAAGCGCCAAAGAAACGATTCACGTATCTTAAGTGGCCTCAACGAGTGGTCCGAGTGCCCAGAGCTGGGAATTGTAGGAGACATACTTGCTTCACCAGACTTAAAGGGGACGTGTTCAATATTGGTGCTGCAACAAGCTAAGCTAAGAACAAAAGTGAAGAGTTGCAACGGTAGAGATCTTATTCATGATGTACCATATGAAGAAGAAGCAGATGAAGCGTGGACAAACTCAATGGAGAGATATGTGTAGGTATAGGAGCGGAGTCAAAACTGCAACTTTCACGTGAAAATATCTATCAATTCATCCATTTCTCTCTTTCATTCTTGAAATTTTTGTAGAGAAAGTTACACACTGTGGAGCCATCATTGTACATGTCTTAATAAGATGTAGAGAAAAAAATACTTTTGCTTCAATGGGGTGCAACTATCTTTTTTCTAAGGGTGGAGCGAAGAATTTTTATTGAACCCCAGAAATAGTAGGCAAGGTTCAAACCCTGGAGTTGTGATATCATCCGCCATAAATCTTACCATCAGTAAAAAGGAGAAACTTCCTTCAAGCACTTCATCATCAAAAAAAGTATAAAACAATGGGAATTTGGACAGGCACCTTAATTCGTTGACAAAGCATAGCAGTGAAGATCACAAAGACACAACCAAGACTGATTGTGAGCTGAAACAGAGATTATATAACCTACAAAGCAAGGAGATAATTAGCTTTACAAAACAAATTGTGATACAACTACGGAAAATTAATCAAAATAACAAACAATAATCGAAGTAAAAGGACAATACTCAAAATAACGGAACAATAGTCGAAATAACTATGATAAAAGCTAAAGGAAAATAACTAAGAAATCAAGTATTCTTTCAATCATCAACTTCATAACAATGAGCAACCCTTGCCTTATTTATAATTGTCTTAACTTATTTGGAAAATTAATTGAGCTAACCCTAATTGGCTAATAATGCCCTAACTACTATTTTGGGCTCTTACTTAATAAGACCCAATTATTCCTAAAGTTAATATGACTAATCTAATACCATAATATTGCTAATACTCTTTACATCACATTGACTCAAAGTGTACAAAGCTTATAGTCGCGATGCTCAGTTAGGCTCGGCTTATACTTCACTGCTTTCCTACATTTTGAGGGAAAAAAGCTCACTTTGAGAGATAGGACACACTCGTCATTAAAAGGATGTGATTCCTAATTTTTCAGATTATGTTATCGATATATGTTTAATTATGTTGGGAACTAATATGCTGCAACGAATATCTCACGAGTAAAGAACAAAAGTGAACATACAAGGGGATATGTAATAAAAAATGGTAAATCTCTTGATGAGACTTTGAAATGGTATCTGTTTATACCACGATGGAAATCAAAAGAACACACAATTGTAGAACAAATTTAATAATAAAATTCAAAGCATTATAATATCTAGATCAAATTTTTTTGGTGGAAGTTCATAATTTCATAGCAAATATCGGTTTCATTCAAACTCTAAAAGTCAAAGGTAAGGGCTTCCAGAAGAAACTGATTTTACAAATGTACACACTAAAAAGAAAATGAACAAATAGACAACATGATAAAAGTTAAAATATAATGATTCATTATATTAAGAGAGTTATGCGATTGAGCCAATTATATCCTTGATATAGACCTGAGTACCTGTTGTGTAGTGAGTTCAAGAACTCTATACATGGTACATCCTTGATTTTTCTGACATACTGTATAATGCATTCATTATTAAACGCGTTTGATTGCCAAAAAAATTTGTGAATAACTCCTGTTCATATTCTTCTAGACAAGTAGAAAAACAATTGTTAGTGTCACAGTCACAGGACAGATCGATTAATCATCTCAATCCAATTAATTGCAAATGAAATCCAGCGGAAAAGAGCACTTTGCATTTCGATCAGTATAGTCCACAGCCCGTAAGATTGAGTAATCATTTGCTAGTTTATCTTAGAAAATAAATTCTGGAAAGAACTAGATCCTGAAACAGTTGCCACTTTTTAGCTTCATTTTTTTTTTTCACTTTTTTGGGTCAGAACAAAATGTTTCAATTTCCCAATAAAATTTAATCTGTAAATGAGATTCCAAGTCTTTCACCTTTACAAATGCAGTTGGAACTTCAAATTTCCACATGAAAGGAGAAAAAAAGAAAGAAAATACACAATACATAATATCCACAAATCACCAATCCCAAATGAAAATGAAAACACAATCATGTTAAGGCCCCGGACACATTTTTCCTGGCTTGTGATGTCAGATTCCGGTGCTGGAAAAATGTTACAAGTCTTCGGCAATGCTCTGGAGATGAGGCCTCCATACACCTGATCGCCCAGTCTTTCGATCTCTACGAGAAGGCTGGTTTTCAGACAAAATTTCAAATAATTTTGGATCAGCATCTGCAGCCAATGTAATAGTAATTATCCTTTTCGCCTTCTTAGAAGACGAAGATGGCAATTTACTATCAATTTTGCAACCTAGTCAGTTACTGTGCTCCCAATCTTGGTAACTCCCCTTAAGCACCCAAAGAGTTCTCACTCATAATCCAAAAGGATAAAAAGTAGTACGCATCAACTCGAGCATGTCATCCCAGGTGTTTATAGGAGGTAAACGCATAGCTGCTCAACGTGCACATTCGTCCTGCCACCAAAGATTGACAATGCCCTTCAACTTGATAGCCACTAACTTACTGCATTCAATCCTCGCATCTTCTTAAAATCAAGAATACGATCAATCTTCATGGACCATTCAATAAAAGCGTCACCAAGCTCCACTCCACCATAAGAAGGCACTTCTAATTTCAATCTTGCATCATCCCATCATTCTATCACTGCTATCAGTCGAGCAAATGATCATTATCAACAAAATTACCTCCCCGTAGTTTGGATCGTCTAAGTTAGGAGGGTGAAAAAGGGGATTGCCACCTCTTCCAAATCCTCTAGCACAACCTAAAGGAGGTTGAAATTGTCTTCTGTCCTGCACATGCAACCAAGGTGGATTAGGATCTCTTTGTTGTTCTTTCACCCACTATATGACACGCTCCCATGGAAACTCAGTCAGATTTGCCACAGATAACTGTGGGAATACTACAAACCGCACATGGACCTCATCATAAAACTCAATTAGGTTGATGCAGGGGGGGGGGGGATTCGTTTGCTGGGGTGGATAACTTGGATAATTAGGAAGTTGATATTGGGGAAGGAAGTTAAAATTCAACCAACTACCCGACGTGAGGTAAAAAACTGCATGTTCAAGGGATTGGTCAGGATTATTCGGATTGGAGATAGCATAGGGGTTCAAAGAAAGGGTTTTAAGTTGAGAACGAGGTGTAGGAGGGGCGTTGTTGAGGTTGGGAACCTCCCAAGATGGTGGGGAGGGTTGTTAGAGGGTGGGATGATTGAGAGGAAAGGCAAGGGGTTGCAAGGAGGGTGGTGGTTGGACAGCGACGGTGGGAGGCGGTGCGGGTTGGGAGAGGACGTCGGAAGGGGAGAATAGGACGATGGGGCAGGGGAGGGGGTGATCGCCTTGGCCAATCAACCCACATGGTGATGTGACGCCACCGGCGGTACTGCTTGATGCATGGTGACTCTCGGTGGTGTTGTACAGTCTAAGGATGCAGACGGTACCACTTGTGGGTGCTCGTGGACCTCTTTGTTGGCTGATAAGAGCCTCGTGATCAACAGTCTCATCTTCTTCATCTCCCTTTCCACTGTCTTCTCTACCTTCTTCTCGGCAGGCTTCTTGATCTCTGCCTGAATCCACTGTTGCAACCTTACTAGTTTGTAATCCCAATCATCTTCTCTCTGAAGTCTATCTTCTTATTTACAAAGGCTATCATGTTCTATGTGTGCATCCCAGTGAGCTTTGGATGTCTTCCATCCTACCATGGCTTCAACTGGTCTGGTTTTCTATTATTCTCTCATCTTTCAAGTATTTTCTTCTGCGTATTTGTCTGATTTTGTTTGTCATAAAAGAGGAGCGTTTCGACTCTAGCTCTAATACCAATTGATAGAACTAAACTAAGCTACATCTATGAAAAACCATAATTCAAAGATAAATAATAAACAAATATTCTTTCAATCAACCAAGGAACAATGAACATTGCTTTGCCTTATTTATAATCTCCCTAACTTCTTTGGCAAGCTATCTAAACCAACCCTATGGCTAATAATGTCCTAACTATCACGGGCTTTACTTAATAGGCCCAATTACTATTAATACTACTAAACAAACCCATATTATCACCCGCTTACATCACTTACAATCTCATCCAAAGCGGTATTTAACAACTGACATTGTTTCACTGTGGTTAACCTCACTTCCAGGTTTCTACCCTTGCCAGGAAAGGAGGGTATTTTAATTTTAACTGCAGACGCAGGTTTCTACCCTCACTGGGAGAGGAGAATAATTCTCCAAAATATTATATGGCGCACACAAGTGTGCATATGATATTTATAGTACGTACATCAGAAAATCAGATTGGATTTAATCAAAGTAGTAGCCATACTGATATTTCTTACATTAGACTGTGATTATGAAATTAATGAAGCAACTACCCTATATTAGCCAGTAGATAATGCGATGTATCATGTGATACTGTAAACAATAGTAATCTAACCTGATACGTCAAATATATCAGGGACATGTATGGTTAGGCGATTGATATATATATATATATGACGACATATATTTTGATAATTTGCTTTAGGTTGACCAATCCTGTTGCTACTCAACTTGAATACGGTCATAGCAATACAAAATTGATGCACAAATTCTAATGAACTTGTAACATAATCCTAACAAAAAATTAATAGAAACCTAGGAAGCGCCCATAATTCAAAAAATCTATCGTACCCCTATTGGAAACCAATGCGGATCCAACACGGTCTTGAAAGTACCGGACAGTCAACGACCAATATATGGCTTGGACATGGTCTTATGACTTGTGTTATTGTAAGTGTTACAAGTTATGATGTGGGATGTGTATGCTCCATGATAACATGTTGAAGTTCTCAACAAATTGCAAATATCTGAGGCTTAGATAGGAATCACAACAAATCAAGAAATTACTCACAAGCTAAATTAGTAAATAAGACCTCAGGAGAACTTAATGGTCAACAGATAATAGCCAAATATAGAACCTAACCTAAATAAAAGACTTGAAGTTTAACTAAATACCCCTCATTTTGTTTTGTTTTCTCTTTGACACTTGTGTCCATCCATTCATCCTTAACAATCTAATAATATAATCTCTTCTATTTTCCTTTTGTTCCTCATTTTCTTTCTGAGCTATCTGGAATTGTTGAGGAGAAGAGTACGGAAGAAGACATGAAAGGATTATCTACGTACCACTTGCCAAATGACACAGTGATGGTATGCAGGGAACCAGGTCAGACCAGTACCATTTTTAACACTAAGGGATGGTTCTTGAAGGATAACCCTTTCAGCCACCCATCGCCTCTCCTCTTCATGCAACTGTCAATCATTTCTCTGCTCTCCAATGGCGTCCACTTCTGCCTCAGTTACCTTGGTCAATCTTCCATAGTTTCCCAGGCCCTAGTAAGCAAAAGCTTCTCTATAACTTAAGTCCTCATCACCCACCACCACCCTCCTCTATCTAGGGGCATTGATGGATTAGTTTACAGTTGTGTTATTTATCATTACTGTTGTTATTGCTACTAGTATTTTAAGTGATAGAATATTTAATATAGTCCGGATAGTCTGGACTCTGGACCATGGTGTAGGGATCCTCAAATGCTTAATCTATACATCAGCTTTTGCCTGAAACACATAGTTTGGTCCTGAACCCCTCAACCTGAAGTGAATTCCTTGTGGAATAGGAATTTTACAGCCTATACCATGGGATTGAGGATCTCAATTGTTGGTCGCATAAAAGGGTTAGGATCAAGGTACTAGAAAGGCAAAAAAATCTTACAATAGAAAATTGGTGTGGTCAAATACATATAACATATTGGGGATATAATCTAAACAAAATTTTGAGATAGTCTGAACAAAAGTTCTAGACCGTCTGTTCTTATCATTATTTTCAGCCATATTAACATAATGGACTGTATTTTTATGGGAAATATCCATATTTCCACATGAACCATCAAGATTCGCACTCTATACTAATATTTTAAATGTGATAACTAACAACTTCAAATCATCAAACGTTGCTAACACAATTACTGTTGTATGATACTAGGCTGGTATCATCCTTGGGCCTTCGTGTCTAGGGCGCATTGAAGCATTTGCTTCAACATTTTTCCCAGATGACAGCAAAACACATTGGAAACAATTGCAACAGTGGGCATGATGTTCTTTTTCTTCGAAACAAGTGTGAAGACTGATATAAAACTGATAAGGCAATGTGGAGCCAAGGCCATAACAATAGGCATTTTAGTATTCATCGTTCCATTAATATTCGGAAACGTGTTGTCTTTTGTCATACAACAGCTGTGTAACCTGGATGAAAGTCTATCCCAATCTCTTAGCCTTATTGCCAGCGGACAGTCTGCTACAGCCTTCCCTGTTATAGTCTGCCTCCTTACCGAGCTCAGAATGATCAACACTGAACTTGGTCGTCTAGCGGTATCTGCAGGAATTGTTGGAGATCTTATCGGGATTACAACGTTAACAGTTTCTTTGCCCATGCTGCAAGTGAAAAGTAAAATTCAAATGATACCAGTTATGTTGGGGTGGATAACAACTTCTGCATTGGTGGCCTTCATTGTGTTGATTTTCCGACCAGCAATGTTATGGATAATCAAGAAGACACCAGAAGGGAAGAATGTGAAAGAGGAATATATATTTGGAGTGTTTCTAGTGATAATGATAATTGGCTACATGAGTGAGGTCATAGGCACCCATTACATCTTCGGACCCATGGTTTTGGGATTATCTGTGCCAGATGGGCCCCCATTGGGATCAGCTTTAGTAAACAAGCTAGACGCTCTTATTGCCGGTATTCTCCTCCCAACCTACCTTGCTATCTGTGGATTAAAGATGGATATATTTGAAATAGGCTTCACAAGACTGTGGGTATTGGGATTTGTTATCATTCTCATTTTCATAGTGAAGACTCTATCCGCTATGTTGCCTTGCCTCTATTATGACATGCCAGTGCGAGATTCTTTGGCTCTCAGCTTGATAATGAACAGCAAAGGAATCGTCGAGATCGTGACTCTTAACATTTTTAGGGAGGGGAAGGTTCTCTCTCTCTCTCTAGATAAACTTAGCCTTCATACTCAGTGTCCTGATTTAATTCAAGCATTTTGTGTATACAGATTGTGGACAAGGCCTCTTTCACTGCTGGCACTATAACAATGATGCTGCTGCAAGCAGTTCAGGCACCATCAGTGAAAACTCTCTACGATCCTTCAAAAAGATACATATCCTCGGTGAGATGCAGTATACAACATTCCAAACAAGATGCTGACCTACGAATACTTTTGTGTGTTCATAAACAAGAAACTGTCCCCGCAGACATTGAACTCATTGAATCTTCTAACGGTACAGAAACCAGCCCCATCTCTGTATATGTCCTACAACTAGTGGAACTCATTGGTCGTAATACCCCAATCCTCGTTTATCACGAACCTCAACTTGGGCGCTCATCTAGTGAAACCAATACTGATCACATCATCAATGCTTTCCGGCAGTATGAGTCACAACACGAAAGGACCATCAAAGTATATCCCTACACAGCAATTGCACATCTATCAACCATGCATGACGATGTATGCAACCTAGCCATTGATAAGAGGGTGAACATTGTCATCCTCCCATTTCATAAGGAAATAGCTATTGACGGTGAGGTGGGATCAGAGAATCATAGCATCAAAAGTATGAATCGTCAAATCCTAGAGAGGGCACCTTGCTCAGTGGGGATCCTTGTCGACAGATGCATACTGCGTGGGAACCTAACAACGCCACCTAGCCACTCAGCGTGCCGTATAGGTGTGATATTTTTGGGGGGAGCCGATGACGGGGAGGCACTAGCCTATGGAGCACGGATGGCTCAACATAACCACACAGTTGTCACAGTGATTCGTTTCCTTGCATATACATGTGATAACCCAAGGGAAAGAAAGTTGGCTAATGACACCATGGAAGAGTTTAAACGCAGTAATGAAGACAACGATAATATTGAGTACAGAGAGGAAGTGGTGAAAGATGGGGAGGGATTTGCCACTGTACTCACAAGCATGGGTTATGATTATGACCTTCTGATGGTGGGGAAGCGCCAAAGAAATGATTCACGGCTCTTAAGTGGCCTCAATGAGTGGTCCGAGTGCCCAGAGCTGGGAATTGTTGGAGACATGCTTGCTTCACCAGACTTAAAGGGGACGTGTTCAATACTGGTGCTGCAACAAGCTAAGCTAAGAACAGAAGTGAAGAGTTGCAACGGTAGAGATCTTATTCACGATGTAACATATGAAGAAGAGGCAGATGAAGCATGGACAAACTCAATGGAGAGATATGTGTAGGTATAGGAGCAGAGTCAAAACTGCAAATTTCACGCGAAAATATCTTTCAATTCATTCATTTCTCTCTTTTCATTCTTCAAATTTTTGTGATCAATTCAAAGTTACACACTGTAGAGCCATCACTGTACATGTCTTAATAAGATGTAGAGAAAAAAAAAAAAGTACTTTTGCTTCAATGGGGTGCAACTATTTTTTTAAGGGTGGTGCGCAGGGTTTTTATTGAACCACAGAAAAGTAGGCAAGGTTTGAACTCTGGAGCTGTGATACCATCAACCACAAGTCGTGCCATCAGTAAATAAGAAAAACTTCCTTCAAGCATTTCATCAACAAAAAAAGTAGAGAAACAATGGGAATTTGGACAGGCACCTTAACAAAGCAAAGCAGTGAAGATCACAAAGACACGGCCAAGACCGATTGTGAGCTGAAACAGAGATTATATAACCTACAAAGCAGGGAGATAATTAGCTTTGCAAAACAAATTGTGATAAGACTACGGAACAATAATCGAAATAAAGAACAATAATCGAAATAAAAGAACAATACTCGAAATAACAGAAAAATAATTGAAATAACTATGATAGAAAACTAAAAGAAAACAACTAAAAAATCAACTATTCTTTCAATCATCAACTTAATAACAATCAACAACCCTTACCTTATTTATAATTGTCCTAACTTATTTAGCAAGTTAATTGACCTAACCCTAATTGGCTAATAATGCCCTAACTACTATTTTGGGCTCTTAATTAATTGGCCTTATTATTCATAATATTAATATAACCAATCTAATACCATAATATTGCTAATATTGATTACATCACATTAACTCAAAGTGTATCTAGTCACAATGCTCAGTTAGGCTCGGCTTATACTTCATTGCTTTCCTACATATTGAGGGAAAAACTCACTTTGGGAGATAGGACACACTCACCATTAAAAGGGTGTAATTCCTAATTTTTCAATTACGTATCAATATATGTTTAATTATTATAGGTAGGAACTAATATGCTGCAACGAATATATCACGAGTAAAGAACAAAAGTGAACATACAAGGGCATATGTAATAAAGAATGGTATCTGTTTGTACCACGATGGAAATGAAAAGAACATACAATTGTAAAACAAAATTAATAATAAAGTTCAAAACATTACAATATCTAGATCAAACAAATTTTGGTGGAAGTTCATAAATTCATGCAAACATCGGTTTCATTCAAACTCTAAAAATTCAAAGGCAAGGGCTTTCAGATGAAATTGATTTTACGGTGATTTTACAAATTTACACAGTAAAAAGAAAAATGAGCAAATAGACAACGTGATAAAAGTTATAATGATTCATTTATAATAAGAGAACTATGCGATTTGGGCCGTTATACCCTTGATATAGACCTGAGTATCTGATGTGTCACAATAAATTGTGATGATGTAATTTGCAACTCAAGAAGAGCTACATTACCTTCCAACACAAGTTTTCTCAATGTTGGCTCTATGGCTCTACTAACTATTTGTATCAATCATGCACAAAATCGATCATTCCAAAATTTCTAACACCAATGAGTAAAAGAATTGAGATCGTCTATACCAAGGTGTACGGCATAAATTCCTACTTGATGTGGGATTTAACCATCATTCCCAACACAACTATGTAGATCCTGTGTTCAGAAATTCTTTACCAGCAACCGTGTTTCAAATTTAAAGCAAAATTTAAGAGAACACGATTCACCATCCTACACCCAGTGCAGATAATCTGGACTTAGAAATAAAAGTATTAATGCGAAAACTTAGTAGTTTACATAAAAGGAGTTGATTAATGTTGTATTTGATGTTTATGTAGAGCAAGGTACAGTAATAGCAGGCCCATCAGGTCTTGGGCTCATCGCCAATTACGAAACATACATGTTTTCAGGGCACAGCTGGTTTCTTCTTGAAACCTTTCAAAACTAGGGGACCATGTACTATGTTTCCCTTGTTGGGCTGAAAGCCTGAAAGTGGAACTAAAAAGGATTAAAATGTTAGGAGAAAGATATGATGATTGGCACCTACACTACTTTCTACACATAGTACTCACGGTACCCACTTCATGTATCTTGATAGGTTTTTCAAACATGACTCGAAAAATTGCATCAATGCTTATCCCCATTTCCATGATGGAAAGTTTAAGTTTGTTTCATGTGACCGCTTCAGCACTATGTCACAAGCCATCTAGCATAGCTTTCTCTAGATGCCTCCGGAAGGTTCTAGAGTGCTCTTGGACATTCTAAATTTGTTTTCTCTAGAGTGTTCTAGCATGGATGAATCTAGAACACCCTTGTACAAACTTGTGTAGTATTTTCTAGAAGCATCCTTGTAATTTCTAGTTCCTTTGGAGGTGGGAACTTTCTAGAAGCATAGAGAATACTCCTTTGATGGAGGATTGTGGAAGGTTCTAGGCTAGAAGCCTCTAGGACTTTAAGGGCCTATAAATAGGCCTTGGCATTCATTTGTACATATCATCAAACACTTGTACAACTCTCTCAAGCAATACAAAGCATTCTTTCAAAAAGCCTAAACACTTGTGCCTTAGCATTTTCCTCACTTAAGCTTTCGTAGCATCACTTAGCATTAGCCAAGCATCGAAGTGCCTTGACTAGTTAGTCCGACGGGAGTGTGACGCTAGTGGGCAGCGTGTTAGCCAAGGGAAAAAAGGTCAGCACGTGACACGTGGTATCAGAGCAGCGACGATCGTAGGGGCGGTCTTGCTGAAGTTGCGTTGTGCTAGCTGCTGTGTGTACGAAGGTTAGGTGCGGAGCAATCTGATCATGTCGGGAAACAAAGAGAGTGTTGTTGGAGGGTCCGTGGTCGAGGAGACTGGAAGAAAGACTAGTCGGACCAGCATGCTTGAGGATCATATGGCCAAGGTGGAGCTGACAGTGGGCGATCTCCAAGACAGCGTCGGGGAGATGGAACAGAAGGTTGAGTCCTTCAATGGGACGTTGGCTAGCGTCACTATGGATATCGAGCAACTCGATAGCCGCGTCCATGACCTTGAGCTTGGCACTGTGGAAACCAAGGACAAGACTCAACTTCTCGTCAACCAAGTTGCGGATGCCATGCGCAACGAGATGGGCCAGCTCAAGGACACACTGATGGGGCAGCTCCAAGCCATCCGGGAGCAGGTTGAGTCCTTGCAATCGGACGTCAACCTATGCAAGGCGGCGGTGGCAGGTAGTGCTACTGTACGAGAGGGACCAAGGATGAAGGTGCCCGAGCCGCTAAGGTACCATGGGAAGAGCGATGCTAAGGAGCTCGACAACTTCCTATGGAGTGTTGAAAAATATTTCAACGCAATGCGCTTGGACGACGATGAGTCCAAGATCACCACCGTCACCATGTACTTGGGTGATGATGCCATCCTTTGGTGGAGGAGGCGTGAGTCGGATATCAAGAAGGGTATTTGCTCGCTCAAGACTTGGGACGAGTTCAAGGCGGATTTTAAGCGGCAATTCTATCCGGAGAATGCGGAGGAAGTTGCTATGAAGAGGCTGCATGGGCTGAAGCATACGGGGTCGATCAAAGAGTATGTCAAGCAGTTCACTTCTTTTATGCTTGAAGTCTCGGACATGCCGGAGAAGACAACTCATCTACTTCATGGATGGACTACAACGATGGGCTGAGCAAGAGTTAAAGAGACGCAATGTTCAATCACTTGCGGAGGCCATCGCAGTTGCCGAATCCTTGTTCGAATACAAGGCTGATTCGAAAAGCCACAAGGGCGGCAGCAAGAGTGGCAACGGTAACAAGGGAAAAGGTGGGGGAGCAAAACCCACCGAAAGAAACAGCAGTAGCAGCGGCGGCAAGCAGTTCGAGAGGAAGGACAAAGCCAAGCAGTCCTTTTCGGATAACAAGGTGAAAAACCGCGACTGCTTCTTGTGCGGAGGGCCGCACTGGGCTAGGGAATGCCCACAGCGACAGAAGCTTAATGCGATGATCGCTGGCAAGAGTGGATCGTTCGTGGGAATCATCGGGGGATGAGGCGCAAATGGGGACTTTGCGCTTGCTAAGCAGCGTCAAGGCTACGGTGGAGCAAAGCAACGTGGCTAAGGTAAGTATGCTGCCCCGTTCGAAGAAATCTGCTCTTATGTTTGTGGAAGCCAAGGTAAATGGCAAGGCTTCAAAGGCACTCGTCGACACGGGTGCAACGCACAACTTTGTTGCTTTAAATGAGGCAAATAGGCTGGGCGTGCAGTATACCAAGGAGCCAGGCACCTTGAAGACCATCAACACGGCACCGGTGCCTATCCATGGTATAGCACGAGGCGTCTCCCTTCATTTGGGCGAATGGAAGGGGATGGTGGACCTGACTGTCGTCACGATGGACGACTTCTCATTGGTGCTGGGCATGGAGTTCATGGATACGGTGAAGCCATGGACATTAGAAAGGGACGGGTCGATGACTATTGCAAAGGATCGAGAAGCATGCTCTGTCCCTGTCACTCGGGAGATCGTGGAGGCCAAGATGTTGTCAGCCATTCAAGTGAAGAAAGGCGTGCAAAAGGGGCAAGCAACATTTGTGGCCACATTGATCGAAGATGGGCCTCAACCCAGCGAGGTTCCGAAGGAGGTAGCTGCGGTTTTGAAAGAGTACAAAGATGTCATGCCCCCAGAGCTACCCAAGAGACTTCCTCCAAGAAGGGAAGTCGATCATATGATCGAGCTGGAGCCAGGGGCTAGGCCTCCAGCCATGGCGCCTTATCGGATGGCACCGCCAGAGTTGGAAGAGCTACGCAAGCAACTGAAGGAGCTGCTGGACGCGGGGTTCATTCGGCCATCCAAGGCTCCATTCGGTGCACCAGTATTGTTCCAACGCAAGCACGACGGGTCCTTGCGTATGTGCATCGATTACCGAGCACTTAACAAAGTAACCATTAAGAACAAGTATCCAATTCCTTTGGTTGCTGATCTTTTCGATAGGCTCGGTAAAGCCAGGTACTTTTCTAAACTAGATCTCTGATCGGGGTATTGGCAAGTGCGCATAGCCAAAGGAGATGAGCCAAAGACGGACATGCGTCACTCGCTATGGGTCTTATGAATTCTTGGTGATGCCTTTTGGTCTCACCAATGCCCCGGCTACTTTCTGCACTTTAATGAACAGAATCTTTCAGCCTTTCTTGGATAAATTTGTAGTCGTCTATCTCGACGATATCGTCGTGTATAGCGACAACTTGGAAGAACATGTGCATCACTTGCGACAGGTTTTCCAAGCATTGCGGGAGAGCGAGTTGTACGTGAAATTGGAGAAGTGCTCGTTCGCCCAAGACGAGGTGTCCTTCTTGGGGCACCACATCAAGGCTGGAAAGATCATGATGGAACGGGACAAAGTGCAGGCCATCAATGAATGGGAGCCACCCAAGAACGTTTCGGAGCTACGTTCTTTCCTTGGACTGGCCAATTATTATCGGAGATTCATTTTGAGCTACTCGGCGAGAGCAGCCCCACTGACCGACTTGCTGAAGAAGAAGGTGCAGTGGCATTGGAGTGATAAATGCCAAGAAGCGTTCAATGATTTGAAGAAGGCAGTCACCAAGGAACCTGTCTTGATCTTGCCCGATTATGCTAAGTCATTCGAACTTCACACTGATGCATCAGACTTTGCCATCGGAGGGGTGCTTATGCAAGAGGGGCATCCCATAGCCTATGAGTCTCGCAAGCTCAATGATACCGAGAGACGGTATCCGGTGCATGACAAGGAGATGACAGCCATCATTCATTGCTTGCGGACTTGGAGGCACTATTTGCTTGGGAGTCGGTTTACCATCATGACCGACAATGTGGCTACGAGTTATTTTCAAAATCAGAAGAAGATCAGCCCCAAGCAAGCTCGGTGGCAAGATTTCTTAGCAGAGTTTGATTATGTCATGGAGTACAAGCCGGGCAAAGTTAATGTTGTTGCTGATGCTCTCAGCCGAAAGGCCATGCTCGCTAGCGCAAGCAGCGCCGCTAGCAACCTTCTTGATCGGATCAAGGAGGGGACTTCTCAAGACCCCTTGGCCAAGGGACTCATGCAGATGGCCAAGGAGGGGAAGACTCGACGGTTTTGGGTAGAGAATGGGGTGCTCTACACCGTCGGTCGTCGCATTTATGTGCCTAAGTGGGATAATCTTAGGCGAGACATCATGAAGGAGTGTCACGACTCAATGTGGGCTGGCCATCCGGGGATGCAGCGGACATTGGCACTCTTGGAGGTAGACTACTATTGGCCTCATATGCGGGATGATATAGAGGCCTATGTGAAGACTTGTCTTGTGTGCCAACAAGACAAGATAGAGCAACGTGTAGGACTATTGCAACCTTTGCCGATTCCAGAAAGGCCATGGGAGAGTGTCTCAATGGATTTCATATCAGCCTTGCCCAAGTCTGATGGGTATGGCTCTATTATGGTCGTGGTCGATCGCTTTTCCAAGTATGGGACTTTCATACCTACCCCACGCGATTGCACGGCCGAGCAAGCAGCCAAGTTGTTCTTTCAGCATGTGGTGAAGTATTGGGGCTTGCCTCGGAGTATCATAAGTGATCGGGACCCAAGGTTCACAGCAAAATTCTGGACGGAGTTATTCAAGCTCTTGGGTTCGGGTCTACACTTCTCAACAAGCTTTCACCCGCAAAGCGATGGGCAAACAGAGAGGGTGAATGCCTTGTTGGAGCTATACTTGAGGCACTTTGTGAGTGCCAACCAGAAGGATTGGGTCAAGTTGATGGATGTGGCTCAATTCTCATTCAACTTGCAGCGGTCCGAATCGACGCAACAAAGTCCGTTCGAGATCGTCATGGGCCAGCAGCCCTTGACTCCACAAGCCGTTGCGTCGGGCTACACGGGTAGCAGCCCCGCTGTGTACAAGCTTGCACGAGGATGGCATGAGCAGCTTGATATAAAGGTACTAAAAGGCGTCTAAGAAGATGAAGAAGTGGGCAGACAAGCATAGACGGCCTCTCGAGTTCCAAGTGGGCGAGATGGTCATGGTCAAGTTGCTGCCACAACAGTTCAAGGTCTTCCGCTTGGTGCACAAGGGACTAGTGCGGAAGTACGAGGGGCCATTTCCCGTCCTACGGAAGGTTGGGAGAATTTCTTACAAGCTTGAGTTGCCGCCCAAACTCAAGATTCATCCGGTGTTCCATGTGAGCATGCTCAAGCCCTACCATGGTGATAAAGAAGATCCAACGAGGGGCGAGTCACATCGGGCACCAACCGCGGTCATGACTTCCTTTGATCGAAAGCATCGAGGCAAAGAGGCTCATCCGACGGAGGGGTGTGCCAAGCTATAATGAGTATCTCATTCGATGGAAGGGACTACCGAACAGTGAGGCCTCATGGGAAAAAGAAGGTGACCTATGGCAATTCCAGGGCAAGATCGCGGAGTTCGAGGCACAGTCTTGACGGGGTCGTCAAGGACTTGGGTGGGGGAGAATGTCACAAGCCATCTAGCATAGCTTTCTCTAGATGCCTCCGGAAGGTTCTAGAGTGCTCTTGGACATTCTAAATTTGCTTTCTCTAGAATGTTCTAGCATGGATGAATCTAGAACACCCTTTTACAAACTTGTGTAGTATTTTCTAGAAGCCTCCTTGTAATTTCTAGTTCCTTTGGAGGTGGAAACTTTCTAGAAGCATAGAGAATACTCCTTTGATGGAGGATTGTGGAAGGTTCTAGGCTAGAAGCCTCTAGGACTTTAAGGGCCTATAAATAGGCCTTGGCATTCATTTGTACATATCATCAAACACTTGTACAACTCTCTCAAGCAATACAAAGCATTCTTTCAAAAAGCCTAAACACTTGTGCCTTAGCATTTTCCTCACTTAAGCTTTCGTAGCATCACTTAGCATTAGCCAAGCATCGAAGTGCCTTGACTAGTTAGTCCGACGGGAGTGTGACGCTAGTGGGCAGCGTGTTAGCCAAGGGAAAAAAGGTCAGCACGTGACAACTAGCTGACCTAGAGCTTCTAACTTCTGAGCTCGGTCGCCTTTGAACGTCTTTGTCAATAATCAGTGGCCTGGTTAGTGCAATAGTCGAGTCTCTGAGGATAATGTTCGAGGGTCGACATGAAGACACATTCCACTATTTTATGTGGAGGATTACAACACTTTTGGTGATGCCAGACTTGCCAGTGATATATTTAATACGGTCGTTGATGTTTTGGATGATCAGTTGAACACCTCAAGGTCATAGAAATATAGAATGAAGGAATTAAACATAGTGTTGATCTTTATAATGGTACCTCTTAGTTCAACCTATGCGGAATTTTAGGGCCTTTACTTCTTCTGTGCCTCTATTTTTGGGCCTGGCTATACTGCCAAACCCACCTCTAGCAGGTGATGTAGTTCCATTAGGTCTCATCATGCTACCTATCTATAATGCAAGATGTACCTATCTATGATGCAAATCTTGCATTCGTTTACTCATTTTTACTTGTGTTTGCAGCATGGAGTTAAAATATTACCGTTTATGGTTGTCACACAGCTTATAACTAGAGAGGTTTGTAGCATTTTCATTCATGTTGCAATGATATCAGCTGGAATTATCATAATGTTAGTGAACATTATCTACAAACCTTCAAAATTGTGCTACATTTATGAACACGGACAATGTATCCCAGGAAATCCAATACCGAGTTTCAAATCCTTACATGTGTTTATGGTGAATCCAACGTCTCAACCATCATAAACCTCATCGAGGTGTCGAACCTGACATGCAACATCCTCATATATGTTGTGTATGCGTCCTGCACCTAAAGGACCTCAAAAGGCTAATGGCTCACAACAAGGATGACACAAATTCCATTTACTACAAGATGTCCAAAAGCATTATCATTGCCTTCAAATTTTACAAACAACAGCACAAAGGCATAGTCTCACTGTTCAGTTTGACAGCAATAGCGCCTTTAGGCTTTAGCGTCATTGCATGTTGGCATTCATAAAGAAGCCGACCAAAAAATAAACATCATTGATTATACTTCTATTTCATAGGCAACGAAACAGCGATGAACTACTTGAGACCACCCAGCAATCAGAACTGTTAACTGCAATGTCCTCAAAATGGCACCTTGTTCCATTGATATAACTAACTATTGATTCTAAGAAGACCCAGTGCCACTACCTGCAGGATAGGGGGCAAAGTTGTGTCTTTTCTTGGGTGGTCCCAATGATCAGGAAGCCTTGATATATAGTATTCGAATGGCAGATGATTGCAATGTTGAATTTCGATTATCAACCGAGAGTGATGGCAAAAGTAAATAGGTTTTGATTTTAAGTCTCGTTATCAACAGAAGGATGGACTGGAAGCTGTAGAAATCATAAGGACACTGGAGAATGGCTATGATCTGGTGATAGTAGGTAGACATCATTCGCCAGCATCGCCGCTCGTGATGGGACTTACGTTTTGGAACGAGTTTCCGGAACTGGGGTGCATAGAAAACATGCTTGCTAGCTACATCGGATATCGAGAAGGAAATGCCGGTGCTGGTGTTGCAACAACCACCCGAACACCAACACGAATTTTTCGGAGGGGACTCCTAGACATCAACATACGATCCCAGTTTAATAAATATATCTATTTTAGAATCAAGAAACCAACCATATTCAATGGTGGTCAGTTTTATAGTTTCTTTACGCGTTAAATTTATCAAATGATAGTAGTGGCAATTCAGTGAAGCAAAACATCAAACACACAGAATGCAGAACCGAGACACCAAGAAAGGTTAATGAATCAAAAGCAACAATGGGTATAACAGATAGACAGAGACTAAAAGGTTAATGAATCAAAAGCAACAATGGGTATTGAAAATAAGAGAGAAATGTTACCTCAACAAGACCATATATAGGCAGTTTTTTCTCCAGGAAATGGTGGTTGGTCTACCGCGTGTCCATCGAGATTTCAACCGCGTAAAATGCAACCGTCAATTTCTGGATCTTCGCACCCCCCAATTGGTGAAAAGTTTAGAGGGTCTCCAGTGCAAATATGTTCATCAGAAGTTGGGGGCACATTAAGATGCGCATCCCACACACATCTCGAGGTGCATTGTATTTCTTCCGGGTGTGCTATTTTTTTTTTTTTTTTGTAATATTTAGTAGGTGCATTGGACAAGGATTGTGATTTCATTTTTCGAGGTAATTTTGGTAAGTTAATTGTAAAAAATATTTTGTTATGTATAGAAAAAACATAAAAAAAAATTGTTATAATTTTGAAGTTATCAATATGATTAGGTACAGAGCTAGGAGGGGTCAAGTGGGGGCAAATTGACTTTTGATTTTTTTTTTTTTTTTTAATTTGCCGATCCTTCAACACCAACAACATCATCCTACCTCACCACTTCTCTCACCCTTTATTCTTTGCGACATCGACGACCCCGCCTTGCTGCGCCTCTTTCTTCTTTTCTGCTCCTTCTACTTGTTTACTGCAAGACCGACAACCGCCCCGTCTCCTTTTCTCTTCATCTCATTCCCTATCTATTTAATTTATTTATTTTTTCCACCATCGCTACTAGCCATCAGCAATCCCACTCTTTTTTGTCTTCTTTGAGGTGGAAAATTATTTATTTTGATAGCATATCGAGACCTAGTTTTGTATTTTATTCATGAAATTTGTATGGAGATACATGAAAATTCCGATCCATTAGTTTTTTCTTAAGATACATGTTTGTATCTCGAATTTCATCCGTGGAATAATGTTTTAAGGACATTTTGATGATCAACGTGAGTCTTTTAACAACTAAAGCATGTTTACTGCTAACCCTGGGGAAGACTGAAGTAGTGATTAATGTTAGGGGTACCATCTAATTAGCTATTTTTATAGGAAAAATCGCAAATAACTCAATTTTTTTTTGTAACATATAGTTTTACATTTGAATTTAATTCGCCCCTTAACTTTATACACCAATTTGATTTGTCCCTCATATATTTATTTGTTACACTCTTACAAAGTTGCTTGTTGGATCCATTTCCCCCCCCCCCCCCCCAGATATTAGATGGAATTTTGTTTAGTAGTTGGTGTTTTGTATATATTTATGTATTGTTCAAATTATAATATAAATTATGTTAATGTAATTATTATTATATTGTCATTAATTAACAATGATTCATCACCTCTCTCTCACTTTAACAAAAATCCTGACTCCGTCATTGATTATGGTTTAAGCATTTTAAACTCTTTTACATATTACATAAAGAGTACCACAAACCTCATAATATCATATAAACTACATATTGCATTAAAAAATCACTTATATAAGAAAATTTTAATGTTAAATTAAGATTGTAACAGGTTAAAATATACAGAAATTGAGACTGGCCGAATGAAAAATATATATATTTTGGGTTTCAAAAAAAAGATTCGATGACTCAAAAATATATATTTCGTGAAATTTCAACATTCTTCCATAAATCACATTCCTTTCATTGGACCAATGCATCAAACTGCGTTTTAAGACACAAAAGCCTTACTCTGACTCAATAAATTGTATTCCATCCTTGTGGGAAATAGGATCCAAATTTTGTAGAACCAAAAAGTCATGTACAAGAGTACAACATCGAAAATTTGTAAGTTAATTGTTACTTGATTATGATGCGTTTTTTTTTTACGACCAACCAACGGGATTTGCTCTGTATACTGAAATTGTTAGAACCGAACTCATACAGAACAAGAGTAAAATGTAAGGAAATTCTTAAGACCATTAAAGTACTGTTCATATTTGAGTTGATGAAATTGGTTTATTGGGTCGAAGGACATGTTATGAGAGATTTTATTTTCTCAAAATATAGCTGATGAGACATCAAACAATTATCTAATTACAGTCAAACACGTAATGAAAAAGGCCAAGGACAGAACAGGCCCAAATCAGACCCAGGTCTACCTGTAAGTCAAGTGATTGAGTTGAGCCTGTATTACATAAGCTCAATATGGCGGAAGTCTTAGAGCTTAGCATGGGACAATGAGGCCAGAACATAAACCCTTGGGTTTATTGAGATTAAAACTCATTTAGATCGCTTTTGGCCCAATTAAATATTAAGTCCTAAAGAAAGCTAAGTACCAAAGAAGATTAGTCGTGGATGGGTGAAGAACCCTACATAAACATAATTTGATAAAAGAAGATTCTAAGTGAGATTTCTCTCTTCATTGCGCATTCAAAGGTAAAGTCAATGAATAATTAAAACAATTTCATCATATAAGACGAACAAAACAGATGATGAATGCCTAATTTTGATTAGTCTAATTCCATCGTTATTCAAGAGCCTAACATGGTGGTATGTCGTTCACTACTACTCATATTTTCAGGTCAAAAAATTAACTAAGGACGGAGTTGGACGCATCAATAACCAAAGTCAAGCGTGATGTTGGAAATATCAAATATCGTTATTTTTAGAAAATGCGCAAAAAATGTATGAAGACCCCACGATTGTCGTTAGAATGCTCATACAACTATAAAAGCAAATGTTCAATTTTCGTAGGGCATGTCATACCAACTTCATGAATCTTACCAGATAAGTTAGCATTGACCATCATTAAAAACTGAATTTCTACTCTCAAACACAAACAATATCAATTATTTCATGTTCTTGTTAACGATTACAAAGTCAGTCTTCAAGCTGACAGGCAATGAGACCTCAGGCAATGAGACCTTTATATTTCGCTTAAAGATTAGGATTCTCCACCCGAACACATGATATCGATTATTTCTTAAACAGAAAACAAATAGCTAAATTATATGAAACATACAATGGAATGAGTGAGGCTAGAGAATCAGGTTTTGTTAGAGAATAGAAGTCTACCTATGTATCATGATTGTACGATAAAATATAGTCCTTTGAGACCTTGATCGAGTCAATTTTTGTATATAGTTAATCCTATTCTCGGGTTGTTGATTAGTCCATTTTTCATCCACTAAAATTTAAAACAGTTCGATCAAATGGTTGATATCTTTATTCCACCCTTGAACTTAACTTAAATCCATGAGAGAATCTCAAAGCTTTCAGACAAATTAACTACTGTTTGGATAGTTTAAGTTACTTAATTACTTAGTTAAGCTAAGATAATCATATATTTAAGTATTGGGATTTGGTAGAAGCATTGAACCGTAATTCCAGCAAACGAGACAAAAAAGCCTAAAACACTGAAATAACTTTCTTAATTATATTTTATTTTCTCCAAATGATGAACAAACGAGGCATCGTATTTTTCGCGTATTTTATAAATTTTTCGTAAGCTCCATTAGCCTTCAGATTCACTATGATCGGACGTGTAAATTCTTCTACATGACCGTTTAAATGAACGATACGTATAACGTCTAACGCGCCACAGGGAAGAACACAAGCCAAACAACACTTTAGAGACCCACCAGCGGTGTGGTTACTTTCTTATGGTGTTGACCTGTAGGTCACACCTTGTCGATAGGTTATTGAATCCCATAAAAATTCAGCTCGCTTTCCCAAAAAAAATATTAAGGTTATAAAATCCTATAAAAACCCAACTCGCTTTCAAAAAAAAAAATCTTACAAGGATTTGCTTTACAGGTTGAAATTTATAGTATCATATTTAGACTATATCTTTCGAGTATTCATGCTAAAATAAGAAAAATATGAATTAGACATGGATTCTCATTTCTCGCAAACATAATATTATCACTAAAACATAATATGAAATCTATTTAACTTTTTCAGTAGAGTTAAAATTGTGACTTGTGATATCATCCGGCTCAAGTCTACCAATTAAATTAGTATTCCACTAACTACTTACAATAATATTATCACTAAAACAAGACGATCAGATGTGCTTGTTGCAATTGTGGATTCGTTGATTAAAGCTAGGAAATGAATCTCGTCAAGTGGATTAATTAACATTCCATGTGAAATTATAGATCTTATATTGCATTGCTCTATATGGATGATGCAATCTTGCTTTGAACTAATCTTGTTGACCTGTTCAAGTAATGTACGTGAGCCGCAAATCGTTCGATGACCGATGGTACTTCGATGTTAAAGTTGGATAGGGCTATGAGAAAAGTGTAATGCTCTAAGAAGGAATTTGTAACGTACCTTAGCTTACCAATCTCATGTCTTGTTTATAATATAAGGAGTTCTGGTTTTACTAGATCATCATAACGTAGTTAAGAATGAGATATTCATGGAGATCCCTCCCTAATTAGGAGTTGTGTTGTAGGAGGAAAGTTTCATATTAGCTCCATGCCCCTAGATACGCGGGAGTTAGTTCTCAATTCAAAAATGATATTCACATAATTATTACAGAATATATCCCTTAATTTATACATGTTAGTGTTTTGATTATTATATTTTATAGTAATTATTTCGTTTTCATATCTTTGTAGGAATTTGAGCGTAAACGATGAAATCATATTAAGGCGTCTATATAAGGAATTACACGTGGTGGTACAAAGTAGGGAGATAATCACAAAACCTAAACCTATAAACCCAAACCCTAATCCTAAACTCACATCCATAAGTCCATAAACCCTAAGCCTACAACCTAATCCACAAATCCTAAGCCCACCAAACCCATTTCATTCCATCCATCTCATTTCATTCTATCATTTTATTTTATTTTTCTTATCTTTAATTTAGTTTTCTTTTAAAAACACTGTAACCCCCATTTTCCATTTAAATTAGTTTAGATAATTTCTTAAATAATCAATTGCATTCACCTTCTTCGTGGGATCGACCCGTACTTGCCGTTGTCTACCAGTTAGACACCGTGCACTTGCGGTATTACAAGTGGGTTAAATTAACCTGTTAATTTAGGTTAGTTAAATCCCCACCAAGTTTTTGGCGCCGTTGCCGGGGAAAGTAGCATTGTAATTGAATTTAAGATTTATTTTCACTAATTGTAAAACAAAAAAAAAAAAAAACCAAAAAATTTAAAAAAAAAAAAAAAAAAAAAAAAACATTCAAAACAAAAATTTTATTTTTATTTTGTTCCTTTTACACTCATTTTGTGTTTGATTTTGCAGATTACACGCTTCTCGAGGATATTGGACGATCCTGCAAAAGATCAAGCAAATTTTTATTTTTTATTTTTTATTTTTGTGAGGAGAGTTGTAATTTTATTTTCACCTCGTTTTACGAGTGTGTGGTGTAATAATTTTTATACTTTACTATTTTTCATTTTGTTTAATCACTAAAAAAAAAAAAACCCAAAATTTTCTAAGTCAAAAGAAGTTATAGGGAAACAATTTTAATTGTTACCCAATAATTTTTATGATTTAGAAATCCGACTTCTAAGACCAAGACCAGTAAATTTATTTGCATGTGCTTGTGTGTTGATTGAAACTGATAAAAAGAAGTCGGACCTTTTTTTTGAATTGTGCTAACTTTTTGTGCAGATTGGAATACGCACACTGTAAGTATTTCTATCACACGCAATGTATTAGCGACCGGGTGCTTGGTGTAATTGGTTGAAATTGTGTGATTGGTTGTTTAATTTCTGTAATTGTGGATACTAAACTTTAGTAATTCATAATAAGCAGACCCAGCTTATAAATAGAAATTGGTGGGACCTGATATCCCCACCTCATCACTCCAGCTGTGTGCAACCAATAACCTAACATAATTAAAATCAATTAGCAAGTTAGATAGAGCATTCTCTTAGGTACGGTGTTCATAAGACAACCAAGACCAAGGTGAATCCAGTAATTTTTGTGTTGACCGCTGCTAAAAGTGACGATGGGTTTAATCATTCAATGAACTCCGAGAGGCCACTGCCACAAGGGTAATTTACCCGGTACGCCGAGTCATAAGTAAGCTACGATCCACAAGAAGAATTGGTGTAACCAACCGTTTTTGGTTAGGAACACAAGCCTCAAGTGTGCATTTAACATCACATCGTTCTCACATCTATTGGCTTACAGAGCGGTAGCACAAGGAAGTACTTAATTGGACCATTGTGACCTCCTTCTCTTGTGCGATAATCCGGTTTCTTTGAAACAAAACTCTAGCCTACTGATTTTGAACTTTGCGGTGTAAAGTGTACACTCTTAGGATCAACTTGTAGTACCCATTGTTGTGTCATAAATATTACATAAGAAATAATTGTCCCCCAAAGATAAAAAGATAATTGATCTCAAAAACGTTTATTGCTTAGGGAGGCATGTTTCTTGTGCATTTATTGGTTGTTGATTGCGTGTGAGTCTGTGCATATTTTGTTTAGAGTTAGTGATTTAAAAAAAAAAAAAAAAAAAAATGAACACAAGGGTTTATCCAGCCTATTTTTCCGAGCAAGTCAATTCATTTGATGACATGCAACGACCTGAGTATGATCCATATTATTACCCAGGTGTAGCTTATCATTCTGACTTCTCATGGGCTCATGGTCAGTACCATGAAGGCTCTCTAGACACTCCTCAAACTCCTCAAGCTTTCATTCCTGATAATGAGTTAGAGGATATAATGAAATTTTTATAGAGCGAACAGGAGAAATACTTGTGCAAAATTCTCATGAAATCACAGAATTGAAAACTATTTTTCAACAAAACTCTCAAGCTATCCGGAAACTTGAGATGACTGTGAGTCAGATAGTTGAGTCACTTCCTGAGATAGAGTCAGAAAAATTCCCTAGTGACTCATTTATTGATGAACCTGTCGATTCTGAGACACTACAGACATCTCCTTTCCATGTTGACTCATGCCTCCCTAGTGACTCATGCATAGAATCAAACTGTGACCATTCTTTAGAGTCTCCCCTTGACTGTTTAGAGGCTTGTTTGACTCAATTTAGTTTGGACTTTGATGTTGATGATTCCATTAGGGAAGTCAATGAATTGCTTGACTCAGTCCCCATTGTGGATCCTAGTTATAAATGGAAGTCTAAAGTGAATCATCTTTCACTCAGTGAGTCAAAACTAGTCCTATCAGTTGAGCCACCTGCACTTGACCTTATTCAATTACCTGACACCCTCAGGTATGCTTTTTCAGGTGATGAGTTGTCTAGACCAGTATCTCTATATGATTCATGTGATGAGCCTGTACCACCTGATATATCTATCGTCTCATCTACTTGCATCATATTCCCATTTGCTAAGGCTACTTTCACTGATCCCTTGTGTTGTAGTGAGGATTTCAGTTTTCACCATCCTGATGTGAAAATTATCCATTCTTCTGATGTGGCACCAGACATAGGATGTTCCCTTTTTGGAGCACGCAATGATCATCTGTTGTGTATGACTATTGATCACTTTTGGAATGTCCTAGTGTATATGGTGCCCCATGTGATTGCTATATTTTGGTGGACTGATCCTCAACTGTTCAGGTTGTTGATATACGACCATGGACTAAGTGTTTGTCATATTCTTCCTCTACACTTTTGTTACACCATTTTTTAGGAAGAATATTTGTCGGGCTGATGACGGTAAACCAAGCGCTCCTAGGAGGCAGCCTAGCTTTAGTTGTGTGTCTTTGCTGTTAGTCTGGATTGATTTTCGAGTACCCTATTTAGTTGTGTTTCACTCATACTCGTTAGCTCTACAACAGTTTTGACTTACAACTTGACTTTTCTTTTTAGTTTTCTTTGTTAGTGTCGAGTCTGCATTTTATCGATTTCTAATGAAAACTCCATGCTTCTTATGTTTATGAGCTTCATTGATGGATGACTTCTTGGAAATTGGTAAAATCTTCACCGCGGTAATATTGTTCTAACCTCCTCTCATGTACTTACTTCATTCATTTGTCAGAATTATTTTATTAAACATTGAGGACAATGTTTGGATTAGGTTTGGGGGTAGGGTTCATGAGTCGGTGAATTTTTTGTAGTATTTTCTTTTCTTATCTTAAAAAAAAAAAAAAAAAAAAATGTTTTTCTGTCAAGAAAACTTGGTCTTTTGTGATTATGAAAATGGATTTTAAATGTTTTATGCTCAAGAAAATGCAAGCTAACTTGACATATTGGTATATCGATAAAGACTGAAAGTTTAGTATAATCCTTAAGTTAGATCTAGTTCATAAGATTTTTCAACTCGATTATCTTTCCACCATGAGCCATGTTAGCATAACTTGAAGTTGATGAGTGAAATATATACTAGAAAATCTTAGAATAATAGTGGAGACTTAACCCTGAAAGTTTTGAGCCTTTCTATTTTTCTGAGGGTTATACATAAACTCTGATTTTTCTTGAGTCCGTATTATCTCGTTGATGATCTCATTATTCTCATTTTTCTGATCAATTGCTGTGGGAATGACATAAAAATTGAATTATTACACTAGAACTTCTTGGCTTATTCAATTGAGATGTCATAATACTGACCCGAACTTAGGAAATGATCTAGGCATTTTTTTTCTTTAGACCATTAACTAGCCTTTTAACTTACCCATAACATTAACTTTTTTGTAGCCTTTTGAGCCATAGATTAACCTTTTATTTGTTAACCCATTAACCTTTACCCAATTTTTCTGGGAATGTGTACGGATGAATATACTTGGTGTAAAAAGGGCATAAAAAAAGCAAAATATGAGATATTTCATAAATCCTCTATGGAAGAAAAAAAAAAAAAAAAAAAAAAAAAAAAAAAAAAAGAAAAAGAAAGAAAATAAAGCAGAAGAAAATGTGAATGAGGATAAAGATGTGAGAATGAAGAAAAAATTGATGGTGCGCAACATTGATTTATTCTTGACAACCCTAATTGTTCGTTAAATGGGTGTATACATTCCTAGAAACCTTTGACATTCCTTATTAACCATTACCCAAGCTCCGTTACAACCCAACAAAGTCCTAGTTGATCTTAGGTAAAGGTTGGTTTCGTAGATGTGGAGATTTAATAACCAAGACCTATGGTGTTTGATTCAACATTCCCAAAAGTAATTGATATTTCTGTCCATGAGATCATGTTCATTCCATTCTTGAAAAGTCCGTTCTTCATATTACTATATGTGAGATGATTGTTTTCCATTATTTACTCTTTCCTCACATATAATTGAGTGAATTACCAAATCTCTAAGTGCTTTATTGTGAGTGACATGAGAGGTTTGAAGTCAAAACAAACTTTCTACAGGAGATTTAGTTAGTGTTTTACTCTGAAATGAAAAGTTATGTTGACAGTGTTATCCACACACACACATTGAGTTGAGGATGATTATGAATTTTTTTCTAACCTTTGGAGAATAGTAAATTATTTGGAGATTTGTTGATAAACTAAAATGACACTATTGGTTTCTTGTATTTCTTGAAGTTTTAAAATAAACACTGTTTGACCAAGTTTTGATTGAGTCAGTAATGTTTGTGGGTAACATTTCTGGAAACCCTCACGAGACTATAACTCGTCCACTAGAGGTAATCTAGGGGTTTAAAGCCTTGTTGCACGTTTAAGGTAAGTGCAACCGATGATTCCTGCGAAAGTGAGTTAGAATTTTCTCTTTTTATCGTTTTGCTCGAGGACTAGCAAAATATAGGTTTGGGGGTATTTGATATTCACATAATTATTACAGAATATATCCCTTAATTTATACATGTTAGTGTTTTGATTATTATATTTTATAGTAATTATTTCGTTTTCATATCTTTGTAGGAATTTGAGCGTAAACGATGAAATCATATTAAGGCGTCTATATAAGGAATTACACGTGGTGGTACAAAGTAGGGAGATAATCACAAACCTAAACCTATAAACCCAAACCCTAATCCTAAACTCAAATCCATAAGTCCATAAACCCTAAGCCTACAACCTAATCCACAAATCCTAAGCCCACCAAACCCATTTCATTCCATCCATCTCATTTCATTCTATCATTTTATTTTATTTTTCTTATCTTTAATTTAGTTTTCTTTTAAAAACACTGTAACCCCCATTTTCCATTTAAATTAGTTTAGATAATTTCTTAAATAATCAATTGCATTCACCTTCTTCGTGGGATCGACCCGTACTTGCCGTTGTCTACCAGTTAGACACCGTGCACTTGCGGTATTACAAGTGGGTTAAATTAACCTGTTAATTTAGGTTAGTTAAATCCCCACCAAAAAACAATTCGTAGAAGAGAGTTTTTTTTTGTGTGGAAGATACTCTGGTGTTGGTTTCCTAATTAGAAGCAGAAAACAGCTTAG
Organism: Berberis thunbergii; assembly: GCA_003290165.1. NCBI lineage: Eukaryota > Viridiplantae > Streptophyta > Magnoliopsida > Ranunculales > Berberidaceae > Berberis > Berberis thunbergii. Next base: position 66,348 of record QNQO01001160.1, read on the forward strand.
TTGCCCGTCTGAAGTTGATCTTCAAGATAATTGCCTGAATATGCCTTATAGGTATTGAGGACAGTTGTGAGACGTGTGGGCCTAGCATGCTGTGAAAGTTCGGGTTCGCCTGGCGGATCGCAATTGGGCGGGCTTAGAACAGCTTGGGCCGGATCAATGTTGGATTGATGCTTAAGGCCATAATTCCTCGAGATTATCATGACATGTGCACTACACCAAATTGACACTTCTGTAACAATTCTCAAACACATTATTACTTTTGAGATGTTACAATTCACCAAACAATTTTAAGTAAAAACAAAATTTAGTCAAAAAATGAACAACAATAATTACGATGTTTCTCATTATCTTATAAAAACACAATAAAATTGCATTTTCCTTTAAATTTCAAGAGAGAAAGATCATTCTATACTTTCTTTCTTTTTAGTTGTCTATTTAGTATTGACTGACTGAAAATTAATTATTCATAAGATTGTTTTTTCATGACCTATGGGAATTCAAATTCAAGGGTGAAGCTTCGAAATGGAATTCGCGGAAACTGTTTCAATTTTCTTATCTATTTTTCGTGTAGGGTATGTTTGGTTAGATATTTTTCATGGAAAAAAGGAATACATTTTTTTTGTTATGCAAATTTTCATTGTTTAGTTGTCTATTTACTGACAGGAAATCTATTATTCATAAGACTGTTTTTTCACTACTCGTGAGAATCAAAATCTGAGGGATGGCCTCGAAATTGAATTCACATAAACGATTTCAATTTAGCTATTTTCAGTTTAACCAAACAAACCCTAAAGAAAAATGAAATTTTGCCTTACCAGTTAAACTGGGCCTTTGGGAACTTTGAAAGCCCAAACCTTAAAAAGGTTTTCCCATCATATTTCAAATTGTGGAAGCCCATTGAGTAATCCACCTGGGAGTCTGGCCAAATTTAGTTGATCTAACAATCTAGGGCTGGCCAGGTCCAGGTAACCGGCCCAAAAATCTAAAACCGAGGGTCGGGCCAAAAAATTTAGACCTGGAATTTTATGAATCGAGACCAAACCGACTTGGGTCGGTTAACCAGGTCCCGATTAGCCGAATTTTCGGGTCAGGCCGGTCTCGGTCTAAACCCTAATTTAATCTTCTCTGCATCGGCCTCCCAACCACCACTACCTCGTAAACAACCCATCTCACCACTGCCATGGAAGTCGAAATCAAGCTCCGCCTTCCAGACGCAGCGACGCACCAGGCACTCGTTGATGCGCTCTTAGCCTTCCACTTGAAAACCCATCTCGAAGAAAACATCTTCTTCAACACCGTCGCCTCCAAGCTTGCCATCCTCCGCCTCTGCTTCTACAACAACAACGACTCACTCTGTGAGATCTCTCTCAAAGCTAAAGTTTTCCTCGTCAATGGGGTGAGTCGTGCTGACATGGATGGAGAAGAGATCGACCCCGCCATCGGCTGGGCTTGTGTCAGTGAGCCCTAGACTCGGAGTTGTCGAGGGTCTTGAAAAGATTGAAGAATGAGTTTGGTGTCGGAGAGAAAGGGATGGTTTTGTTTGGGTGGGTTTAGGAATGTGAGAGTTGTTCATGAGTGGAAAGGGTTGAAATTAGAGTTAGATGAGACACGGTATGATTGTTTCTCTTTGCACTTTGGGGACAATAGGATTTAGTTTTTTTAACATATTCGGGCCGAGCCAGTTAATCATCAGGTTTTGAAAATAAGAACCGATAACCAAACCAATGTATTTGGGCTGAGTCGGATTTTCAGTCTCAAATGCCCACCCCTAATCTAAACACAAACAAACCACTTCATTTACATGCTTAATCAGATTGACTACAAAAACCACACAACCTAGTAATTAGGTTTAACCCCTAATAATGGGTGTGAATTATGAAATTTGCACCTGAAATTTTTTTTTTTACTTAATTGATCATCATTTATTTGCAAGTATGGCAAGACCCCCTACTTGACCCAGACACAATGTTTGTACTACGATGTGTTATGTAGGAAACTTTTTCCACAAACCATCTTGACCCTTAAATCACCCCCAACCCCCCCTTATTTATTTTTCAAAATATAAAGTATATCGACATCTTCAAAACAGAATAGTTCAATCAACGAAGTCCACATCCTCAAGTCACCAAGTTTTCGCGCATTTGATGGTGCCTCGATTTTTCATTACATTTTGTAACACCTTGTGTAGATGAGCTTAAAAGCTATCAAAGAAATTTTAGTCTCACATTGCCTAGGCGAGATAAGGGCACGTGTTACTTATGTGCGAGGTTGATTCCTTATTACAACACGTTTTATAATCAAACAATAATACTGTACCATGTGAATCGAATTGTCACATATTTTTCATCTTCAAGAATGGCACTGCCACATTTGTACTAGTTTCTCGAAAAGGATGGCCACATTTTTACTTATTTGTAGAGTTGTCACTTCATGTTATTTTAACTTTACCAATGGAGTTAGATATACTTGAGCTTCTCCTTTTCCCCAAAAACAACCAGAGTCAATAGTACAACACTACACTACTGCATTTGATATCTATCAATAATGTTATCTACTTACTCACATTTAATTTGAAATTCAAAACTTGCTGAATAAAATAACACCACCAAAGACACTATTATATTCTGTCCACAATTCCACAAAGAGAGAAGGACAATACAACACAGTCTAGTCAAAATCTCTTCTCTGCGTTTTTTGGAAAATCACAAAAATTTCTAAAACAACAAACAAAGACATCCAAACCAAACCAGAGAGCAAAAGATCTCTCTTTCTTTACTTACTCACCTTCTCATTACACTAACTACCATACCAAAACCTAAACAAAACACTATACTATATCAACTTATATAAAACTTAATCCAAATTCATTAAACTAAACATGCTCAAAACTAAGGTTATAAGAAGTTCCCAGATTTTTACATAGTAAGATAAAGAGTTATTGGCATGAATTCAGTTCCAGAATTATGCATCATAAACAGGTTTACGGACAAAGTATCGGTATGCAGCAACCTTCCTTCTCCGGGAACTAGTGTTATCTATGGAGAGAACCATCTTCCCAGCTTCGTTCGGTGTGAAGGATTTGTGAATTGGTTCATCTAATGCAGCAAGCTTTCGAGGCTTCTCTATAGCAATTGTGTAGCTTCCCTCAGCTGTTGGGACGAACTCTGCACTGTATTCGATCTCCCAGCCACCAACAACTATCTCCCAAGTTATGGTTGCATCACGCTACATTACACGTTACATGCAAATGTAACTCACTAAAAAAGACTAACAAACAAGGCCGACTAGAATTATTGAAGTTAATATAGGCAAATGTAGATACTGGGCATAAAAAAGTTGGCAAAGTTTCTATTTTCTGTTCAACACATTTTGTTTAAAGTGCATAATAAACTCTGGGTTTACAGCCCCCAAGTAGATATATCCTAATTTCTATTTTAGGGTCAATAGATTAATGTTTGATTAGCCATTTTTCATAGAAAAGAATTTGAAATAACTTGATAATTTTCTAATTAAAACAAAATTAAGAAACAATAATGTATAGAACTAAAAATACAAATTAGATGATTAATTACCTCAATTCCATCAATCTCCAAGTTCACCTTCTCTCCTCCTTTCACAGTGAACTCAGAAGCTGGTTTTGGAGGACAATTATCTGAATCGCCTGGTCGACTCAGTCCCCCAAATTGAATAGGTACATTTTCTGGCTTTATAAACCTACCCAAACAAACACCAAACCCCACAAATTTCAATCACAATTTAGAAAAATTCAAACAAGATGTAAATATCTATACAAACTTTAATCCCACATTCACAAATAAATATGCAGATTTTACTCAAATAAATAGATCCATGTTTCAAATTTATGTCAAAAAAAACACCAAAAAGTTACCAAAATCATCAAAAACTTTGAAGATCCAAATTATATTTTGTAAGAAAAATAAGTTACTTGTAAAGTGTCTCTGCAACATTTCCTTCTTTGGAAATCACGAACTTGCTCTTGGTGCGTTGAGTGAGAAATGGACTGAACATTGAATACAACATGCTGAAGTACCATGGCACATTAATGAAGACCTGAAAAAAAAAATCACCTCAATTATGAATTGATAGCTAAGAATAACAAATTGGTATAGAGCTGCGTTTCGCGCATAATAGTAGTACCTTGAGAGCGACCATTTCAGGGTAATTATCTTGGAAGAGAGATAGAATCTGATTAGAAACAACTCTGAGCTCTCTCTTAGGCATGTCTTTGAGATCAGTGACTTGGATGATAGAATTCACCCCACCAGGCTTGAAATGAAGAAGATTGATCCCTCGTTCGAGCACTTGAACTCTCCATCTAAGAAAATTCTTTAGCTTATCTTCATCTCCGAAGATTCGATCATACATTACTTTGTCTTTGAAGATTCCATAAGCGTTGTAACAGACTGGGTGTCCCTCTCGGTCGTAAGAATGCATGTAAGCAACAACACCTTCAAGTTCTTTGAATCCCAAGTCTTCTTCGACTACTACATCAGCACCAAAGTCCTTTCGCCATGAAAGACATTTTTGAAGCATAGTGAGTGCATCATTCACTCTGAAGTCCCGGGCTCGAAGAAACTTGAGCAAGATAACATCGGCACGATCGTCTCCACCTAAAAGAGAAATGCCCCACATTGATTCGGACTCGTTTGATGAAATGGAGAGCTTTTCTTTGAGTTCTTGCAAGGCTTTGGTTTCGGAGGACTTGAGTTTAGAGAGTATGTAAGAGTCTTCTCTGAATGATGAGGATTTGAAGGTTGTTGCTGCACCCATTAAGGAGGTGACGAAGCTTTTTTTGTTGGATGGCTTTGGTGAGGCTTCTGGGTGTTGGTCTTTTGGGGTCTGAGGGAGTGAAAAGAGTGGTGATGAAGCTTCCATTATTTATGGAGTTTTAGTGAAATGGAGAAGGTTTTGTGAGAAATGGTGAGAAAGGGGTACTCTGTTTATGGTCTCTGTTTCGATTCTTTGTGTGAAGTTGTGCAGAGCATAGAGAGTGGCACAATTCTAGGCAAGTAACCATTTTTTCTTGTCATAAATTTGGGGTTTTTATTTTTATTTTTAATGCTTCTATTCATTCTACAAAAATATTAGAAAATTAAGTTTTTGCAATCATATTTTACAATTAGAATGACGTGTCATGATCAGAAAAGAATTAAAAATGTTTTTAAGATTTTATGTGTATTTCAAAGTTGTAAAAAACTCTTTTAACGATGTCACATCATCTTGATTGCAAAACATGATTTTCTATCCTCACTCTTCATTATATAAAATGGGTAAAAAATGTAAAAACACCAAAACATGACAAAAAAATTTGACTGTTTAGACTTACTCAAAAATGAGAGGGAAAAGGAGTGAAACTGCATTATTAACTGTGGGTTTTTCAGAGGTGTTATAGTTGTGAAGTTTAGCTTAACTAGTTAATCAATTTGGCTTTTGTGAAAGATGAAATCACAAGTTCAAGATTTAAACATTTGTATAACTCTATTAACTAAATTGATTTTATCAGTACGAGTGTTGAAACATCTAATTATAGTAGTTGTAGATGCGGTTATGGTTGTCAATGTTGGATAGGAGCATAAGACTAAGACTATGGTGATTGTGGTGTCGGTCGTTATGTAATTGTGGTGGTTGCGATAATGGTTATTGGTAATGATCATGATTGTGGTGGTACCAGTGGTCATCGTAATCTAGTTAGTTGCATGGTTGATGAAACGATTTACTTTCATAAAACTCAAATTTATCACGAAAGCAAGCCTCGTTAATCAAATTGTATGCCAAGTAGATTCATAATTTGTTTGAAAGAAATTAATTTGTGCTTGTGTAAAAGATTTATGAACCAAATATCCATCCCAAATGTCTCGAGTGTATGAAAGTTCAACTCCAAAAATCAAGCTAAGCTAAGCCGAGCCGAGCTGAGCCACAAAAGAGAAGTATGAGATGGGCCCACTGAAATGGGCTTTTTTTCTAACTGGTGGGCCCAAGCTTTTCCACCACAAGCCTTTTGAATTTCTTTCCCACTAGTTTCATTAAAAATCCACAAAGAGAATCCGTACTTCTCTCCTCTACACGTAAACTTACACAACTCTCAAGAGAAAGCCTCATTTTCATTTAGCCGTTCGATTAGCCTCGATTACTACACTGTCTGAATCTAGGGTGCACTGGTTCAGGTGCCTGGTTTGGTGGTATCAGCTACCGTGGAATCTAACTTCCATCCTTGATTTTAGGAAATATTTCATTTTAAAAAAATTTACTTATAATTTTAGATTTAATAATATAAATTTATACATTTTATGCTCTTAAGTGTTACATTAAAAAAAAAAAGTCTCAATTCATAGTATCATATAGCCTAGATCAGAATTTAATATATCAAATTTTTTTTAAATCCTTTGGATACGTGATTTCATCTGTCACAGGTCTATTGAGGTGGTAACCCAATCAATCACACACACACACACATTATATTTTTAAATCTCTTAAACTCTCTCATTCCAAATGCTACGGGTAGGATTCGAATTCTAGATTGGGAAATTCTAAATGGCAAGGGAACCAGTGAGGGAAGGGAGTAAAGTCGTTCATTTTCCTCAAAATGCGTGAAAAAACGTATTTTGAAGTGCTTTCACACATCTTGATGGGGGGTGAACGGCTTCACCCCCTCCCTCGCTGGTTTCCTCGCCCCTTTCCTTGTTGTTTAGACAAATCCCCCTAGATTTGTGAGTACCATGTGAGAAAGAAAACATTTAAAAGAACTCGTCTAACTGGCAAGGAAAACAACTGCAAGGGATGGGATTCACATATCGCGAGGGGGATGAAAGGTCCTCCTTCCCTCCCTCGCTGTTTTCCTCGACAATTAGAATTGGGACATTTAAAAAGATGCCCATAATTTTTGGCTAAACAAATATTATAAACTAAGTTTTGGCACCTCATCCTACTTTCTAACCTGGTAGTCAGATGCAGTGTTCTAAAAATCGCTAGGCACTGGGCGGGCGGCGAGCTGGTGCCTAGCGCCCAGGGGCCTAGGCGGTCTTAGGTTTTGTATTATTACTTTAATAATTTACAAAAGTTAAGCATAATACATTATCAATTACATCCAATTTAATGCCAGTATATATATGCAAAATTTAAAAACATGAAAAATTACCAATAGTGAACAAAATTTATTAAAACTCAAATGACTGAATTTGGTCATAATGGGTACTTTATATAAATTTGAATGTGTACTCTTTTATTTTTCTTCAAATTGCATAAATAACCTCAGTTATATTTGATAAAATCTACATTAGTAAAATTGGTACCGACAGATCATTCGAGAATTCCATTAAGTAATCATCATTTGCTACATTTAGACATATACTGAATAAAAAATAATTAGATAGTTTATTATTAAAAAGTAGGAAATAAAATAAAATAAGAACACAATTAGCCATATTAAAAATTTTTAAAAAATTAAAAAAAATTAAAAAAAATAAAAATCGCCCAGACCGCCTAGGCCGCCTGCCCAGGCCCTCCTAGACCCGCCCAGCCCGCCCAGCCCGCCCAGACAGCCCGCCCAGCCATTAATCTGGGCGGTTTTCCACCTTCTAGCGCCTAGGCGCCGCCTAGGCGGCCGCCTAAACCGATTTTTAGAACATTGGTCAGATGGTGTTAGTGTCTAGTCCGGTTTACAGGGCACCAAAGTCGATAAAATATATAATAAGAATCGTAAGGTTGTCCACCACATTATTAAGGTTGTGCTTTGTTAGAAGTTATTTGGAAATCCATAATACTCTAAAACAAACACTTGGATCAAAACATAGATCCATATCTAGTTAAATGTGAAATCTTTTTCTATAATTTGATTCAAAATTTGAATAACTTTCGTACATTCAAGATAAATTCGTGAAAGCAATAACCATGATTTCATTGTTTGTGACAATATGAAAACTATGACTTTAGGAACATATTTCAGACCCTACATGGAAGGACACAACTTTGAAATAACATTGGATTCTTAATGCATATAAAGGAGCAAATATGATCATGTTGTTAGGGATCTGATCCATTTAAATTAGTTTTTGTGTTTCACTAATCATTTTACCCACCCAAAGCAATAACCTTCAAGTGAGATTTTTACCTAATTTTTCAAAGATGCAATTTGACCAAGTGAATGTATAATTTTACGAATCTTTATTTAGTTTTCCTTTGTCATTAACTTTATTATCTATCATCAAAGAAATATTTTAAGGATTGTCTTTTTTTTGAACTTGTCTAGAGAGTCAGGCCGGCAGGTCAGGCTCGCGTCAGGGTAGGTTCAATACTTTTCATCATCTTAAAGATGTTCATAATGCCCCATTCGAACACAATCACACGTATAGCCGTATAGGGACCTGGCTCTCTAGATTTTTGGCTTCTTTTTACATGATTTATGTTCCTTATGATCAACGAAAGTATTTGCTTTATCCAAATTATATAGGTTGTTTTTTTGGTAATTAAAAATCTATGTTTTCCCTTTTATATTAAGTTTTACAAGCATAACTCAAAATGTAAAAGAATAGTGTCTATCAACTTGCATCACTCTCTTTAGCAAAAGAAAAACTCGCAAAATTAACATTGCTTCATACATTGCAATATATATATATATATATGTATATGATGCGTCAAAATGTGTCATTGTTGATCTCGAACTTGTAAAACAAACAACGGTAAATCATGGACCACTGTTGTGGTAATTGTAGGCACTCCAATACTAAAGTCAGGCGATGGTGCAAGGAAAAATATAGACTAGATAAAATTAGTATTGTGTATGCGTACATTTCTCATTCCTATTTCTTACCTTATGTAGCAAGTGTTTCACTCGTCAACTGTCATTGCTTTTGAGGACGCGATGAAGGGAGAAGATCGTCCAGAATCTTACTTGTGCATGGCTGAGTCTCTTTGCACTTGACTCTGTTTAAGATCCAATACTTGATTGGGTTAAGAGGCGATTTGTGCAAACGGATCTTGGGACTGTGACAACTCGGAGGTCTATGTTCAGGCGTTATTGTTCCGAGTCAAGCTCCAAGATTTGTGCCAAGTAAGCTGACATGATTTGGGTTTGGATGCCCGACTTACGAGCTAAACAATGTCTTACAAGGCACTAAAGTCGATAAAATATATAATAAGAATCATAAGGTTGTCCACCACATTATTAAGGTTGTACTTTGTTAGAAGTTATTTGGAAATCCAATTAAAATCCATAATACTCTAAACACACTTGGATCAAAACATAGATCCATATCTAGTTAAATGTGAATTTTTTTTCTATAATTTAATTCAAATTTTGAATAATTTTCGTACAATTCATCTAAAGCAATAACTATGATTTCATTGCCAAAAGTTATGAGTTGAGTTGGTAGAGACGTGACAAATAGAGTCATACATACTTCACGGATTGGAATATGAAAACTATGACTTTAGGAACATAATTCAGACCCTACATGGAAGGACAAAACTTTGAAATAACATTGGATTCTTAATGCATATAAAGGAGCAAATATGAACATGTTGTTCTATAAATAAGAACATTTAGGGATCTGATCCATTTAAATTAGTTTTTGTGTTTCACTAATCATTTGACCCACCCAAAGCAATAACCTTCAAGTGAGATTTTTACCTAATTTTTCAAAGATGCAATTTGACCAAGTGAATGTATAATTTTACGAATCTTTATTTAGTTTTCCTTTGTCATCATCTTTATTATCTATCATCAAAGAAATATTTTGAGGGTTGTCTTTTTTTTTTTTTTTTTAACTTGTCTAGAGAGTCAAGCCGTCAGGTCAGGCTCGTGTCAGGGCAGGTTTAATACTCTCTATCATCTTAAAAATGCTCATAATGCCCCATTCGAACACAATCACACGTATAGGAAGCCACCGTGGCTCTAGGAACCTAGCTCTCTAGATTTTTGGCTTCTTTTTACATGATTTATGTTCCTTATGATCAAGGAAAGTATTTGCTTTATCCAACTAGTATAGGTTGTTTTTGGTAATTAAAATCTATGTTTTCCCTTTTATATTAAGTTTTACAGGCATAACTCAAAATGTAAAAGAATAGTGTCTGTCGGCTTGCATCACTCTCTTTAGCAAAAGAAAAACTCGCAAAATTAACATTGTTTCATACATTGCTATATGATGCATCCAAATTTGTCATTGTTGATCTCAAACTTGTAAAACAAACAACGGTAAATCAGGGACCACTGTTGTGGTAACTAGAGGCACTCCAATACTAAAGTCAAGCGATGGTGCAAGGAAAAATATAGACTAGATGAAATTATTATTGTGTATGCGTACCTTTCTCATTCCTATTTCTTACCTTATGTAGCAAGTGTTTTACTCGTCAACTGTCATTGCTTTTGAGGACGCGATGAAGGGAGAAGATCTCGTCCATAATCTTATTTGTGCATGGCTGGGTCTCTTTGCACTTGACTATGTTTAAGATCCAATACTTAATTGGGTTAAGAGGTGATTTGTGCGGACGGATCTTGGGGCTGTGACAGCTCAGAGGTCTATGTTCAGGCGTTATTGTCTCGAGTCAAGTTCCAAAATTTGTGCCAACTAAGCTGACATGATTTGGGCTTGGATGCCCGACTTACGAGCTAAACAATGTCTTACAAGGCACTAAAGTCAATAAAATATATAATAAGAATCATAAGGTTATCCACCACATTATTAAGGTTGTACTTTGTTGAAGTTATTTGGAAATCCAAAATACTCTAAAACAATTGGATCAAAACATAGATCCATATCTAGTTAAATGTGAAATCTTTTTCTATAATTTAATTCAAAATTTGAATAACTTTGTACAATTCATCTAAAGCAATAACCATGATTTCATTGCCAAAGGTTATCAGTTGAGTTGGTAGAGACGTGGCAAATGGAGTCGTACTTCACGGATTGGAATATGAAAACTATGACTTTAGGAACATAATTCAGACCCTACATGGAAGGACACAACTATGAAATAACATTGGATTCTTAATGCATATAAAGGAGCAAATATGAACATGTTGTTATGTAAATAAGAACATTTAGGGATCTGATCCATTTAAATTAGTTTTTGTGTTTCACTAATCATTTTACCCCACCCAAAGCAATAGCCTTCAAGTGAGCTTTTTACCTCGAGCCCATCTAAGGGGTGAGGGAAAGAGCGGGGGAGAGGGAGCGTAATCACCCATCCCTCTCGAAATTAGTAATACAGTGCATCTCAAGGGGGATGGGTGATTACACTTCCTCTCCCTCACCCCCTAGAATTTATGTTTTCAAATATGCAATTTGACCAATTGAATGTATAATTTCACCTTTTCTAATTTAGTTTTCCTTTGTCATCATCTTTGCCTATCATCAAAGAAATATTTTGAGGGCTATCTTCTTTTTATATATTTATGTTCTTTTGAGTTTTGTTCCCTAGAGCAAGTCTAGGCAGTCAGGAAAATCGATCATTTTTTTTTATTAAATTTGGGTTTTTTTTTTTTTTTTTTTTACTCATTCTCTTTAAAACACAATCACAGACATTATTTATAGAAGTGATAGAAGTGTAAAAAATCCATAACTTAGACCAAAAAATGTCTGACAACCCTGATTGCCTAGAATTGTTGTTATTCCCTGTGATCAAGGAAAGTATTTGTTTTATCCTTCTAGTATAGGTTGTTGTTTGGTAATTAAAAATCTATGTTTTCCCTTTTATATTAGTTTTATAAGCTTAACTTAAAATGTAAAAGAATAGTGTTTGTCGACTTGCATCACTCTTTTTGGCAAAAGAAAAGCTCTCATAGTTAACATTGCTTCATACATTGCAATCTATATATATGATTCGTCCAAATTTGTCATTGTTGATCTCGAACTTGTAAAACAAACAACGGTGAATCAGAGACCACCATTGCTGGAGGCACTCGGATACTAAAGTCAGACGATAGTGCAAGGAAAAATATAGAATAGATGAAATTAGCACTGAATATGTGTACCCTTCTCATTCCCATTTCTTAACTTATGTAGCGAGTGTTCCACTCATCAACTGTCATTGCTTTTGAGGACACAATGAAGAGAGAAAATCTCGTCCAGAATCTTACTTGTGCATGACTGAGTTTCTTCACACTTGACTCTGTTTAAGATCCAATACTTGATTTAAGAGGTGATTTGTGCGAACGGATCTTGGGACTGTGACAGCTCAAAGGTCTATGTTCAGGCGTTATTGTCCCAAGTCAAGTTTCAAGATTTGTGCCAAGCAAGTTGGCGAGATTTGCGTAATTTGGGCTTGGATGCCTGACTTACGAGCTAAACAATGTCTTAAGAATGGTTCCGCTTGGGAGTCATATTGGAGCGGTCACGTGCTGGGGTTGTCTCGTGCCACATGTGCGGCTGCTACCGGGTGACTACTCGTTGTCTCCTCAATATATATAAATAAAAATTTTTGCATCATCAAAGTTATAGCCCTTGTGAAGAACTTATTACCAAAATGTTTAGCCCTGATGCAAGTGAACACACATTTTGGATTCCTATAGACAAGTATAGCACTGAAATATTTTAATGGAGATTGGACTTTGCATAGACAAGACAATGGAGTGAAGAAATTTGTTCTTTCAAATCAAAACCAAAGAAAGTCTTGGGCGCCATGTGAATGAAGATCCCAAGTTTCCCTCAGAAGTAGGAAAGCAATATGTTTCAGGAGGTCAGAGACTGGCATGTCCCCATCGATGAGCAACTCAAGTCAATGGTGGTTGTGAGAGACCTATAATGAGAGTACTTCCTGCTTTCAGTGAAGGAGAAAGTCGACAACATTATTTTGAGAGAGGCTACCTGGCGAGGAAATCAGCGAGGGAAGACCCTCCATCCCCCACGCGATGTGTGGACGGAGGGTCTCGCTGGTTTCCTCGATAATTAGAATTTTTGCATTATTTATCTTGTGTTCCCATGTGTAGAAGAGCGAAAATTCTAGGGGTCGAGGGAGGGATCTAGGATATCCTCCTCGAGATGAGTGATAGCAGGATTGAGATGCACACTGACACTTATCTCAAAGAGGATGGGTGGTTACAACCACCACCTTGCTCCCTAGAAGGGCTCGAAGGAGAAACATGTTTCATACCAAATGGAAAAGGAACCGATTTGTTTCGTAGTCATTTGTATTCAATTATTTAGCTCGATGCTCCTAATTTTATTTTTAAGTTTAGTTTTTTAAAATAGTTTGGTATACCTAATCGCATTTCATTTACCTTAAAACTAATGTCTAGAGAAAAAATTACTCATGTTATTGATTAAAGACTTGATACGAAGGAATCTTAACATAAATTCTTAGGTGTATAGGATTTTTAAAGGTTTTAAATTCATTTTTTTTAATATGATATAACAGTTGTCACAATTTTGAATGTGTATTGATTTACATTTTTTTATTTATGCATTTTTAATATGTATTGTTATTTTTTACTTCTCTATAATTAATAAAATTTAAATAATGCGTGAATGAATTTTGTTTATAGATAGTGGTTATTTGTTCTTTCATTCAAGAATCAATTAACATTTTTAAATGAGTAAATTTCACCACAAAATGATTTTTATTAATAAGAAATAACAAGTGGGTGTTACATACATTAAATCGGTGCAACAAAATCGAAACATTTTAAATACCGGTGCAATAAATAGTTTATGCAATCGAATCAAGTCAGGTACATATAGCAACTCCTTTTTTTTTTAATTTATTTATTTATTATGAACTCATTTGAAGTCTAAGTCGTAAATGGTGACTGATTTCTATAAGCCTTATAGGACTACAGGTACAGCCCATGAGCAATGGCACCAGGGGACATGTTGTACCATGAACAGAAGCATTAGTCTTTCATTTCATTTGAAAATTAGCAAACATATTCAGGGATGTCTAAATTGCCATAATTTCAATTCAATAAGTTTGTGAATAAAAAATAAAAACAATTCTAGGTAGTTAGAATAGGCAGCCATTTTTTCGTCAGACTTGAATTATAGATGATGTTTGTGATTGCGTTTTAAAAAAAATGAATGAACTTGTAAAAACGTCCAAACCTGACAAAAATGGTTGCCTAGACTTTGAAAAAATAAACAAGTTATGTTTTTGGCCAAAATACTTACCATACGTGTTTTACTTATTGTGTCTACTTGGTACGCTTAGGAACTTAACATCCATGCATATATTCTATATTACTCGTAGTTTATGACTTAGTTAAGTTTTATTTAGTCAAAAAAACTGTATTTAAACTAAAAAATTTATTTTTTAATTTGTTTGAGCTAGAATTTTGAAAAAATTTATACATTAACACCAGTAACATGTTGAAGTTTTCAGACAATTTTGACATTATTCATCGAGATATGTGTTTAAAATGATACATTGTCAATACAACCAAACTCCACACCACCTTCCTTACTTCTTTATACAAATCGAATTTAAAGTTCTTCACAAATCCACATTGCGAGGATCACACAACATGTCAAACCTTCAATTTATCCCCTTTCTCCAACACCACCTCGCCCTTGGAAGAAACCAATTGACACTAAAACAAACTTGTCCTTAATGTAGGACTGCGTATTTTCGAAAGTCACTTAACATGAAAGCTCCGAGCAACATAAGCAAGATAATATCCAAACTACTAACCTCCTTGGGTGTGTGCACGAGCTCGCTTAAAAGAGAAGAAGATCGACTGTCAAGATGATGTGACATCGTTAGAGGAGATTTTTTACAATCTCAAAATACACATAAACACTTTGAAGTTTTCGTCATTCTTTCAAGATCAAGCCACGTCACCATGGTTACAAAACCTGATTACAAAAACATGGTTTCCTAACATTTTTCGTAGTTTATACATAATTATAAAACTTCAAATAAATTATTATATGAGAGGATTAAGTATAATTAATTAATGTTTTAGAGGAATTTGTTTTGATTGTAAAAATATGAAATATGAATGGCTAAATTGAAAATAAAAAAGTCAATTGTAAGGGTCTTTTTATAATTTAAGATAATTAAAAATTTGAAATAAATTATATTAAGAGCTTAGATATAATATATTAATGTTTAAGAGATGCTGGTTTGAATTGTAAAAATTATAAAATGTGAAAAATTAGATGTAAAAGGCTATTTATAATATGCAAATAATTGGAGGGCTTCATATACATTATGTTATGGACTTAAATATAATTAATGAATATTGAGAATGACTGTATTCGATTAAAAATAATAAGAATTTGTGAGAGCAAGAAGTGTAAAAAAAAAATGTTAACAATATTTTTCAATTAAAAAACATGAATACCCCTGAAACTATTCATTACGTTTTGAGTTTATATGCAATACTTAAGAATGAGTGAGGGCAAAACGAGAAAAAAAAAATTTGAGTTGAATACTTACACTTTTCATTATTCATTTTGGAGAATGAAAGTTATATACTCAAGATATTCAGATTGAAGAACCATTGCATGTGATATTATAACCCAAGACCTCAGCAAAGGAAGGAGTAGGAGCAGTGCCAACCGGGTCTCCTCCCTTCCCCGATGGATGTTCGTCGGCGCCATGGCCACCTTAGCAGTTCACGCTCTTGCGAAATTACTAGAGTGTCAATGCAATCTGCATACGCAGTATGTTTTTTTTTTTCTCTTACAGAAATTTAATAAGTATATAAGTGTAAATTATAATATTTGGGAATTTTGCAAAAAAAAAAAAAAAAAATTTGATGTATGAATTTTACATATTTTCGTTGTGAATAGGTTGATTTTCAAAGATCTGATCACATTACAATTGCCAAAGTCTTTAATGACTTATGTTTCATTTTTAGTTTTTTTTTTTTTAACAATAGTGTCTTAAGCGAAGGGTAAAATTGTTTTTCAGCATGAATGACATGCATTTACTGTAGCGAATACCATTTTTTGTTGAACTTAAAAACATGATGGTAAAAAATCGAGTGGTAATGACAAGTTGCATTGCATTACAGGTTCAGTGATTGTTTTTGTGTTGCATTACAGTTTCAATGGTTGTTTGTGTGTTCATTGCATATTACAGGTTTATTGGTTGTTTGTGTATTGCATTGCATTACAAGTTCAGTGATTGCATTACAAGTTAAGTGGTTGCATTACAGGTTCAATGGTTGTTTGTGTGTTGCATTGCATTACAAGTTCAATGATTGCATTACAAATTGAATTACATTACATGTTCAATGGTTGCATTACATGTTGCATTGTTTGTTTCATTTCATACCTCCATCATCTTTCTTGTTCACCTTATATAATGGGAACATTCATTTATGTCCTGGACTCTACCTTGATTGCACAATGGGGGAGAAGATCTTGTTTAGAATCTCCTTTCATCAAGTTATGTCCTTGTAGGGTTTTTGCTCGTCGTGACTTAATATTCTTTGACATTTGTTTTCGTTTTGGACTCAACGTCCTTAATTGGACTTATGAATGGTCCAAACAAACCTTGGACTTCAAGTCGAAGGGTTTATATTCTAGCCTTCTGTCTTGGGCCAAGCTCCTAGGTCATTGCCACATTGGGTTTATGTAATCAGAGTTTGATCTTCTAACTTATGGGTTAGATTCAGCTTGACTGGGACCGATCTTGGGCTTGGTCTGTCGATGCCACTTTCCATTAGGGTTGCTCGTGTCACGTGTACACTGCGATTAAGTGATTGTTCGATGTCTCATCAAAGAATTTGTCTTTGCGATCTTATTGAAGTTGTAAATTTTAGTGTTGATCAATCTATAATTCAATGTTTTAACCTCCACCAATTTTGATGTCACTAAAATAATGAATTGCTCGTTCGGAATGCTTTCTTTGACGTTTATCTGATGTTTATCATATTTCTATTGCAGATCAGTTGAGCGGTTTGATCCCCAGGAAGTTTCAAAGTTTCCTTACGTGAACTCTAGCAGGGCCAATCACTCTATTTATGTTTTGAACGAGAAATTGTAAGTTCATATATACATATATCTAGTTAAAAATTGTTTTTTAATGGAGCCCTTGTACGCTGCCAGGTACCATGTGCCTAAAGTGTGTCTGGAGTGTACCAAACACGTGCGAATGCTGACGTGGCATTAGGTAAACATGTGTTGACTTTCAAATCTTGCAAAAACGATAGCCAAACAGGGTTTAGGGCTAAAAAAACGATAGCTTGCAAAAGGGTTCCACCCCCAAAGGGTTCCTCCTCCTCCAAACGATAGCTTGCAAAGGGTTCCTCATCCACTTCCAAAGGGTTCCTCCTCCACCTCCAAAGGGTTTCTCTTCATATTAACACGTGTTTACCTAATGTCACGTCAACATTAACATGTGTTTGGTACTATTCAGGCACAAACTAGACACAGTAGAATTTTTGTTTTTAATGTACTCAGTGTCTCATTGAATAATGATAATTGCGTTATGAATTAGGGCTGAAAACCGAACCGACAGTTCGATTTTCATCTAAATCGTGAACCGAACCGACTTAGGTCGATTTTAAAATTTTCAAACCGAACCAACTAAAATCAAACCAAAATCGAAATAAAACCGAACCGACCGACTGTTTTAAATATATTGTATTATTTATATATAAATATATATTATTTATTATATATATTTGGTCAGTTAAAATCACATAGAAACCGAAAACCGAACCGACCACTTTGGTTTTGAGTTTTTTAAAACCGATCCGAACCGAATTTAAATCGAACCAATCGATTTGGTCGATTTAATCAGTTTGATCGGTTTTTTGTTCAGCCCTATTATGAATCCAAGAACATCATATTCATGTGTTTTTTTTTTTTTTTTGGTTTTGGACTCCAAAATCTTCCATAGTCCGTTGCAACGTAGATGAAATGCAAAAGTTTGTTTCACACACATAGAATTTGCTAACTATTGGAAAAAATCCGTCTTCAAGATCCTACTTCACTATTTCACACATAAAGGAGAGAAATATTGAGTTCCGAGTTTTAATAGTGATAAAGAAGTGTGTTTTTGTTCATGTCGTTGGTGGGTAGATAATCTAGTAGCGAAGAAATACACAAATTTAAACATGGTGTAGAGAGAAAACGATCAAATTGCCGAAAAGAAAGTACAGAGAAGCTTAGATTTGAGACTCCGAAACCGCAAGAGCATCAGATAAAAAATATTAATGAGTACCCTTCATAAAAATATTAATGGGATATCATAGAGTCCATTACCCAAACCAAGTGTGGTTTTATCCTCTATGGATGTAATAGTGAGTACCCTTCATAAATATATTAATGGGAAGAAATTTTTACTCGTACTAGATGATGTCTGGAACGAGGATCCTGCTAGGTGGGAGAGATTGAAAACACTATTAGGTTGTGATGCCCCTCGAGGAAGTAAAATCATCGTAACTACACGTAGTCTCCAAGTAGCATTGATAGTAGGTCCACCGGCAACACAGTACAATCTACAAAAATTACAGAAGGATTGTTGGTTTTTGTTCAAGACATGGGCATTTAGAGGAGGAGTAGAAGAGAGTTCAAAGTTGACAGAGATTGGGAAGGATATAGTGAAAAAGTGTGGAGGTGTTCCTCTAGCATTGATGCACCTAGGGAGACTTATGCATTTGCGCGTTAAAGATAGTGAAATTTGGAATCTCACTGAAAGTAAAAGAACAACAGTGGTATTAAAGTCGAGCTATGATAATTTAACACCATCTTTAAAACAGTGCTTCTCGTACTGTGCAATGTTTGGCAAGGATGAATTAATTGATAAGACGATGTTGATCCAAATATGGATGGCGGAAGGATTCCTTGGACCACCTCAAGGAAGCCATATGCTGATGGAAGAAGTTGGGGAGGAGTACTTCAACATTCTAATGTTGAATTCTTTCTTCCAATATATTGAAAGGGATGAGTTTGATCGTATACTTCATTTTAACATGCATGATCTAGTTCATGATCTTGCATGTTCAGTAATTGGGACTGACTCTTCTTTTGATAAAGTAGAAGATGGTCATCAAATTCGTCGCTTGTCATCTGCACAAGAACTGCCCAGTGCTAATAAATTAAGAACATGCATGCTGTTGGTCGAACCAAGCCCAGACCCAGACCGGAGTTTAACAGTGACTTCTTGAAGTTGAAGTATGTGCGGGTGTTAGATTTGTCTTTCGCTAATACTACTGAGCTACCTTCTTCAGTCTGCAAGCTGAGACACTTGAGGTACCTTGACCTTTCCCACACTAATATTGCAACATTGCCGAATTCTACATGTAGCCTCTACCATTTGCAAACTCTGACACTCCTATTCTGTAAAAAAAAACTTTGCAACTTACCAAAGGATGTGAAAAAGTTAATTGGGTTGAGACATCTGGAAATCAGGGGTGGTATAGATTTGTCTCAGATGCCAAGTGACACTGGACACCTAAGTTCTCTGCAAACTCTGTCCAAATTTATGGTCAGGAAGGAGGGTAGCGGATGCACTATTACAGAGTTGCAACATCTGAATCTTGGGGGCGAGCTTGAGATACAAAAACTAGAGTTGGAGATAAATTGAAGGTTCAGACGTGTTCTATGCCGACAGAGACGCCAAGCCAATTTCCTTCTCTTAAGTAACTGGCTATAAACAAAGGTGGTGACAGTTTATTAATATCATTGTCATGCAAAGTTTCCTCTCTTACCTCCCTTCGGATAGAAAACATTGACAACACTACATCTCTGCCCCAACGTTTACTGCAAAAGAATAACCTTCTTCGACAATTAACTATATGGGAATGCACAAAGATAGGATCCCTCCCTGAATCACTAAGAGATCTCAAATCTCTTGAAAGTCTGCAATTCTTCAATTGCACAAGTCTAACATCAGTGCCAGATCTAAGCTGTTTGGCATCTCTAAGGCAGTTACTGATAGTGGGTCTCGAGGAGATTAAGGCATGTTTACCTGAGTGGGTGGTGTGTTATCTCCCTTTGCTCGATACTTTGAAAATTGGAGGGTTTGCAAATGAGTTCGACTTTTTTCCTATAGAAGGTATCCAACAGATTGTGTCACTTCGAACACTAGCATTGCATGGATGGCCGAACATCAAGACTTTGCCTAAACAACTTCAACACCTCAACAAACTGCGAGAATTGTCAATAATTAATTTCAAAGATCTTGTGTCATTGCCAGACTGGCTATCAAGTTTATCATCACTATTCACTGAAAGCTTTGACGATCAGAAAATGTGAGAACATAAACACAACCAGTATTTGGATTAATTTCGATTTGAAACTTGAAAAGAGGACAGAAGACAAACCACTTTAGAAATTTCTCACAAAGTTAACTGCAAATTTTCCATGACCTCTGCCAATACTAAATAGAGCAAAGAAGATATCAGCTTCATACTGAGAAAATAAATAGATCAGAACAAGATAATAGTTTAAAAGGATAACACGAGTCCAAATAGAGTGAATGCAACAGACACCCATATCATTTCAGTTTTTTTTTCAATAAACTGTCATTGACTTTCATAAAATTAATTTTTGAATGCCACATAATCTATCTCAAACGTGATAAATCCATGTACCCAACTAAAACTTGAATTTTTGTTACATTTATTCGCTTTGTGATAATAAATGCCTTTATTTCATTTTTATATGTTTTATGGTCTAAATTTTTTAAAGCTGCATGATGCATGTTGGCCAGTCTGACCACACCGGTAATGTTCATAGTGTTGGGAGTATCCACCATACACTTGGATCAACCAGTATGATGATAGCCATGCACGTCTGCAACAGAGATGTATAGAATAATTGTATAACTAAATGATTATTTAAAAAGAAAATGAGCTTGAAATTTGGAATTCGTTTGAAATACAAATATTACACACCTCAGGATAGGATTCTAGATTGGTGAGAAGACCATTAACTGATGATTTGAACATCTCTAAGCCAGACAGCTTCATCAACCGAAGGACTTTCCGAGCTGCATGTCTGGTCAAAGAACTATCATGCATCAGAGTACAAAGGAACTGCAAATATGAAAGCATACATTATGAACAAACAGCTAACTAATAGACTCAATTCTTTAACAAAAGGGAAGAAGAAAGTCCGATGAAGAGCGTGCGCCACACATGTGACCACACACGTGGGACCACCTGGCCTAAAATGTTTCTAGACTATTTTCCTATTCCATTTAGTTAGCATTTATTAATTTTATTGTTAGGTTTAGTCTTGTCAGCCTGTAAGTTATCTTTCACTAAATTAAGGGTCACGAGCCATAAGTAATTGTGATGGTGATGAGGCAAACTCGCCATTATGAGAATGCTTCCTTCACAAATCTACATTGAGCATCTTCGTATCCTTCCCCAATACGAATAACAATACATATATTTACAAAGAATAGCTATGACCTTAAATTTCAGCAATTTGTTATTCAAGCAACTACTGAAACAAACTAAGATATACCATATGCATGTCCATCTCTTGCATCTTCAAGCGATCACATGTAGCCATATCATACATGGTTTCCAAACTTTGCAGCCGAACCACCATCATATCATCATTAAGCAGGTCTGTCAATAACTGTATGGCATCATTGGCAAAACGGACTGAGAAAACAGCGAGCATACCCAAGGAATTACAGACTGATCTCCGTACCTTCAATACATAACAATAACGAAATATGAGATACGAGTACTATGCAAGTAAATGAGAAAAACTTCCTCCTAGGCAACACGTCTAGCTGAAGTAGTGAAGTTACATAAGAAATGACAATAAAAAGCAACCATAGAGTATCAAACACACAACATAGAATTCATCCTCTATGCCGTGTACAAAGACACCAGTAACATTTGATGCAGGTATGTCAAACTGTTTCGTAGTACACTGACCAATAATTTTTCTTTCTTTGACGACTCCTAGGGTGTTTTTTTATAAGTTCTGCAACAATATATCCTTGGACACCAACTTTCTTTTTCCCAGGGCAGCAAATGCTTCAGTCCTAACCCCCACACTCATATCTCTTGCCATTGAATAGAGCTAAAAACAAGCACGGAAAAATTAATAACATTGTGCAAAAACTAACAAGATATTGATAACTCGAGATAGTCGTGATAGTCAACAGGCAGAATGAGCATCATTCTTGAGACGAACGAGGTCATTTCCTTTTAAGAGGAATGTATGGTTCTTTGCAGTTTCTGGGGTTTATTTATTGGTTGGATACTGTCACACATCTTTCATCAAAACAATCATGTGGGCTGCGAAGTGGCTCTCTTTGCAGATTAATGATTCCAAAAAGTGAAAGCAAGTGTGAACAAGAGGCTCGAGTGCAGAAGCAGAGATGTCAATGTTAACAAAACAGTTTGCTGATAACATATAGTATGGTGAAGTTGGACTCTGGATTTTGCACAGTCCACGCAACTTGGCAGAAATGATACTGTTACATTTATGAAAGATGCCCTTATATTTCCATGCTGACTCATTGCACTTAATATCATGCCAAGGAAAATAGGTTGCTATGATTAATCTTCTCACGCTTCAAGATTTCCCCAGCTGTTTGACAATAGAACGCCTTACATGTGACGAAGTTAAGCATAAACCAAGATCACTGAATATTCAACGTCAGTCTTCTTCACTTCAATTACAAATTTACAGTGAATATGACACATACTCAACGGCGGACTTCTTCACTTCAATTACAATGGATATGACACGCATCTAAACAACCTAAAGTACTAAATGGTTACTTTAAATAACCTGGAAGGAATTTCAAAAAAAAATATCATGGTCTAATTGTCTAAGACAGAATAATGAAACTCCCAAGGCTTCAATCCGCTCCATTCATCACAATGTCATTTAAGAAAATGAAACTCCAGAATTGGATGGGAGGATAAAAAAGCCAACCTCTAGACAACTGGCTTAACTCCTTTTCTGAAAAAAAAAAAAAAAAAAAAAAAAAAACACTTTTTGCTGTTATGACAGTGTTTATGGAGTTCTTGTTAAACGTATGAATTTCATACAGAATGGAAGGGGGCCGCAGGTGGATACAAGACAAACAAGTTATGTTTGGGTTAGCTTGAGATGTCGAAATCAGCTTGAAATTTTGAAAGAGAAAAGAAGGGAAAGAGATAAATGCATTGGACTGCTTGATTATAAATTAAATTTTTAGTGACTGCTCGATTATGACAATAAACAACGAAACATGTAATAAAATAATCCTCTCTTCTGAGTAAACCTGTATGACAGCATGCCTACCCCTTTCTTTGTTCACAAACATTAAGTGACAAACAAATACAGCATAGCATGCAGCAAGCATATTCAAGTATAAACGATTAGAACAAAGGGAAAATGGCAGAACTAATAAGAAGATTGGAAACTTTGCCACTGAGAGTTGCAACTACCTGAACAAATACTGCTCAGACCAATCCCTCTCACCAACTTCATTATCCGATGTTGCTAACATATGCCCCCATTGACTTACCTGAATTCAAGAGACAAGGTAAGAATATACCTGAATTCAAGATAACTAAGAAATATCACAGGAAAAGTACAAATTTCCAAAAATCGGCATCTGAAGTTTTAGCCTAAAAATCAGGATAAATCGGAATAGTGATAACTGTAACATATAGCTGAATTATTCCCCAAATCTATAGGTTTCATAATTTTATATTTTAAACAAAGATCAGAGAAATAAATACCAACAATTCAGATTGGTTGCACAAAAAAAACAAATTAAGTAGTGACATATCACCTATTGTTTATAGCCACGATGTTAATAAATTCCTTGAAGATGCCTCACAATCTTGTCCCATGTAAATCTTGTAAAAAAATCAACTAGAATCAAAGTATTGCAATATCGAGCAGAATATTATTTGTAAATACCTCCTTTAAAAATGAAACCATGAGAATGTTGCATTCTAGCATATAGAAAATCATTCCTAAAGGATGACATTATTTTCTCACCATTTGAACTGCTGCAGATCTCACACATTCATCCTCTTCAAGAAAAGCTCCACTGCACGATCATAGCATCCCTCAATCAGCTTTGTCTCCTTTGTGTCCACCAACTTGCTTAAATGGACTAAGCCGCTTAAAGCAGCTCTCCTCACATAGGGGTAGGGATCCTTTTGTAAATTCTAACATAAATTAGCCAATACAAGAGGCTGAACATTAAATTTATTGGCATTCAACAGAAGCCATGACCGAACATATCCAAAAAAACAGGGCTTGTTCACATGAAGTGAATGCTGGAGCTCAAATTTTTAACTCAAATCTGGCAAAATTGCTCCCAGACCTGCTAGCATCGCTTCCCGGAAGCAAATTGGTATACGGTGATTTATACAACCCTACTATGGACGTGGTTGAACACCCACAGAAATATGGTAAACTTGATCCCATTGATTTAATTTTATCAACATATAAAGTTTCAGTGTTTGCGTTTAAAACGATGATGTGCATCCTTGCTGCAGGTTTTGTACAGTCTCGTCAAGGGTGTTGTGGAACTAGATTTATAGAAATTGGACCTCTGTGCAATGGACTTGTACCATTAAGTTTACTTGAAATGTGCAAAATAAGTAATGAAAAAAATGTGATTGTTTTCATTTGTAGTTTCCTAATACCTGTTCTAAAAAGGGTGTGATTTTTGCATACGAACTATATCAATCGACAATTTCAGTTAATGTCAAGGCGCATTGCACACATGGATCTACTTTGATGAAAGAGTGTATTCAACCTAAACATGATAAAATAAAGTACAAGGATGATCATTCTGATCATAAAACAAAGTTACTAAAATACACTAACATGCTACAACAACAACAACAACAACAACAGGAAGGAAGAGGAACTAACCAAATGCTCCTTCTCTTCATTTCCTGCCCCCTAAAGATCCCCCATTCCCTTGAAACAATTCATTGATCCTACCCTCAACATCTTCCACACTGTATTTCACATACTTCTCGTAGAACCTCCCCAACTCCGGAATGCTATGGAACCTCCCCAAGAAATTCTTATAAGCTGGTAACAAGCTTTCGGCCACCGAGAGTCTCAGTTCTGTTCCTTGGTGCTCATCCGGAACAAGCCAAGTTGATTGACTCCTACAAGTATCTTCAAAGTATGCATTAAACGTCTTGATCTTTTCTTTGAGTATCTTAGTTATGACGTTCGAGTCCCTCGAGCTATTATCAAGCTTCAATGTAGCCAAAATCTTACTCCATGAGCTTCTCTGATAGTTCACATGTAGCTGCCTAAGCTTAGCTGAGTGTTTTCGGATCCAATCGTCCCCAAGAAGAGGCCCCATTTCACTATCATTCACTTTCTGAACAATGTACCTTGCATTGTTCATCAAGAAAATCGAGCTCAATGCAGGAGTGTTATAAACCTTCGACTTCGCCTCCAAATTGCTTTCCAATAGCTCCATGATCCAGCTGATTTGAACTGATAATGAAGAAGATGAAGCTGACAATGTCCTATCCCCATTCTCTTGAAAAACCTGTTCCAGAGTCTTGCGAGAACCACAAGCTGCCCTCAGATAATTCATCACATATCGAGTGATCGGATGCAATCCACCACCAGGAACTGTAGCCTTAGCAGGGTCTCTTCTAATCAAATTCTCCAATTCCATGAAAATCCCTCTAATTGCTTCACCGAGACGCTTCCAAATCGTCGCGGCTTCTGTCCTAAGAAATGCACAATAATGATCCGAAAACACAGCATCAAACTCTGGCATTAGGTCTCTTAAGGTCTCAAACACATCAAGAATCTTGAACAACCTCTCCGGCGATCTACTTCCAATTGCTACCGCATCCGCAAAGTTCAGAAGCTGAATAGTGGATCCCCTACAGACCTCCATGAACGAGAGATCCGCAGCCGAAGAGAGGCCAAAGAAGATTCGATCACAGAGCCTGCGTTCACTAGGGAAGAGGATCCGAAGAGCAACATTTGTCGCCTTAATCCATTTTTCAATCTCGTCTTCCAATTCAATCCACGCCATTTTTTGAGCTTCTTCATTGCTCAACTTCTGTAACCCTAATCTTGAAAGACTCTCCTCCAAGAAATCTCTTCTACAAATACTGTAAACATGAGCACACTCTTTACCAAACCCAGCTGCAACCATTCTTTTCGCGATCTCATGAAGATCAGAGATCGTACCCGACGGTAGCGCATCGATCACGACATCGAAATCAGTGACCGGTTGCGCTACAGGTATTACATCATCATCGTCATCTCCTTCATCTTCGTCTCCTTCTGAATCAGAACTAAAGTTTGGTGTTGAATCAGACTTTCTCAAATCGAACGCTTCACCTCCGCGTTCGATCAACAACCTGAACTCGTCTTCGAGACGAAACATCGACTGCTGCAAGAGATCATCCGCGCGGTCCAAACAAGCAGCGATTGGCTTCTCTCTCGCCATCGGATCCCAATCTCTGATCGTAGCAAGTAAGTCATCCACCGCGTCAAGAAACGCAGCGGAATCGGCCGAGTCAGACCAAATCGGCTGGTCAGCTGATACGTACTGAGAGATCTGACGGTCAAGAGACTTCAAAGTGAGTTCTAAAGCAGCGAAGCTTCTTGGATCGTCTTCGTCGATCTTTTCGGAGAGTTTCTCGCGGGAAAATCTTCCATCGAAAGTCGAGAAGATTTGTAGTATGTCGTCCGTCATCGTCTCTGTACGCCCGAGTGTTTTCGCGATGTGTCTAGCCACCGCTATCAACTTGTCTTCACCGTTTTCTTCCATTTCTTCTCTCAAGCTTTCTTCAATGACTCATCTCAATGAATGATATAATGAGTTTTAAAAAACGCGGTTTCTGACGAAAGAAAAAGCGCGCGCAGTAAAGACAGAGAAAGAAAAAGAGAGACGATAACGCGGTAGGAAAGACAGGGACAGTGACAGTGACAGTGACAGAGACGAAGAGATGAAGAAGAAGTAGAGTGGCATTTTAGTAATTTAAAGAGTAATTTGGGTTTATTTGAAATACGGACAGTTTTGTAATTTATTGTAGGACGATATGGACCGTTAGATAGAGATCGGATGGTTGAGAGGAGGTGCTAGTGGCGGGCTGGGAGGAGGGTAATTGAGGGGGGAAGTGGCCGTAATAAACGCTAGGATGTCTTGACGGTGCAAACAAAGAAAACTTCAGCGACTATTAATTAAAGTCACAAGTATAAAATTGGATACATGTGATTCTAAAGGCATGTTGCAGTCAAAGGAACGTGATTTCTCGAAGTATGTGTAAGTTTCAGAAAAAAAATATCATGACGAAAAAATAAATATTTTGTACGGAAAATTCTAGGGGTCGAGGGATGGGTGTAATCACTCATTCTCCTCGCGATGAGCGTTTGCATGCAGTGACGGAGCCTGAATTTTTGTTGAGGGGGGGGCGGAGTAATGTCATAATTAAATATAATAAATATAATACAAAAATTAGTTACTTTAACTATATATATATATATATATATATATATATTTTTTTTTTTTTTTTTTTTTTTTTTTATAACTTGAATAAGACATAAATGACTATATAAAACTTCATCTAATATATAAAAGATTTTCATTCAAAAAAAGGATGAAGACCACTTTGGATATACAAAAGTAA
Organism: Berberis thunbergii; assembly: GCA_003290165.1. Lineage (NCBI taxonomy): Eukaryota > Viridiplantae > Streptophyta > Magnoliopsida > Ranunculales > Berberidaceae > Berberis > Berberis thunbergii. The sequence goes on from QNQO01001160.1 coordinate 93,859, forward strand.
TAGAGAATTTACATAATCACACAAGTTCAGAATAAGCATTTCCGGGAAAGGAGAATAAAGGTGTAAGAATTTCGCCTCCTCTGTTTTCTTTGTTTCCATGATTGATAATCTATGTTTTTGTTGAGTATTAGTTACTTGATTTTTCTATAGCATTTGATATTAATGTTACATGTCAATATATTCAACACAACAAAGGTTAAAACACAAAGCTTTGAATTGAAAGTACAACTAACTCACCTGGATTTTCAGAGAGCATCAGATTCAAGAGCAGCTTCTTTCTTATTTCTTGTTCATGATTCACTTCACGGAGGGAAAATGCATGTTCCTTCACCCCCTTGATGTTAAATGTCAAGGGATCAGCTCCGGCAGCAATCACAAGCTTATCATATGCCACTCTGAATTGGTGAGGCTCATGATTTATGCCGACATCTCCAACTGTTTCACAGTATACCTATTTTCCAAAAATCATTATGAGTTTTTCCAGCAATGATGCGAACAAATGACATGGAAAGCCACAATTCTTCAAAGTCTCTGTGTTATATGTTAATGACCATTGTATTATTTTCTGTTTTAATACATAAGCATTTCCTAACTGCAGATAGGAATTTCCCCATTTACTTGCAACTTTTTTACACATTTACAAACAGAAAATCGAAAAAATCATATGGCAAAATATTCCATGTTTACTACCTTGCTAATGTGCAGAAACCCTTTTCTTTGAAGCATGAAGAACATTGTTGTGGTTCTCATTTTGAGTTTAGGCTTTTACATTATAAAAGAGAGAAAAAAAATAGATTCAGACTGTTGTTAGAATCCTAATTGGGGATTCATAATCCGAATCTGACAATATAATTAGTCTTCGACAAAAGGTGAATCTGAATGATTCCTCCTTGTGCACCTTCAGATGGTCCAAAGAATTTTTGGTTCAGACCCAATCCAAACGAAGTTCAAGTTGCTTGTTTTACAACCTCAAAATCTCTAAATCATTCAGACTGAGTTTTCATATAAAAATGTTGAACCTATTCCTTCAATATAAATGAAACAAATGATGTACATGTTCTTATAATTAGGCAACAAAAGCACATTAATCAGGTGTATGATGATATGCACATATAATGTATCAAATTAATGAAACAACATAAGAAAAGGAAATCCCAAAAAGAGAAGATGACTTACTTGAGGATTGATGAAACCCTCTACAACAAGGGAAGGAGAATCAAAGGGTGTGGGGGTTTTGAAGCATTGTATTTGTATCATTGTTTGTATGGACCTCACTCACTCTCACAGTAAGGCAGTAACTTGTAAGTGCAACCTGCAACTTGGGCTTGGGTTTTAGTCTTCCATTTCTAGACTCTTGAATACGAATGAAGAAGGTGAAAATGTGAAGTGGGGGCAGGTTAAGCATAAAACAAGGAGGAAGAAAAGGTTCAGCATAAAACAAGGAGTGAAGAAATGACGTTAAAAGGGTGGAGTGAAGAAAAGGTTAAGCATAAAACAAGGAGTGAAGAAATGTTTAAAAAGGTGGAGTGAAGAAAAGGTTAAGCATAAAACAAGGAGGATAACCTGCAACCTTTGGGAATATGTATAAAAAAAAAATTTTCTCTCAAAAGTCAGTGGGGCACCTGCCCCCACTCGCCCCCACGTGGCTCCGTCCCTGTTTGCATGCATCTTCAACACGATGCACTCATTTTGAGGGATGGGTATACCCATCCCTCGTCCCTTTCCCTCGCTATGTAGCAAAGCTCATTTTGTATATATTAACGTAGGATGGGAGCGGGGCGGATTTGGGCAAATCCATCCTCATCCGTCAGAAATAACGAACCCTCAAATCTGCCCCGCCAATCTATTTACAATTTTATTTAAAAATTGTAACCGTTGTCAGGACTAGTACTGTTGGTCAGGTAAAACCAAGGTTAGAGGTCTTTCAAGACTTTCCTAATGGTCTCAAAACTCAATGTTCCCTTTTGAAAAGTGCTCAAATGCTTAGCATCTATATTATAGGGGAAGGTTTGAGTTCTTGACTGTGAGGACGTGTTGCCTCCATTGCATAGTCGGGCCAGACTGTACCACTAGCATTTTTATTGTTTTCTTTGCATTGTTTTCAACTTCAAACTTGTATTTCCATCGATCGATAGCATCGAACTAGTATTGAGCAACGTCCTTCCGAACGTTCCTCCCCATTGTAATCTATTGAATGTGAATGAGAGCTTTTACTGACTATTGTGCATTATTATATTGTCTACAGATTGATATTGTGCATTCTCAAGTTAATATTTGTGTCCGTCAAAGTAACTACTCATAGGCTTACTAGTGAATTGGATAGCTAGTGCCGCACGGATTACTAGTCTGTGACAGTTGGTATCAGAGCCAGAGCTTGTTTAATGCAAACCAGGATGCAGGAACTAAATGAGCGCCTTAGCGTTATGGATGAACGACAGGTTAGTTGAATGCATAGACTAGAAAGCAGAATTGACCACTTGAACACTTTGGGATAACAGATTAGTCGGTTGGATGGACTCTTTTCACTGGCAGACAGAGTGGATTCGCTGGCTGAGCATGTTGATAACTTAGAGGGGCGGACAGTCGCTATGGACGAGTCGCCTCACCCACAGCTCAGGTGATGAGTGACTTCCAATTACAGTTGGAGGACTTATTTGCAAGGGTTGGCTTGCTTACTAAGGCCACAGGGATGACTGATCACCATATGATGAAAGTGCCCGAGCCAAAGTCGTATGCTGGGGCACGAGATGGGAAGGAGTTAGATAACTTCTTGTTTGATCTGGAGCAGTATTTTCGCGCGGTGAACCCCGAATCCGAATAAGCCAAGGTTACCATGGCGACCATGTACTTAGTAGGTGATGCAAAACTATGGTGGAGAACCAAATATGCAGATATGGAAGAAGGTCGCATCCTTATTAGAACTTGGCCAGACCTCAAGAAGGAACTCATAAATCAATTTTTGCCTGAGAACACTGATTTCTTAGAAGGGAGGAAGCTCCACACCATCAAACAGACAGACAATATTCGAGACTATGTCCGACAATTCTCAACTTGCTTGCTAGATATTCAAGACATGTCTGAGAAGGACAAAGTTTTTTGTTTCATGGAACAAGCTCAGCCGCTTCTACAAGCAGAATTGCAAAAGCAGAAGGTGACAGATATTACTGAGCGCTTTAACTCTATGCTTGAAGAATACCTTCGTCATTTTGTAAGTGCAAACCAGAAAAATTGGGTGGGACTACTTGATGTTGCACAATTCTGTTTCAACTTACAAAAGAGCTCAGCTACTCACTCCAGCCTCTTTCAGTTGGTTACTGGTCAGCAACCATTGACACCACATACAGTACTTACCGGATACCAAGGACCCAGCCCAAGAGCTATTGAATTTGTCAAAGTCTGGTAGAAAAAACATTGAAGTTGCTCGAGCCTATCTTGAGAAAGCCTCCCGTCACATGAAGAAATGGGCTGACAAGAAACGACGAATTTATCATTTTGAAGTCGGGGACTTGGTATTGGTGAAGCTAGATATGTTCAACAAGTATAAAAGGACAGGTAGAGCACACAACAATCTGTTTCGCAAGTATGAGGGACCGGTACAAATTATTGACAAAGTCGGCAAAGTCTCCTATCGCGTCAAGTTACCACATTGACTCCGTTTCACCCATCCTATCTTCCATGCAAGTAACTTGAAGTCCTACCATGCAGATGTCACTGATCCCACAAGAAATGTATCTACACGAGCATTGCCTAAGCATCCTACTAAGCCAGATCGAGAATTGGAAGAAATCTTAGCTAACCGCCTCATCAACAACACAGGCCCGGATAGAGAGTATTTGGTCAAGTGGCAAGATGAACCTCATTCAGAGATCAGTTGGGAGCCAGTCGAGCATCTGCTGCCATACCTCTCAAAGCTGGAAGAGTACTTGAAAAAGTTCGCTGCGAGGGCGTCAGCGAATTGAGTGTGGGAGAGTGTCAGGACTAGTACTGTTGGTCAGGTAAAACCAAGATCAGAGGCATTTCAAGACTTTCCTAAAGGTCTCAAAACTCAATGTTCTCTTTTGAAAAGTGCCCAAATGCGTAGCATTTATATTATAGGGGGAAGGTTTGAGCTCTTGACTGTGAGGACGTGTTGTCTCCATTGCATAGTCGGGCCAGACTGTACCGCTAGCATTTTTATTGTTTTATTTGCATTGTTTTTCAACTTCAAACTTGTATTTTCATCGATCGATAGCATCGAACTAGTCTTGAGCAACGTCCTTCCGAACGTTCCTCCCCATTGTAATCTATTGAATGTGAATGAGAGCTTTTACTGACTATTGTGCATTATTATATTGTCTACAGATTGATATTGTGCATTCTCAAGTTAATATTTGTGCCCGTCAAAGTAACTACTCATAGGCTTACTAGTTAATTGGATAGCTAGTGCCGCACGGATTACTAGTCCGTGACAACCGTCCCGTGCGGATTGGTTATTGATTTACAATTTTGTTACTGGATTGTCAGATCTCCGCCCCTAATTTGGTTATCACTCTTCCTAATTTGCTTTACATTTGTTATCCATTTAACTATAGTAAACTTCATACAAAAATTACAACAAAATTGCAAAGAATCCGTAACACAAAAATTTGGTTAGATCAGTAACACAAAATACAATTCATACAAAAATTACAATAAATCATACAAAAAAAAATCCGCTATGAAGAATCTCAGATCTGATTACAAAAAAATTAAAAATAAATAAAACTATGAAGAATCTCAGATCTAGGGAAAGGGAGGCGATCAGGATGGGTGTGAGAGAGAATAAGAGATGACTCTTCCGCCTCGACCATTGCTGAGAGAGAAGGAGGGACGACTGGACGTCGGGCTCCGCCTTTGCTGTGAGAGAGAAGAAGGTCGGCTCAGCCCCCGACCTTCACTGAGAGATAATAAGGGAGGGTCGGCTCGACCTCCGCCTTCAATGAGAGAAGAAAATAAGGGAGGGTCTATTTGACCTTCGCCTTCACTGAGAGAAAATAAGGGAGGGTCGGCTCGACCTCCGCCTTCACTGTGATAAGAGAAGAAACGAGGGTCGGCCTCCGCGGCTTCGCCTTCGTTGTGAGGAAAATGAATTAAGTGTGTGAGATGCCGAGAGGGTGTGAGAGAATTAAGGTTTAATCTTTTATTAAGGGGAATGATATTTTTGTAAATTTACCTGATAAATGGATATCCGTGGGGCGGATATGGCCAAATTTGTGTCCGCCCGATTAATAAACGGATACATATTGAAAATCCGTATCCGCCCCAAGATCCAGAGACCCTTTACCAAATCCGCCCCAAACGGAGCAAGTGGGGCGGATATCCGAAAAAAGATAATGTTATTAACTTGCTATAATATTATTTTGGTATAAATGATAATGTTATTTTGATATCAGAAATTTGTTATGTAACTGATCTTATTTGATTTTTATTTAATATGTAGTTTTTATGATACTATAGGCCTTGTGAGGCTTTTATGTTAATATTTAAGAATTTAAAATACATAATTTATATTGTTAAATTTGAAATTATAATAAAACAATTCACAATTTTCTATTAAAAATAAGTATTTTTAAAATAGAAAATAAAAATTAATTCGAAAAACGAAATTACAGTCTTGGGTCGGAGTTAATGTGGTTGATTCGTTTAGTTATCATGATTTTAACGAAATTTATTGAAAAAATAAATTAATTATTCGTGCACAACTGCATGAATTATTAGTTGTGCAATTGTTGTTTTTACATTTTTTTTACCATTTATCTTTAAAATACAATCACAAACACGATCTATAAAATTAGTGGAAGTGCAAAAGACTAAAAAAAAACTAGCAAACATAGCTGGCTAAAATTATTAGTGAACTTTTAATGATTTCTCTACTATTACTTTCCCAAAAGAATAGTAAAAGTGTATGTTCTCAATTTTAACTTTACTTTCAAATTTTGTCCTCTCTATTTTTAATAATTACTTGTAAAACCAAATTCCAATGAATAGTTTACGAGGTGTTCGTGTTTACATTTTTTTTACACTTTTACCTTTCAAATTCAGATAATTTATAATCAAATCAGTCTCTCAATATTCATTAATTACATTTAAGCTTCTAATATTTTTTTTTTGAAACCCGTCAATTATCTATAAATTATAAATAGGCCAATTACAAATGAAAAAAAACATTATTACACATTTTTAAGAAGTGTTGAATATCCGCGTACGTAGAGCGCATTGACACCCTAGTTATCCTAATATCAGTATTGTTAGTTCGGCCGCACAAGTTTGTTTTGGTTTTTTTTAGTTTGACTCTCATTTGTTTATGCCTAATAGAGTTTGACCCTCGTTTAAATTTTTTTTGAATTTAATTCTCATTTTCTAACAAAATTGTTAGGTAACGTAGTTTACTGATAATATTGTTTTATGGACCAAAATACCCTCACTTAAAGGCATGTGCAGTGTCCATAAATCCATCAAAATCACAATGCATATCTCAAGGTAATCTAAAGATAAAATATATGGATAAAATCCACTCATTTTTGTCCATATTTTTTTCTTCCATGGACTCAAAATATGGTTTCTGCTAGGGAGCAATGCATTCACTCCATCACCAAAAAGAGGGAAGGCTCCGCTTGCGCTGCTTCTCATCACATCACCGTGCCATGCTTGCATATATTTTTTTTTATGATTTGTTGAATTTTATTGTTTGATATCAAGTTGATTATCACATCATAGGAATTCAGGATTACGCAATGTATTCTTGGCACATGTTAGTTATTTTGACAACATCGGTTACAATGAATTTCTAACTCAATGCCCATGGCAAAGTACTACATTTTCATATCTCCAACTCTATTACACCCGTTTTCACGAGTAACAATAAAAACTCAACGGCTGAAAAACATTAGCTTTTTGGACATTGACAATATGCCACAATTGTTGTATAATATAACCGTGACAATATTTTAGTTACACATAATGAAAAAATTATGGTGCAAAGAAGATAGTAGGATTTGTTTAGCACACAGTTTTGGTTATCCAATGTTTCAATCAAATACAAATACTCTGTGCTCATATTTGTATCTCCTGTTACACAAGAAATGAGATTTGCATTTCTCCTCGTATCAAGCAGGATACACTTGACAAAAAAAAAATTCCCCATTTTCATCCCCTAATGTGTTTGGATTTCTAGCAAGAAAAGTATTCAACAAATGTCAAACACAAATGAAATAGCAAGACAAATACACTTACACAAGATATGTATCAGTTGGGATTAGAAATCTTGTGAAATCGATTAGAAGTATCTTGGCTCTCATACATACATTAAAGTCATTTAAGGAATTTGTTTAATGGAATAATATAGGACAACACGTGCAATTTATGAGGTATGGTCAGACAAGGTCGAACTGGTTCAACTCCATCCATCTTGAGCTTGTTTAATTGTTGAGGGAATGGACGAGAAAAACAGCGAGGGAAGGGGGAGACCGTCCATTTTTTGGGATGCGTGCAAAAAAAAATGAAAGCATGCATCCCAAGAGATAGACGGTCTCCCTCGTTGTTTTCCTTACCCATTCCCTCGACAATTAGAATTTTTCATCCATATTTGATCTGCTTCGTCTCTCTCTCTCCTTGGTTAGATTTGGGTGCACAAAATAAGCCTTTTCGACAACATAGCAAGATGAAGACCCTGGAGACCGGCCATTCTTGAGACATGCATCGTGATTTTTTGTATAGATTATAGAAATTGCACATGCCTTAAGTTACGGTATTTTGGTTCATAAATAAAATATGATTAGTCAACTACATTTATCTAACAATTCTGGGAAAATTCTAGGGGTCGAGGGAGGGAGCGAGGAATGGGTGGAAGCCACTCATCCACCTCGAGATAAGCATCATCGCACATCTCAAATTTGATATGCTTATCTCGAGGTGGATGGGTGGTTACCACCTATCCCTCGCTCCCTCCCCCTCGCTCTGTAGCAAAGCTCAACAATTCTGATAGAAAATAAAGGTTGGACCGAATTAAAATTTGAAGGCACAAATAAATGCCGTTCAAACTAAAAAAAAACTCTTTTATTTTATAAAAATTTATCAACATGGAATGAGCTTTCCGAGTAAAGGAAGAGACATTCCATCTTTTGAAATCAAACATTTCTGACATTAGTCGATGTACACATGTACAACATTGCTTATTTTATAATCTTCCCCTCGAAACCAACACTTTGCCCATCGTGTGTCTGCAAGCCATACTCGTTTTACTACTGATTTACTCAATTTGTAGCTCAACAAACAATATCTCCATTAAATCTCTCATTGAAGATTTTGGGAAGAAAACAAAAACAAACAACCAGTATGTCTTGGTAGCTGGTATGTGTTAGTTGTACAGGAAGGAGAGAAGAAATAGAGCAAGAAATGGCCATGGCAAAAAACTGTCACTGTTATATCCACATTGGTTGAGTTTATGGACTACATTATTCAGGCCTAGGTGACATTTCATTTTCATTAATCCCCCACCACAATTGATCTTTAATTCTTTGGAGGAGATTGATTTAGGTCCTCATGACTTTGGAGATAAATGAGCTATGCCCATCCATCAAAATGATCCAAGGACCACGAGCGTTGAACATCCAGCTATAACCCAATTTTTGATTGCGATGACTGAAGAAATTTGGACCTCGTCGTGTTTGGATCAACATGTTTTTGAAATGCTGGCTGATTTTGAGTTTTCAATTTGATGTGACTATGATTTGTACGAAAGAATAAAGAATACTTAGCCACAAACACCATTTATAGAATGAATAAAAGTGTAAAAAACCAAAAGTAACTTTCAAACTTGGCTCTTTGAAATTGTTGGTCAAATTTATATCCTTAGATTTTATCAGTGCAATTTTTGTTTTTAGTATTGTGCCTAGTGTGCCTAAGTGGCCTTAGTCAACGGCTATGACTGTTTGACACCATCATTATTAGTAAAGCGTATCATTATTTACTGAAGGACATCATCAATACAAATAAAACACACATCACTGCATCTATTCTCTTTTAGGAACAACAATGTACTGCACTGTCTAATCACCCCACCAGCCCATTGATCACACATCTTCTCTCATTCTCATATCTTTTTTTATTCTTCTATTCTCTAGTTTATTTTTCTCCAATGGCCCTCGCACAGGCTCATGCGAGGGTGAAGGAGAAAAAACAGAGAAGAAAATGAAGAAATGAGAAGAAGAAAAGAATGAGACGGGTCGGGGAAGGATGTCCGACAGGACTAAAAGAATAACAAAGAAAAAAAAAGAAAGATAGAAGAATAATAAGAATAACAAAAGATAAAGAGGAATAAATGAGATGTAGTGCGTGGTGGTGTTATTCTTGCGAATAGAGGAAAAGACGACAGAAAAAAAAAGGGATGGTGGTAGGGGTGGGTACGAGACGGGATGAGACGAGATAAACTCATCCTTATTCCATCCATTTCATTCGGGATCAAGACGAGATAGACCTTATCCCATCTCAAACGGCATCGAAACGGGATGAGCACGTACTAAACAGTACTCCAATAAAAACTAACAAAGGAATGTTTATCTCACATTATTCACACACCAATAATGTCAAATTTATATACATATAATTTACATCATAAATAATAATAGATATTAAATAAATAAATATTAATTTTTTTAATGCAAATAAATATTAAATTTCATTTAGAATTAATGATTCAATTCATTGAGATTTCATATGGAATTTCATCTTACATCGATTTAATTTCAACACATCCTAAAATTTAATTTAGAAGAGTATTTTGATTAAAATTAATAATAATAATTATTAAATAAATAAATTCGGAATGGAATGGGATAAGCGGGATTGAAAATTTTTATCCGATGGGATGGGATCGGGATGAGTTTGATCAACCCCAAAAGGACCCAAAAAAATCGGAATTGGAAGGGAGGGGATCAGGACGAGTTCAAGATCGCGGGATGGAATGCCCACCCCTAGATGACTGATATTTTTCAGTAGAAATGGTGCTGTCAAACAGGCAACTTGCCTGGACAAAACTAATGGAAACGGCGTTTGAGACGATTAGTAGACAGACGGATAAGATGGCGTTTTAACGGCCAAGGTTGGTGAATTCTAGAAATTCAAGAAAGAGAGGATTGAAGGTTTTTGCTTTGTGGTTCATTTTCGCAGTCACTCAACTCAAGAGAGAGAGAGAGAGAGAGAAGCAAAAATGCCGTGCTTGAACTTGTCGACGAACGTGAACCTGGAGGGAATCGACACCTCCTCCATCCTCTCCGAAGCCACCACCACCGTCGCCAAACTCATAGGCAAACCAGAGGCTGTAAGTGATATGATATTTAATGACTACCAGGTGTTTGATAAATGGTCTCTTCTTTTACATAAGAAATAATTTGCAATGAACCTGAAACCCAATTATTATTGGATATGAAATTTTTTTTTTAGGTGTTTGGGGAAAAGGGTTTTGTGTTTAAGAATGGTAGTGAAGTGGGTCGTTTAGATATGGGTTTTAGTGGGTGATATTGAAAGGGATTTTGGGGGAAAAGCCTCTTTCAATAGTAGATTGTGAACCCCTTTACATATTTAATTGTTGTTTACTAGACATGGATTTGTCTAAGTTGATCAATTGAGGATTAGAGATGAGGTCATTGCTTTCTAGGTTGGCTTGTGTTATCTTGGGAGTGTATTGAGTACTATGAGATGTTCCACCTGGACCTTTCCTGTTAACTGATGAAAAATGATAAATCAATGTGTTGGAAGAGTTAAGAAGTACCCAAACATTCCACATGCATAGTTGCTTTGATTTGGTAAAACTTCGATTAGGGAAATGTCCACAGGAATATGGAAACTGGGTTGCTTTCAAAAGAGGAGTTGGATGCATCATGCATGAGATGCTCATTGTTATGAGGAAATGTCTGCTGAAGGGTACGATAAAGATTTAATGACGCTAGTGTAAAGATGAAATATTTGTTTCCTCATTTCTTAGTATTGATGCCTTGTAGTGCCCATAATTAGTGTATTCCTGTATTTCCATCCTCGTGTATTCGAGTATCATTTTATTCAGTATGGTGAATTAAACATGTTTCTGTAAATACAACTTGTCATTTTATTAACAATTCTCAGCTAGTTTATTTTCTGTTAAACGTGCAGTATGTTATGATTGTACTGAAAGGGTCAATTCCCATGGCATTTGGTGGCACCCAACAACCTGCAGCATATGGCGAGCTTGTGTCCATAGGGGGCCTAAATCCTGAGGTCAACAAGAAATTGAGTGCTGCCATTGCTGCCATTCTCGAATCCAAGTTGTCTGTTCCTAAGAATCGATTCTTCCTCAAGTTCTATGATACAAAGGCAAGCTATCTTGATTTCTCAATTTGACTTGCGAAATTCTAAATGTCGAGGGAAAGGGCGAGGAAACCAGCGAGGTTTTTGAGGTGGCGGGGGGTGAACCGTTCACCCCCTTCGAGATGTGTTCCGAGCGCGCATTTTGAGGGGGTGAACGGTTCATCCCCCGCCACCTCAAAAACCTCGCTGGTTTCCTCGCCCTTTCCCTCCACACATAGAATCGCTCATTTGACTTAGCTTGTTTCCTGCCATTCATCTCATTGCATTTTCCTGTTTGTTTAGGCCCATCAGAGTCAACAATATGCACAGTGTTTGCATGCTTTACACCAGTGCTAATAATGTAAATAACTCCACATAAGTCATTCTCTAATCTTCTTCTCAGAGTCCTTTAATCTGTGTTTGGAAGCAACTCCAACTCCCAAGAGCTGAGGGTGGGTTTCCTTTTTTTTTTAATACTTAAAAGGATGATGATGATAAAATGCTTAAAAGGAAAGACACAGTTGGGTAGGCAAATCTAAAAATGCTACAAATTTCCACATTTGGTAAGACCGTAAGAGTAACAATGCTACTTTGAAAGAAGACATCCCTTGCAACTAGAGATGTTCTCTGGTGCTTGGATGCCATTGAGACAATCTGTTGATTCCAAGCACAAATTCAAGATGCTTGTTGTTACTCATGTCACCGTAATTCTTGGAAGTTGTTCGAGTTGTTCCAAACACAACATTAAGTTAAAGATGTGGACTAGATCATATTCATCAATATTATCCATGTGTGTGCTGATGCTACATAACTTCTTTGCTTGCAGGGTTCTAACTTTGGATGGAATGGAACAACCTTCTAAAATATGTACGAGTTATTTGGCAAATTACGAATCTTGGTCAGAAAGAAACAAGTAATTTGGCAAATTTATGTATCGTACGATAGAAACAACAATTTGCTTCTGTTTACCATTATGTTGTCCAGAATATGGTGATATCTAGACATACCTTTAGTTGTTCTCAGTACTAGCCAGTAGTTAATGAATGTTAATTGCAATCTCATGAACTAATTAATGGTGCATCTCTAGTAGTAGTAGACTAGTATGTTGTGTGCAGCTGATCTTGTTGTGCATTTTGCCTTTTGATCTGTCCTGAAAACTTCATTGCGCTTGTTTTATCTGTGTTTCTTTTCATTCTTGACACTACGCTAGTATAAGAAAGTTTAGATAGAGCTATTGGGCACTGGCAGTAGAGCTACCGTATCTATATTTCTACAAGTTTTATTAAATCATGGCTATAGAAACTAGGGCTGGGCCGGTCAGGGTAACTGGCCCGAAAAGCCAAAATCGAAGACCGGATTGGTCATTTAAAAACTGAAAATTTTGGGCCCGAGCCCGTACCGAGTGAGGCCGGTTAACGGGAATGTTTGGGCTGGGCCAGGTCGGTCTCGGATCGTCGACGTCTCGCACGGATTGGTGTTGACGTCCTCTTTCTTACATCCTAAAGATCTAGACTTTTGTTTTTCACAGATCTAAAATCATACCTGTTTTGGCAATGCAAATATCACTTTCTAACCTTTATGAAGTTGATTTATCTCTTGGATTACTATTTTGACTCAAAATAAAAAATATAAAAAACAAATAAGAAATACCTTGCAAACCAATCATCTACATCTCTTATTTGAATCCAAAACAAACCTTAACGAAAAATCACTTTTAGCTACCAATCATGCTATTTAAGTAGCAATTGAACGTGAAAGCTTCGATACCGCATAATCTGAGTTTATAACCTCTCTACCAATTATCTTTCACTTAATCATTTCAATGAGATTATTGAGGGTTTGAATCTCAATGAGAGAGATGAAGAGGTGGGTTGGGGAGAACGAAGGATGAAAATGGAAAGTGAGCAGGTGAGAAGAAGAGTCCGGTCCTCCGGGTTTTGAGACCGGCAATTAAATTAATATTTAAGAAACTGGACCGGACCAGCTCAATCGATCCGGAACTCGGTTCGGTCCAATTTTTCGGTTTAATTTGCCGAGCCCTAATAGAAACAAGTGAAGGCTGGCGTGTGTGCATGCGGAATATTAGCTTCAGAAAGATGTGTTACTTTTAAGTTGGAAGATCTTATCTAAATCCGATGTATGACCAGGGCGTGCTGTAGATTTGCCATCCAATCTTTATATAAGAAATGAAATAAAAGGAAAAAAATCATAATTCTTTGTAGTGGTTGAGGTTAGGAGCAGAATGAATCATCTCACGCATCTGCCAAAAGATATCATCTCACAAATACTACACAAATTTCCTGCAGAGGAGGTATTGAGTTTCAAAGGAGTAAGCAAGTTTTGGTGTTCAGTGAACTCGGATCCAAACTTCATCAATGCGCATCTTGCCTGTGCTTGCAATCAGGAAGGTAGTGTTTGTAGTTTCTGCACTGAAAAACAGGGCATTGGTGCTTACAGTGCAACCTGTGGGAAATCTTACATTTTGGAGAGAGTTGGTTGTCACATCTACAGACAGAGCATCTAGGCAACCAAAACCTGATGTATCCGTCATAGGAAACCAGTTGCTGTATTGGTTGGATGAAAGTATATTGGTTTGATTGACATAGCGAAAGAAGAATACAAGTCCATTACGGTTCCACCATTGTTGCCCTTAAAATGTACTCAATTATCAAGTTTTGATGGATATCTGTGCTTAGTGAATAACATTCTTTTTATGAATCCAATTTTGGGTTTTAGAGGACGAAGTTAACTGCAAATGGACTAAAGATCATATCATCAGTTTTCCATTTAGGTATACTGAACCCTGTATCGGCAGATTGCATTGTGCCATGAGAAAACCAATCTCTAATTGCTATTTGGACTACTACAAGTTTTTGAGTTGTTCCTGAACTATGCGATAGGGGATGAGTTGAGGCAAGTTGACTATTCATGGAACAAGAGCGAAGAGTTCACTGGTTTTGAATATCAGCCTCATTTCCATAGAGCCTTGTTAGTTAGAAACAAATTCACCAGTTCACAAAGAAGAAGGTGATGGGTTGTTTGATATTTGTTTCGAAAAACTTCAAACCCTCAGTACAAATTATTTGTTTACAGTCTTGATCACTTCTTAAGCAGTGAGTCTGGAACAGTAGTCACTTCTTTACAGACTTAGAGCTCAATAACAATAACGATACATCTTTACTTCTAAGAACACGAACTCAGAAACTAGGCATAATGCTTATAATGTAGCTTTCAGTGGAACAAATGTTGACGGTACTATAGATTACACCAACACATTCAGAAATCAAAATCAAACCCTAATCAGCTAAGATACGAGCTAGTTATTGAACAGAAAGACAGAGGATTTCTTTGAACTCCAACCTCCGAGTCTCATTGTAAAGTGTTAGATGTTTATTAGGCCAATATGTTAACCAAATGCAGCCTTTGATCTCCCACTCCATTGTTTTCATTGACATGTTTCTATCCACCCTCCACCAAGTAGTCTCTCCATACTGATCTCCTGCAAATATTACCCCTCCTTGTTTTGTGAAAGGCCGGTAAACACTCGAGTAACGGTCTTTAAACCAAGATTTGGGTTGGAGTAGTTCAAGTTTCGAAGGTTTTGAAGTGGAGACCTCTCGGCCGTCTGAGGAGTCGTGAAGAAACCAGTTTAGGTTTGCACTATCCCCGTAAACAGATTGTTCGAACTTCCATGGTTTCAAGCTCACCCTTGTAGTCTCTTTAGCTGAAACCTTAAGTCCCAAAATAGAGCCGGGGACATCAAATCCAGCTTCAAGGGTTCTTTCTGAATCAATTTCGCGTACAGGGTTCTCTGATGATTTGCTTACTGATACAGATAGCACATTGGTTTGAATTGTTGGAGTCAGTTGTAAAGATATACGCGACGGGAAGTGTTTTTCTGCTGTTCCCATGCCTCTCTGAGTCATTAGACTTTCAGAAACTAGATGAATTACATCACATCTGGTATGAGAAATACAAGAAAAAGAAGCATAGATGAGTGTCCAAACATTTCAAACAAGTTACAATGGAAAACAAGTTCTCATGGCAAATACACAATACTAACCTTATGTTATCTACTTGTATTCCTACATCGATCCACTTATCTCGGACTACAAACTTGTGACCAAACTGTATCACACCCTCAAGTTGATGATATAATAGAGAGAAACCCAAGCGCTCAGGAGGTGATGAACTGCTTGAAGTTTCCTTGTGCATGGCAATAACGGGACAATATAATTGAACTTTCCATAGCCCAACCGTTGATGTCGAATAAGAAAACAATGGTGATGGTGTTCTAAGGTTGCGGTCAGATGCCTTATTTTCTACAATCCAATTGGTGATTGCAAGGTTTAGTGACCGCATCCACTGCTCTTCAATGTTGGACCCTAAGAGTCTCATGAGTGTCTTTGATGCCTCCCTCGACTGTGAATCAGTCAAGTGATTCCTTAAAGTGTTCAAGCAGTCAAAGCGAGTATCTTGAGGTGATTCATAGATACAAACAAGGACAGTGAGAGTGAAAAATGAGAGATTGAACATGTCCTTAAAGTTGCTAATGGTCTGCAAAGGGGGAATGTACAGAAATGAATTGCCGTTGTTAGGACCATAATGAAGGACATCAGTGATGAAATTGCAGAAAAGCGGGGAAAGAGTTTCTTCATCAGATAAATTTGCAGTTTTGGCTTTGATTTTCACAGGTTTGGAAGTCCAAAGAGAGACGGAGAGCTTAAGATTTGCAACGATAGAGCAAGAGATTGATGGACTATGGTTTTGGAGGTTTCTTGTAATGGTGAGACTGAGGGATGATCGGGTTGGTTTTGAGGAACAGATGCATATGGACATGGAATTAGTTTGCCATTGGGTGATTGGTGCAAGGTTTTGAATCCATGCCCATATATCAGGACATGTACAAGAAGCCATGATCGTATATGAAGATTGAACTCTCAACATCGAAGAAGCCCGTATTTAAGGACTTTCTGAATACCAAGGACATAGTTAAAGGGATTCTGTGTCAGAATTAGAAGTCAAAAAGAAATGGAATATTAGGCCCCCAGATCACCTATACAGTCAATTAGTGACCACTTAGTCACGATAGTACTGCTTGCGATGCCAATTAACATTGACATAATGCATGATATACAAGACTTTCTATTCCTAGAGCATGATTTTCATGGCCTTCCTGGTGTTCATTTTGATTTAGAAAACCCTTGGTTCATAGTATAATGTGTTAAGACAGTCGAAGAATACAGTATTTGGATCACCTCTTGTTTCTAGAAGAGTATTTTCATGGGGTTAGTTTGATTGTAATTCGGACTTTTATATAAAGAGTTTGGAGGCATCTTCATATCAAATCAAATGGCTTTTCTCTAAAAGTTGCAGAGTGGAGTTGAATCGCTTATGATATTAAGCAAAACTTAGATAAGAGTGAATCTGAAGAAGTTCACACTTCGAAAAATGGAGGATGAGAAGGAAAGTTTGATTGCTAATCCTCTATTATTGCAAGATCTTTTCTTGTTAAAGTCGTAAAGTATCCATGAATTTCGTACTAGGCTAGCAAACACATGCGGAATTCCTCTTTTTTTTTTTCTTTTTTTTTTTTTTAACTCGCGTTCAACATTTATTCGTAAGCTTTGATTGGTTTCAATCAAAACTTGATGACTAGCTAATATCAAAAAGGATCTCCACTACAAATCCTCCTGTATAATTTGAATTTCTCATTTCAATTGATACTATTTTGTATAGTGTAGGAGATATGATGTAAATGTTGACAGTAGGTTAGTAACTTGAGTTTAAAGCTTTGTAGTTCTACCTTTCAAAACTATCAATGCTTGAACCTTAAGCACATCAACCCGAGAGTAACCATTCCTTTGGGTCAGGGACTGCAACACATCCTTATCTATGATCGCAACACCATAACACTAATGCAGATCATTTTCTAAACACCGATGATACAATTTATTGGTAAACTAGACCGAAAGTGTGTTGGACCATGTTTTTGGATGCAGTTGGAGTAAATAATGAAGTATGATCATCTTATAAGATGTTGGGCAAATCAACTAGTCTGAAACCTACTGCTGATGGTAATGGCATTCGAAGAGATGTCTTAAGCTTGGTTTCCTAAGTCATACGTGCTGGTGAGTTTGGTGTGTTGACAACTAGTCTGAACCACTATGATTCTACTGTATTTGAAGAATGATTAAGCATACTTAAACTTCCAAGTCATGTTGGTGGATTTGGTAAGTTTAGTTCTGAACTTCCAAGAGTTGTTTGAAGCATATCGCGTTGGGCTATATAGTTCTGGAAAACATGTGAGCTACAAACCAGAGCTTCTGTTCCAGGCAAGTTTTCTCATAAAGTCTCCTATCTATCTATATAACACTGTCCAAAGGGATTCAATCCTCTGCAGTTTTTGAAGGAGAATGTATTTAGATGCATGCAATGGTTAGCTCATTTCGAAATGCCAACATATGTTGCTATCATATGCATAGTAGTTCCTCATTTCTCATCTAGAGTTTCGGAAAAATAGGAAAACAACACTAATTAACTAAAGCACACGCAAGATATCTTTCAGATATTCTTCCATTTGTAAGGAAAAATATAATCATGCATTGTGAAGAAGACCAAATTCAACACACAATGAATATGAATACGACTTTCAAGCAAAACTATATATTGATGACGGCGAATGAACAACAAGAAGGATGATTCCTACGGTTTCAAAAGGGGAGAAATGTTACATCTCTAAGTAAGGTTGAATGATTTGTCGTAAACAAATTAAATATATTCAACTAAAGTATATATGGAATATTTTGAGGGATAAACAGCACAAGTCTAGCAAAAAAAAATGGCTATGTTCCCTGTCTACCTAAAACTTTGTTCATTTCCGATTCTTTGAATAGTGCATTGTACACTCAATTCAACAACAACGACAACATAAAAATAATGCATTGTTAATTAACTATGTATAACTTGAACTATAAGCTTTCACCTGCCTAAGTAAAGCCTACCAGTCAATGCTTAATCATTAAGCATAGATTGAGTCCTTGTTTTTTTTTTTTGCAGGCGAACTGAGTTTTCAAGGATTTCATAACCTATCAACAACACGACTTATTAGATCAACAACCATAAGAAATAAACCATGCCGCAGGACCTAATTAAGATGAGGGGGTTCCCACACGACCCTAACTACTAAACCATGACACCATTGGCCATAGATTGAGTCTTTTTTATGCTTAAGCCGCAAATTCATAAAATTGATCCGTAACAAAACTATAATTTTCTAAACTCTAAATTGTAATTCAAATTTGATTAATTGTTATTAGATTGGACCTATCTTATCCATTTTTTTTTATCTAAAATATTTCCTTCTTTTAGCATATATTTGAATGAACAAATCTTTAGTTCACCTTTTTTTTGTGTTCATCAAAATCCTATTAATGAGAATTATGCAACAAATTTAAGACGTGGTGCATACCTAATGGCTCTAAGGGTTACATCCTCAATGGTAAAACAAGTCTTCAATTACTGCTTTACCCTCAATATTTCACCAATTATCTCCCCACATGGTTGAGATTCGAGTCATTTGACACAAATTAAGAATTTGTTATTGGGCTTTATAAGATTTGGGCCCATGATACCCAACCCACACTTGTTGTTCAAGCCAAGGAATGTGATTTCTCCAATATCAAAATTTCGAAAAATATTGCTCTCTTTTTCCGAGTTATCAAAATTTCTATTAAATTTTGAAATATTGCTCTATTTTTCCCATGATACTCAACCCACACTTGTTGTTCAAGCCAAGGAATGTGATTTCTCCAATATCAAAATTTCACGAAATATTGCTCTTTTTTTTCGAGTTATCAAAATTTCTTTAAAATTTTGAAATATTTATTTATTTCATCATGTCAATCTCAATTTTCGTACATTTTAACATGTTAAAACCTTAATTTAGAATTAATGTTTTGTAATATAAGTTATGCAATATATAGTTTGTATGACATTACGAGTTTTGTGTTACATTTTTACGTATTAATAATTAGAAAATTACTATAATTTTTTCTATTCATTTAAAATCAACATACAAAAGTTACCTCGAAAAATGAAATCACAGTCCTCAGCAGGGGCGAATCTACAACTTGTGTAAGGGGTAAGGGGGGTCAATTGACCCCCTTAGGTTTTTAAGAAAATACATCAAAGTATTTAATATTGCCCCCCTTTTAAATTTTATGTTGCCACTCTTATAAAAAAAACCTCACATATATGAGATCACGGATCACAATTGAAGAAGAAAACAAACGCCTCCAGTCTCAGGCTTCCACGCGTTTAGCGTCTCCTTCAACGTTGTGTACAACAACAGAAATGTCTTGCAATGTCTTTTTCTTCATCTCTGCGAAACAATGTGAGTTTGTTTGATTATGAGTTTCTTAATGAAGTCAACAGCAAAATCACCTTATCAAGCTCAACATCTCTTCTTACCTTGGGTTTTTGTCTCCCTATTTGGCGATCCAAACTCGAAACAACAACATAACCATTGGATCAAAAACAGTGACATACCTATTGGAAATATAGCAAATAACAATTTAAAATTACTCGCTTAAGGACTTTGAATGGAGGATGTGGGTCACTTTGATCTAGGGGTGAGCATCCCATTCCGATCTCGTCCCGATTTTTTCGGGTCTTAATGGGATTGAATAATTTCATCTCGATCCCGTCCCGTCCCGTAATGGGATGGGATGAAGATTTTCAATCTTGCCAATCCCGTTCCGAGCTAATTTTTTAATATTTATTATTAATATATTTATTTATTTATTTATTTTATTCATATAAACTTATAGATGACTGACAGAAACTCATCGTGTTTGTAGTGATAACAGAAATGTTACTTCAAGAAATAAATATTCATTGAGCTAGAGAAAGATAGCAGACTGTTGCTTGGATTCCCAATAAAAGTGGCTCAAATTATTTAACTTCCAAATATTGATAATACACAGGTGAAAATGAAAAATAACAATCAACTGAGTAATACATATTCAGAAGGGAACATTCAAGGGCGAAGCCAAGAATTTGAGATGCCCCGGACTGTAAAAATAAATTTTTTTAATTACAATATATGTATTGATGGTAAACCATTATGAATATGTTAGAACATCACCAATAGGTCTATATTCTTCCCTAACAAAAGATGAAATGTCATTTTGTCAAGGAACCATGAATTTTGTTTCCCACGGTAATGAAATTGTAAAATCAGTTGGGAGGCCATCACAGCGACACAATACTTTTAGTGGAACCCATTTATCATGTCATTTTCTAAAAGTCTGCCCACTCGACTTCATTGTTAGGGGATTTAGTGACTATCATTATATTTGCATGCCACATCTATATCTAATTATAAGAAAGTTATTTTTCATGCTCTTATATGATGATAATCTTCGCAGCAGTCACATGCAGCACATTGATCATGTCCCGTCCCGAACTATTTTGGGATGGGATGAGGTCGGGATGTGGGTTTTTTCCATCTCGTCCCGTCCCGATCCCGTATGAACGGGATGGGTATATCTCGTCCCATCCTGTCTCGTGCCCCCCTACTTTGATCTATAGGTTTATTACTTTAACTTCAATATTATCGGTTGCAACTACTAGTATCGAGAATATTTTTCTGCTACGAAGATTGTCAAAAATAGATTACGTAATCGTATAGGAGATCAATGGATATCATATAGTTTGATTATATATGTTGAGAAATATATATTTATTGATATCGATGATGAGGTTATTATGCAGCATTACCAAAACACAAAAACTCGCATAGTGCTTATTTCTAAATCTACCGTGCGTTTACATTGACTTATTAAATATGCTTTTCTTTTAACTACTTATGAAACGATTGTTTTTTACCCCCATTTGTTCGCAATGTTTATAAGAAGAGGGTTTCTACATGGCGAGGAAAAGAGCGAGGGGAGGGAGGTGGTGGGTTGAGGACCGTTCACTTCTCTCAAAATACATACGTCAAAAAGGTGGCACACATCCCCAAAGAGGTAAATTGTCCCCACCCCACCACCCCTCCCCTCGGGCGTGGAAACCAGCGAGGAAAAGGAGGTGGCGGGGGGTGAACCATTCATCATTCTCGAGATGTGTGTCCACTTTTTTGGCGCACGCATCCCAAGGGTGGTAAATGGTTCACCCCCCGCCACCTCCTTTTCCTCGCTGGTTTCCTCGTCACGTTCACTCAAGAAACTTTCCTCTCTTTCCCCTCCGTTTCTTCCCCGCGTATAAAATTTCACCTTCACCTTCACCATCCTCAAATCAAACCTCTCACACGCATCTCTAAGTCAATTTAACTATTTAAACGGCCACAGATCCCTCCACCGACTTAACCAGGTGCCCCACCTGATATTATCTATTTACCTCCCCACCCCTATATACGTTTTTTCATTTCCTTTGCAAACCAAATATAAACCTCTGGAAGAATTCTCATCAATCTTGTAGCATCAATCTCTCTACTCCTATAACAACAGCAAAAGAATTTCGGCAACGATGTCAACACCACCAACGATTTCAATCACAAACTCTAATTCTACAACAGAACAACAAATCGCCACCCCAGCGTTTCGGTCATTCATAACCCGAATCACCGACACGGTACGTAACGGGCTGTCACAGAGGCGACCATGGTCGGAAGTGGCAGACAGGTCAGCATTCAACCGGCCAGAATCCCTAACAGAGGCCGCTTCACGTGTCCGCAAGAACTTCACCTACTTTCGGGTGAACTACCTAACCCTAATCGCGTCAGTCCTGGCAATCTCGCTGCTCACGAACCCGTTCGCACTGATCGTCCTCGTAGCCCTTCTCGCCTCCTGGATCTTCCTCTACCTCTTCCGCCCATCAGATCAACCTCTCGTCATCCTCGGCCGTACCTTCACTGATCGTGAAACCCTAGGCTCGCTCGTCATCTTGACCGTTGTTGTTGTGTTTCTCACCTCTGTTGGATCTGTTCTCATGTCCGCCCTCCTTGTTGGTTTGGCCATCGTTTGCGTTCATGGTTCTTTTAGGGTTCCTGAAGACTTGTTTCTTGATGACCAAGAACAGACCTCCGTTGGATTTCTCTCCTTCCTTGGTGGTGCCACTTCCAATGTCGCCTCTGCTACCGCCCCCACTGTTGCCGCTCGCGTTTGAAGGATCACCAGATCTTGATCTAGATCGGATCTGATGAGATGAGGTTACATTACAATTGTTCAATTATATTTTTTTTTAAAGAACTTATTTTATAGAAATGTAGTCTAATTCAATAATTACTTTTGTAGATTTAGGGGTTTTTTTTGGTTTTGTATGTTAGTCGTTTTAATCTTGAACAAAATTATAAATCTGTGTCTTTTGTTATACTTTGGCGTCGAATTGGGTGGATCTCTTGAATTGAATTTCTTCGATATGAATAATCTGTATTGATAAAAAAAAATTTGTTATGGACCTGTGTTTGCAAATCTTATTGATGGTAATTTGTTATGGTGCATTTGTTTCTTAATTGAAATTCAGTCATTTGTTCTTGATGTTGATCTTGCTTCATTTACACTTGCAGGTTATTTATTTATCCCTAGATTTGAATTTGTCATCGATGAACTCTTATGATTCTTTAGTTAGATTTTTATTCTCAACCCTAGAGACTAGCCTAAAACATCCACAATAATGGTGGGAGATTCTAGCAACCACAATAAATAGATGAAAAAAGATGATAAGATACCTTGTTTTTTCTTGCTTGTGATCGGGCTTCAAAAATTACTACCAGGTTCATTTGATCTTCTAGTTTGGGTAATTTTTCCGAATGGATGATTGACAAACCTACTTCATTCCTGAAATAGAAATGACTTTGTCGACAAACCTCCTTCTGTAAGCACCTCAGCCCTGTTCTTATTTCCTGAAATGGGAACCCTTTATACGCATTAGAAGTATCATGGATCAATGGAACAAAAATAATGCGAGTTGTTTTCACAATGAGGTGGAAGATTGTCACACCGATGAGCGGTTGGGTTATATAGACTACAGTGTATCTAGGCTTGTTTTTGACCTTATAGCCGAACCTTTCGAACTACCCCATGAAAAGTACATTTTCTTTGTTGTTGGTTTGGTCTTATTTGTGGAGGTATCTTCTATGTTCCATCGTTCCTCAACAATTTCTTCATTCTTATCTTGGGTTTTTTTCTACAATTTCTTCCTTCGTCGAGGTTTCCTTTTCTTAACTTGTTGCTGCAGCTACTTGTGGGTGGAAATTTGAGAAAATCTTGATCAAAACCAAAACATTCTTTTCAGTCGGCATTTCACTACATCTGCAATATATCCCTGTAAACCCCCTCAAAATTTATCTCATTTTGAGGTTTAATTAAGTAGTATCTAGAACAGGTGTATACTACGCCCACCATGACCATTACTCGTGAGAGCATTAGTGTGGAAGGACTTGGGGCTAAAAATCCTTTATGCATCTCATCTTCAGTTCATTGTCGATTTCTTCTTCGATGGTGTTGATCTTGGGGAAGTGGAGATAATATATGTGAAGTGGCATTTGTATATCTCGCAATCCTTGGTTATATTTGTTTTATTGCACTTATCACAACATACTGGACAGTTGATATGTTGCTTATGTTCCTCTTTTGGGTAAGCTTTTTGTATGCTGTTGGTTGTGAGTCTTGATGATTGATCCTAGTCTTCTGTTAATGTTAAAACAACAAAAATATAGTTGTTAACCAGATTTCGCAAACGAATAATAGACAATCCTTTTTAGATTGAACATCATATTTAGCATAGTTGATGCTCTACATGGCAGTTTAAGATAGTTGATGCTCTACATGGAAGCAAAAATCAATTCGCAGGTTTTCACGATGGATGATGTTATCACTAAGGTCTTTTGTACATGATTCAATAATTTCTCCCATTAGGAACCTAGACCTTTTATCTGGATGATACCTCTGATAATCATGTGTATATGATATAGATGTTTTATATGGGATTTTTTTTACCCTTGGGCCGATTTCTTGTTTCAGCTACTGCCGAATTGGTTCTGTATTGGAGTTTCATATGATTTACATATGTGCCAGAATTCTGTTTTTGCAGTGAATTCTTCTTGTACAAAATTAGGACCGTGCTGCATTTTTTTTCCACATTGTCATCTTTGCTGTGAATGGTTGCAGTAGGGGGTGAACCAGATGTCCAGATACCGCCCCCGCCCCCCGCCCCCCCCCTCTCTTATTTTTCAGGTTTCTGCTATGTAGATGTTTGTGAGTCATATTTACATTTTGTGCTTTGCATTTTGATTCATTGGCGCATTCTTTCTGCTTGGACAATACATGTTCTGAGGTGGTCTTCGTACTTTATTTAATTTGTGCTTTATTTTAAGTGATTGATGGTTGCTGCGCAGTCATGCATACTAGATTACTGAGAACTGTTTGGGTTATTAATCAGATCCAAAACAAATACTTTAACCTAATCAGGTTGAGGCAGATAGGTTCCTTAATGCAGTGATTCAGTGATAGGTGTGTTTTGTTTACCTATGTGGATTTGTGGAAGATAATCTGAGAAACAAAAAATGGTTAATAGACTAGGGAAAAGAGAGAAGATCTTGGTATGTTTCAACTTAGAATTTAATGAGTTGAAGGCTACCTCTACCGCTTTCTCTAACTTAGAATTTGTGGAGGATATTCTCTCATCCTCCGCTTTCTCTTGGATATCTTTTCCAGCAGCTTTTAGTGTTTCTCATGAACCAAAACTAGGCATTGGGTGAGTTTTACACGTACTCATTTCAATTTCTTGAAACCCAAATGAAAGAATAGGGATTGATCAATCATCCCAAATCCTAAACAAAAAGAAGAAGAAGAAATGGAAGAACAGTTCATCTTATACCAATGCCCAATGTCGAAACTATCCCTTGTTGGTCTTGTTTATTCAATTACTAGTTTTTCATTTTCAGCCCATGTCTGGGGTGGTTCACTGGGACGAGGTTATAGTCACTGAAGAGAATTACCGGTCTCTCTAAGCCATCAAACACGCGCTAATCGATCCTAGAGGAGTTTTGTGGAGCTTGAACGATAGTGGGTACAGAGATTGTTCCGGTGGGTGGGCAGGCATCAAGTGTACTAAGGGTCAGGTTATTGTGATTCAGCTCCCTGGAGAGGACTAGCTAGGTGGGCAAATATCAGAGCAAATCGGCCAGTTAACCGCACTTCTGAAGCTTAATCTTCATGATAATGTGATTTGAGGGTATGATCCCTACTTCTCTTGGGTTCCTACAAAATCTCAAAGGAATTCAGCTCTTCAGTAATAGACTTGCCGGTTTGATCCTGGCTTCATTGGGTTCTTACCCTTTGCTTCAAAATCTTGATCTTAGTCATAATGTGCTCACTGGAGCTATTCCTGCTGGTCTTTCAAACTCTACTAGGCTTTATAGAGTTCATCTGAGCTATAATTCCCTTACAGGTTCAATCACGGTCGGTCTAGTTCAGTCCCAATCTCTTACATTCCTGGCTCTTCAGTACAATAATCCATCTGGTTCTGTTCCGGATACTTGGGATCAACCAGGGAAAAAGTATCAACTGCATTACTTTAACCTGGATTACAATCTCATCTCTGGGAACATTCCTGTTTCATTAAGCAAGTTCAATAAGCTTGAAGAAATCTCTCCAAGTGATAACCAGATCACTGGAACCATCCCCATTGAACTCGAAGCACTTTCGAAGCTACGAAATCTGGATTTATCCAATAATAACATTAGTGGGGAGATCCCAAATTCCCTTGTAGATCTCACCAATCTCAGCTCCTTAAATATGTCTTACAATAACCTTTCTGGTTCAGTCCCATTTATCCTCACTAGAAAATTCAATTCAAGCTCTTTTGTAGGGAACATTCAGCTATGTGGATACAGTGGTTCAACCTCATGTCCTTCTCCTCCACCATCATCTGAAGTTTCGAGTCCGTCTCACCGGAAACTTAATACCAAAGATATAGTTCTCATAGTTTCTGGGGCGAGTATTGCAGTGTTACTTTCACTCTTGTGTTGTTTTTTGCTTTGCTGTTTTATCAGGAAAATATCAGCTTCGAAAGTTAAGTAGAGTCAGAGCCTTGGAAGGACCCTGGCCACTAGAGATAAGGGGGCAGCTTCCATGGAAGGCAATATAGAAGCAGGCGGTGGCAACGGAGGGAAACTAGTCCACTTTGATGGATGGCATTGTTAAATTGAACATGTTCGTAGAAGTATAATATGTCGTTAAGTAGCTAATTCTCAATGGAATGTGCCACGACTGACTAGATAAGTTTCACATTTCTGCAATTTTTTTTTTGCCTCTTCACTTTAAAGATCCTGTAGCTTTAAAACTACAAATTGGTTGATCTTATACAGAATTGATAGCATTTGAAACCTCTCTCTTAGGTCTTTAAAATAGCATTTGCATATTTGAAATTTTCTGTATTTAAACTTAACAAGAATGATGATTTGAAAGTAACACTGCACTTCACTTCCCCATTGTTGCAAAATGACACACCTTTTACAAACAGTCTCTAGGCTTTAATTAAGTCAAGATAAAGTCTTTTACGGATATTCAAATGGTTTTGGAAATTGAGTTTGCACCATACATCGAAAACTTTTTGGATGCATAGAAGATTTGAAGGAAAATGTTCTCGTTTAAGGACAATTGCAACAAACTTACACCTGCCTCAAGGACTATAATGTTTTGACAAATCAAAAGCAAAAGCAAACAAATACAGTATATCTCATACAAGCTTATATGTCAAATGAAATTATACAGCCTTGGTGTGATCATGTTGGAACTGTTAACAGGGAAATCCCCTGACGAAACCATGGACGGAGTGTGGATTTGCCTCAGTGGGTAGCCTCAAATGTGAAGAAAGAATGGACTAATGAAGTGTTTGATTTAGAATTGATCGATGAGGGATACTTCAACCACAGGTGATGAGTTACTTAACACATTGAAGTTGGCTTTGCTATGTGTTGATCCCACACCCGCAGCTCGCCCAAAAGTTCAACAAGTTCTCCAGCAACTGGAGATGATTAAACCAGAATTGATAGCAGGCTTTGGCGATGATGCATGGTGCTGGTGACAGCGGTAGTGCTGGTGTTCCCCACACAGGTGATGACTAAAATGAGTCTTTCCAGTCACTAGATGTTGTTAGTAGGACTTAGAGGAGACGGATACTGTAATACTTCTCTTATATAGTTCATCTGTATATATGTAAGTTATGTTCAACGCTAAAAAATCAAAATTTTAGACTGGAAATCGAAATGAATATTAGATGGGTAAAACTTAACGAGATGGATTTCTTGTTGCATGAAGAGCACCATTTGCAGATCCCCTAATTCTCCTTGTTTGGCTTCTTTGTATGGGTTGGCATCAAAGAAGAGACAGAGGTACCAAAGATGCTTACAGATGACTTGTCTATGTACCTATGACGATGAGTACTAAACCGAATATCAGTAGACTTCCTTGTCTGTCTTTTCAATCATTATGGAAGGTGAAGCTCCCTATGTTTTATGTTTTGCTTTTGAACCCTTCTAGGGAGTGAGGGAAATCCCTCGAGATGAGTGACGTCGTGCATCTTGGAAAAGATGTGGATTTTATCCGATGAGACAGTCACTTAGTCATAGTCATATGCATGGCACATACCAACCTTATTTTAGGCTTCGGTGAGATCTTGAGCTGGCCCAAGCACGATTCAAGTCAGACTTAGCCAAATCACCGTTTAACTCGTAAGTCAAATGTCCAAGCCCAGATCATGCGAGCCCAATGTGATGCAAATCTTGGAGCTTGGCCCAGAATAATAAGGCATAAACGCATATCTCTGAGCAGTCACAAGCGCAATATCTATCTCGTACAACTCTTGATTCAATCAAGTATTCGGTCCCAAACAAATCCAAGTTTTGAGTGCAACCCTATCTTGGACGGGTAAAATCTTCAACAGGATCTCCTCCCTCCATCACGCTTAAAATGAATAATAATCAATGAAAGAGTGAAATATTCATTATATAAAATATACAAATAGATGAGAAAAGGTACGTGATGCAGTCGATTTTCGCTCCCTGCTTGACCTCGACTTGTTGACTTGCACAAGAAACGCACATGAGCTACGAACCACCGTTGTGGTGGTCGATGACACTCCGATGCTAAAGTCAAACATGGATCTAAGGAAGGCTTAAAGTTGTAAACGAGAAATTTGTAGCGCACCTTTAATCACCAACCTTTTATCTTATTTATATTGCTGGAGTCCTGGTTCGGCCAGGCCATCGATGACGTAGTTAAGGAAAAGTGATCTTCTTGAAGTTTCTTCTCTAATTATGAGTCGTCTTATAGAAGGAAGTTTTCTCGTTAGATCTGTGCTCCTAGATATGCGGAGATAGTTGCCTATATTGAAGTGTTGTTCATATGTGAGAGTATCCACACACAACGTATACTATGGTATTTACTTCCTAATTGAAGACAAAGTACTACTAGTTTGCCCTTTCGAAGCTGATCTCCAAGATATTTGCCTTAATAGGTCTTACGGATATTGGATATGGTTGTGAAACGTGTGAGCTTAACAGGCTATAGTAATTCAGGTCAGTCTAACAGTCTGCGGTGTGTTAGCTTCATGCTGATTGGGCCGAGAATCAGTGCTAGAATAATGTTTGTGTTTGTTATTTTTAGAGAATAGAGAACATTTCAGTGTATCATCATTACGCACTATCAATCTAATTTACAGTCACCACTGGAATGATCTTTGGCTCAATATTTCATCTTTCCTGGTCAGGAATCAATCATGACTGATTTTGACATATCACCATCCAATATCATATCCTTAAAAGAAACTCCACAAAACAAACAACCTTTTCAAAGGCTTGAATACAAAAAGCTAAAAATCAACTTACATTTCCGAGCTTCGTTCTATCTTCCCTTCCTCATTATTGCACCAAAAAGGTCCACTTTCTCTTCAACACAAGGTCACGTATGTCATTTTCCAGTTCAAACTCAAGTGTGTGTAGAGCCCATAGAGGAATATAGCCGTTTGGATAAAGAGATGCCATGAGAGAGTAACCAGTGTGGGCTCCAAAACCCCAAAATATATATGAAGAAAATTTGTAAAAACTAGCCGTTAGAGTGAAGTGAAAGAGCCTCTGCACCAAAACCACCTGACTTTGTCCCCAACCTTCATTTCCCCACCCAAAATAAGATTCCTTTCTTCTCTCTTTGCTCATTCATTCTCTCCTCTCACACTCTCATCACTTGTAAAGTTGGAATCTTTACTTGAGCTTCTTCAACTGTTTGAAGTTGAATGGACATGGAGACCAAAAATGAATCATGGGGTGACTTTTATAGATACCCATTTGAGCTTCTTCAGCTCAAAATGAAGAAACACTTCATTTGCAAAACCCCATTGAAGCTTTTCTACTCTCGTAGCATTGTAGTCCTTCTTCAACTACTACTTTTCTTCTTTCAACTCATTTCAGGCCAGAGATGGGATGGTGTTATAATCACTCAAGCAGATTTCCTATCTCTGCAAGCAATCAAGCAGGATTTGGTTGATACTAGAGGGGTATTGCGCACTTGGAACGATAGCGGTGTCGGAGCTTGTTCAGGTAAATGGGAAGGAATCAAATGTGCTCAAGGTCAGGTTATTGTGATCCAACTCCCATGGAGAAGCTTGGGAGGTAAACTTTCGGAGAAGATCGGCCAGCTCGCCGCACTTCGGAAGCTTAGTCTACATGATAACTCTATTGGAGGTATAATTCCTTCCTCTCTAGGCTTTCTACCTGACCTCAGAGGGGTTCAGCTCTTCAACAATAGGTTTTCAGGTTCTATTCCTCCTTCAATTGGTTCATGTCCTCTACTTCAATCTATTGATTTTAGTAACAATTCACTCACTGGTTCGATCCCGACTAATCTCGCAAACTCTAGTAGGATTTACAGACTTAATCTTAGCTACAACGCCTTTTTGGGTTCGATCCCAATTAGTCTCACTCACTCACCTTCACTTACTTTCCTTGCTCTTGAATACAACAATCTCACTGGTTCTGTTCCTGACACTTGGGGTGGTGCAGAAAAGAATAACTCTTATCAACTTCAGTCCTTGACACTTGATCACAATTTCATCTCTGGGAGTGTTCCTGTTTCATTGAGCAAATTGGGTAATCTTCAAGAGATGTCTATGAGCCATAACCAAATCAATGGGACCATACCCGAAGAAATCGGCGCAATGTCGAAGCTACAAACACTAGATCTATCCCAAAATGGGCTAACTGGGTCTATTCCAATTTCACTTGATAATCTAACCAACCTAAGGTCCTTCAATGTTTCTTACAACAAACTTTCTGGTTCAGTTCCAATTAGACTCGCCCAAAAATTCAATTCAAGTTCTTTTGTTGGAAATCTTCAGCTTTGTGGGTATAGTGTGTCAACCCAATGCCCATCTCCACCACCTCAAAATATGAGACACCACGGGCGCAGAAAATTGAGTAGGAAAGATAAAATTCTCATAGCATTAGTTGCCTTCTCAGTGGTTTTGCTTATAATATGTTGTATCTTGATTTGTTGCTTGATGAAAAAAAAAAGTGCTGAGAAAGCTAAGGATGGTGAGGCTACCACAGGAACTGGGAAGGGGGTGCCAGGAGGGGGTCCTGATGTGGAAACAGGCGGTGAAGCTGGAGGGAAACTAGTCCATTTTGATGGTCTATTGCTGTTTACAGCGGATGATTTGTTGTGTGCCACGGCGGAGATAATGGGAAAAAGTACTTATGGGACTGTGTACAAGGCCTCATTGGAGGATGGAAGTCAAGTTGCAGTGAAGAGGCTGAGGGAAAAGATTGCTAAGAATTTGAAGGAGTTTGAAGTAGAGGTGAATGTGATTGGGAAGATTCGGCATCCGAACCTCCTAGCTCTTAGGGCATACTACTTGGGTCCTAAAGGGGAGAAGCTTCTTGTTTTCGATTTCATGCCTAATGGGAATCTTGCAACATTTCTCCATGGCAAGTAGATTCAATTTTCATCAGGTTCCTTTTTTATGTTCAAGATGATGATTCTTATAATTTAGGTTATCTAATTGTTCATGTATTCTGGTGTGCAGCTCGAGGGCCGGAGACCACTATTGACTGGCCTACAAGAATGAACATAATGATCGGTACAGCGCGTGGTCTGTCTTACCTTCACACGCACGAAAACATGGTACATGGGAACCTTACAGCAGGAAACATTTTACTGAATGAAGATACTAATGCCAAGATATCTGATTATGGTCTCTCTAAGCTCATGACCACGGCTGCCAATTCTAATGTGATTGCAGCCGCTGCTGCACTTGGTTACCGAGCACCAGAGCTATCAAAGCTCAAGAAAGCAAACACGAAGACAGATGTCTACAGCCTTGGAGTGATCATGCTAGAACTTCTAACAGGAAAGTCCCCGGGTGAAGCTATGAATGGACATGATTTGCCTCAATGGGTAGCCTCAATTGTGAAGGAAGAATGGACTAATGAAGTGTTTGATTTGGAGTTGATGAAGGATGCTTCAGCCATAGGTGATGAGTTGCTTAACACGCTTAAATTAGCCCTGCATTGTGTGGATCCCTCACCCGCAGCACGTCCAGAGGTTCAGCAAGTCATCCAACAACTGGAGGAAATCAAGCCAGACTTGGTGGTTGCAAGTTTCGGTGAACCTATTCGTGAGACTGGTGAACCGAGTGGTGTCCACACTCCATGAGCGATGAGGTGATTAAAAGAGAGCTTCCAGCTCCTTGCAAGCTCCAGTGATGTTACTGTGCTGGTGACTCCACTGGTGGTGTTACCTCCAAAGAGTGATATGATCAAAGAGAGCTTCTCTTTGTCGATATTTTGTCAGTAAGAGCTAGGGAAGATGACATCTAAAGTAAATTCTTTCATTCTTGAATTATGATTTTGGTGTTCATATATCTTTCTTCTTTTTTTGTTGAAGGGTGATCATATATCTTTATTGGTATCTATTGTATGAGTCTTCCTTAGAACTTTAGAATAAACTCATAGTGTTGTGGTCATGCTTTAACTTACAATAGCAATCAGCCACCATCTCCTCAATCCATTTCGCCACCCATTTAGTACTCAAATGCAACACTAATAAGAGGATAGAAAACGATAATTAGGATAGGAAGTGTGTTGGATTCTTTAACAAATAATTTTTCGGCTAATAAAGAAAAGGCTACCGCATATTCGTACAAGAAACAACAGAGGAAGGCCTTCAAGAGGCGGGATACACAACTAGTGAGATTGAAAAAGCAAATCAAGGAGACCCAACTAATCATGATGATCTAGGCAGCCCGGATATGACAAGTCCTAAGTTTGAAGATGTGAATACAAGTATTGAAACCAACCAAATTAAGATATTACATAGAGAGAGACCTCGAGCCCCCCAGGCAGATGATGAACTGATCCTTACGATCTCTGGGACACAGTCTGGGGCACAATATTTTCAACCTGCATTGGGGTGTCAACAACCGGAGTCGGAGTGTCAAAATGGTGAGCATGAATTGCTCAACACTGATCAGATACGCTCTGCTTCTCCCATCACAAATCAGTTGGTAGGCGTGGAACCAGGGGTAGCTATCCCAAAGATAACCGAGAACATGGGCTAAGACGCAATAAAAGAAAGTGAGGAAAGATGCAGTGAAGAGGTTGATGCAACCTCAAAACCAGCTTCTACATTTCCTGAAATAGGACAAGAGATAACTGATGGAAGACAGGGGGAAGATCCAACAGTGCCCATGGATTGGCTAACACCCCAAGTCATCAATGTTTTGAATTCAGAAATTGCAATAATAGGCGGGGATGCATTGGTCACCGAAGTTAAAAACATACTTGAAGTGAAAACAACAAAGGTGGGGCCAAACACTATTGAAGAAGAACATGGGGTTACTACAATACAGCCTCCCACGGAATATGTTCCTCGAAGGTCTTCTCGAAGCAAGAAGACAAATCCTAAATTCAGGTAACTAATGATGATAATACAGGTAGAATGCAAATGTTTATTTGAACCTTGTAGGGATGCTAGATTAGTGCTAGCATTCAATGGTTTCTATATCATGATTCATTATGTTTCGATTCTTTACGACGACTTCTCATGCATCCTGAGACCCACATTAGGTTAAATCAAGTCACGAGAGTGCTAAAGGATTGATTGGCAATCACTAGGAATAAAAGTTATAGCAGGTCTATCATGCAAACCACTTTAGTAACAGAACACTTTGCAAGGTTACTCCCTAACCTGGAGACGGTGAAGCTAGAACTAATTAAGTTATTTGTTGAAGCTTTGAAGCAAGTTTATTGTTTTGTAGATGACGAAACGAGTGAACGTATGAGCGATTGTAAACTTTATCATCAACTTTTTTTATTAATATAAGGTTCGGGGATCCTAAAAACCAGCTCGTTTTCCAAAAAAAAAACTAATTCCAAAATTCTCAATTTGTTCAATATCCAAACATCGACTGCAACTTAGGAGCCACTGAGCCAGTATGAGGGACTTCAATCAAGACAAGTTAATGGAATGGAAACAAAAATTAATTTGAATAAACATATTAAGTTTGATATTTGACTAGTTAATTGTTGAATAAATAATTCACACCCGGTGGGACTCGAAACCATGATCGCCTGATTAGAAATCACATGCCTTATCCATTAGGCCACGGGGCTAATCGAGTACGTAATTTCTTTATTATATATTGTATTTGATGTAAATATGTTTAATAAAACAAATAATAACAACACAACATTAATTTAGATAAAACAACCACTAAATTTTGAGATTGTTATTCTTCATTCGTGTCTTTGATCAAAAATCAATAAATGGTAACAAGTTTATATGCAATTATTTACGATGCAGTCGATTTTCTCTTCATGTTTGACCTTAACCTGCATAAGAACACACATAAGTCACGAACCATCATTGTAGTGGTCAATGACACTCTAATGCTAAAGTTAGACAATGATTTGAGGAAGGCTTAATGGTGTAAATAGGGAATTTGTAGTGTACATTTGTTCACCAACTTCATGTCTTATTTATAGTGTTGGAGTCCTAGTTCGACCAAGTCATCGATGACGTAGTTTAGGGAAGGAGATCTTCTTGGAGATCATTCTCTAATTAGGAGTTGTGCTGTGAAGGAAAGTTTTCCTGTTAGACTTGTGTACCTAGATACGCGGTAGATAGTCTCCAATTTGAGTGTTGTCCATAGATGAAAGTTTTTATGTACGACGTATCTTTGGTATTTGCTTCCTAGTTAAAAACAAGGTGCTGCTGGCTTACCCGTCCGAAGCTGATCCCCGAGATACATGCCTTAATAGGTTTTATGGATATTGGGGATGACTGTGAGACACGTGGGCTTAGCCGATTGCAATAATTTAGACCTGTTTGGTGGACTGCGCTATGCGGGCTTGAAAGCGCTTGGGTCGGATCAGTGTTGGACTGATGCTTGATCCTGTTATTCCTTGCGATCATCATAACACATGTACGGTGTAGAAAATATGACATTTCGGTGTATCATCAATTTGCATTATCAACATGCATTAATTTAGATAAAACAACCACTAAATTTTGAGATTTTTTGTTCTTCGTTGGTGTCATTGATCAAAAGTCAATAAATGGTAACAAGTTTATATGCAATTATTTGCATCATCAACATGTACTTTGATTGTCTGCGAGTTGGGTTGCAATTGCATTTCGGATTTAGCAAAGGCAACTAAGTTTAACAAAATCAATACATAGTGAATGTTCGAACCCTAATCAAATATGAAGGCTAAATAAACATAAGTCAAAGAATAATAAGACAACCAAAATATAAACAAATAAATGGTCACAATATCAAAAATGATTTTATTCCAATATGCAATGAATGAAGTGAAGGTGATGGATAGTACCATGGTGGAGCGCTATGCAACTGAGGTGATTTTTTTTCTCATCCAAGCTAAGCAATAGAGAACATGTTTTTTGCTGGGAGACTCAAGGACGTTGCTTTCTATTTTGCAGGATGACCAGCGGCACCCCATAGAAGCCATTGACTGGGTATGGCGACCTCTCATTAGCAATATTTGGTGGTTGTTTTCTCTCCACAACTTTTGGTTTTATAAGTTTATTTCTAGATACCTCAATTATGAGGCTCATAACCTCGCTACAGTAGCAGGCCAACAATACTGTAACTCTTATTAGTAATATATGCTTTATGATTTTAACAAAAAAAAAAAAGTGAACCTTAGTTAAATTGGGAGTGCCATTGTGACTTTTTTTTGGAGGGGGGGGGGGGGCAAAATCCAGAGTGATGATATGACCCTCAGGTTTCCAAATTGTCATTCGAATGGGCAAAGCGAGGCATGCTTGCAATAACCCATTGGATTTTTTTTAGAGACCAAGAACGATTTTGAGTTAAAGAACTTGGAATCTTCGAGCTAAATGAGATAGAGGAAAATGGAGGTTGACAACGTTGGTAAGAGTTGTCGAGATGACGTCGAATGAGGTGAAAAGTGGTTGAAATTGAGATCAACCTAGAGGGGTTTGATTATTTGGAAATGAAATGAACGACAAATGAAAGAGCCGTGAAATATTTTAAATTTTCATGAAAAGTACACTACACTTGTGTTTACGTGAGTGTTTGTTATTGTAATACCCGCCTAATTAAATAAATATAAAAATTTCTTATTTATTAAATGGGGCATATATTGTAATCTCAATTATTTGGAAAAAGATTTTTGTTTGTCATGGCTAAATAGGATAAAGTGTGTGTGTGTGTGTATTTAGCCAAAAATTTGTAAACCCTAATGTTGATGGGTTGCTAATAAATTGTATTTGGGCTTTTATTAAACTAATGATTATAGTTTTATTTTGTGAAAGAGGGTGGGTGCATTCGAAAGTTCGGTGGGGGTGAATAGCCACCCACCTTATAAAGAGAACAATCCCTATTTTCTTCCCCATTTTTCTTTCTCCTTTCCCTGCGTGTTCTTCTTCTCCTTCATGTTTCTTTCTCCCTTCTTTACTATGATTTGTTTTGTGCAATCGATGTAGAGACAGTGGTCTCTTTGTTGATGTTGGAGATGAAAGTGATTGGTTCAGTGATTTTTTTCAATGGGTTTTGAAGGGTAGTTGGTGGGTGTTTGAGGGGTGATTCAGGTGTAATTCATGTATGCTTGCAGGGTTTGAATCGAGGTTGATTCAGGGTTGATTTAGGTGCATGTATGGGCTGAAACAGGAGGTTTTCAGAGCTGGTTTCAGGGCTTAATCGAGGTTGGTTTCATGGTTAAATCAGAGCTTGTTTCAGGTTGTTTCAAGGTCCCATTCAATGTTGATTCAAAGCTGTTTTAAGGGTGGTTCAATGGCGTTTTCAAGGACTAATTCAGAGCTAAAACAGGGTGTTCGAGGGTTGTTTCAGGGTGTGAAAGAATAGTGATTGTTGGTTGCTTACAGAGTTGACTGCATGCTATTTACATGGCTGATTGCAGGATGGATTGTTTGTTACTATCAATTGGCTGTGTGTGGAAGGGGGTAGAACGATGGCATTGGTTGTGATGGGTTATTGCGTGGATCCGTTGCGCCATCCTTTACAGTTTGCGATCTCTCCGGTGAGTTTTCTTCATTCTTTTTTTATCCGAGAAAGGAAACAATGTTCATAGGTTGCACAATCATTATGTATGTGGATTGCCACACATTCTCATTAGAGAGTGGTGTTAGGATTCCTTCCTTCTACTATTGTTTGTTCATCATCTCAATATAGTCTTAGTCCCCACCCCTACACAAACCCACAATGACATGAGATATGTTTGCAAATCAACAAATTAAAACTATTAGTTTTGTCCCTTGAGCATGAACTTTGAAGTAAAACAGAGGAATGTTGCAGGTTCCTCTTATGCTCCAATGATAATCAATAAAATGGATAGGTGTAGTGTGCTCCAACACTAACAAATGTTGTTGTATATGCTAGCTTGCTTAGACTACCTCGACCTGTCAACCTAACAACTCACCAAGCCTATAGCAAATGTAAGAGACCAGAAGAGATACTTGACAATAGATAATGCTAAATGATGCGGGATCCATTTATTTGTTATGTACGACTTTCGTCAAGAAAAAAAAATCATGTTTTCATGCTTTTTATGAAGGAACGTCGACTACTAGTATTTCCTTTTGACATTATTTTTCGATTTAATTTATTTTATGAACTAGTTTAATAGTTTAATAAAATAATCATCTAGTCAAGATGGCCGAGTGGTCTACGGTGCCAGACTCAAGTTCCCCTCCTCTAACGATAGTGTGGGTTTAAGTCTTGACCATGTTTCGGGCGTATCGAAATCTTGACAAGGTTTCGGGTGTATCAGAGGTGTTGTGTTTCTGGTGTAAATTATTTTTCTGTTTTTGGTTTGCCCAAATTAGTAAAGTTTGAAGTTACAACTTTGTTGCTAGTACAATTTTGACAAAAGACTTTCTTGTTGTTTCCTTGGATAATCGTGCATTGTAATCGATTGTTATACCAAATTAACTTGCTAAGGAGTATCCTTATATTGAATGAGTTTGATCCCTGTTGTGTTATAGAAAATTTATTTATGAAAATATTATTTGTTCCTCAAAAGAATGGTGGATATTGTGGTTGGTTTATTTATGGTTGACAAAGCGTCACCATAAAAGAGTTTTGATGATTTATTTATTTTTAGGCTATTTTCCACAACTCCAAAAAAAAGTGAAAAGAAAATAATTTTTTTTGTATACAGACTTATTTGTATACGTGTGATATTATTATGGCTATGCAGACTTGCTTGCATATCGGTGCACCGTTCCATGTGAGTTCGGTTGTACGTGTAGATTTAGGAAGAATATTTGCCAGTGATCGAACTTCGGGTGAGATGACGTGACACTCGAGGTGGCACCCCACTTGGGTCATGTACGCTCCGAGTGACTTTGGTGGCAAGGGAGACACACTTGGGCGAGATGTGTTCAGCACATGGAGGATAGTGCGATTGTGGAAAAGAAGCGAGATTTATTTTTGTGTATGTGCATGATTACCTTAACGGAATAAACTAAGTGCTCATTCAACCATTGAATGAGAACTACATGTCTTCCTAAAGGTAGAAAAATGTGTTTTGTTAATATTTCAATAATAGTCTAATATGATTATGAATTGTATTGTTGTTGCATTTATGAGGATTGGTAACTCATAAATTTTATTTATTAGTGGTAAATAATGCATATTTATTTATTAAGATGATGACACATTTGCTTCATTGAGGAACTACCTGTTGGTGTGATTGGTTATTGTTTTTGTTTAGTTTAATGTTATCACGTGTGGATTTACTGAATTTTTTTGGATGAAGATTTCTCACACCGGTTTTATTGCTGAACCAAGTGAGCTTTTGCTTCTTGGGTACATTCCTTTGGGAATGTAGCCGATTAGCCTTTCAGGTTTAGAGACTTTTGAGCAGCGTTACTGGAGTTCCATTAGTGGAGCTAGCAACGTCAGAGTCTTTCTGGGTTAGAGTTTTATTTGTTTCAGTAATTAAATCATGTTTAGTTGTTGTTGCTATTTGTTTCTGTCGTTATTGAATTTTCACGTCCCGAGTTTTGGGGAAAACGGATAACCCTACATGGATTTTAGGATTTTCGTTTTCTTCAAAAATCGGGGCGTGATAGTTTGGTATCAGAGCATTTTGGTTAGCCTAGGCTGGGGTAGAGTCTAGGTGATCCTTGGAATGTGGATATGGGAGAGTAATAGTGTAACTGTCTAGAGACAAAGTGACAAGGGTGAACCTTGAACTTTTATTATTGTTTTTTTTTTCTTCGTGAATCTCAGGAAGAGATTTCTGTGACTAACTTATTTTAATGTCAATAGTGAATGACATTATTCCGTGTCGTTTTCTTGTAGCGGTTTGTTATCTTGAATCTTTAGTTAACCCTTTTCGGGAATCTCGGGACAAAATTCTTTTGAGTTGTATATATTGTAACACCCCTACTTTTCCAATGGCAATAAAAATTTATGCAACAAAAATTCAATCGAAAATTTTATTTTAAACTCTTCTTTCATTTGACAAGTTGTAATTTTTAAATTTTGCTTAACTTTCTTTCCTCTACTGAATCTCGGGACGAGATTCTTTTGAGTTGTATATATTGTAGCATCCCGTATTTTTTTTAATATTTATTAAATT
Source organism: Berberis thunbergii (assembly GCA_003290165.1). Lineage (NCBI taxonomy): Eukaryota > Viridiplantae > Streptophyta > Magnoliopsida > Ranunculales > Berberidaceae > Berberis > Berberis thunbergii. Next base: position 133,349 of record QNQO01001160.1, read on the forward strand.
TAATAAATTTCATATATATCTTTGTGTAATTGTCTTCATTAAGTTATGGGCATACGTATGAGCTATTTGTTTGTCCATGTGATGTGTAGTTTGTTTATTTAAGAAATAATTTTCTACTTACCTCCCTCTACTGAATCTCGGGAAGTGGTATATATTATAATACCCGCCTAATTAAATAAATATAAAAATTTCTTATTTATTAAATGGGGCATATATTGTAATCTCAATTATTTGGTAAAAAAAAATTGTTTGCTATGGCTAAATAGGATAAAGTGTGTGTGTGTTTAGCCAAATATTTGTAAACCCTAATGTTGATGGATTGCTACAAAATTGTATTTGGGCTTGGTTTTGGGCTTTTATTAAACTAATTATTAGGGTTTTATTTTGTGAAAGAGGGTGAGTGCATTCGAAAGTTCGATGGGGGCGAATAGCCACCCACCTTATAAAGAGAACAATCCCTCTTTTCTTCCCCATTTTTCTTTCTCCTTTCCTTGCGTGTTCTTCTTCTCCTTCCTGTTTATTTCTCCCTTCCTGTTGGTGTGATTGGTTATTGTTTTTGTTTAGTTTAATGTTATCGCGTGTGGATTTACTGAATTTTTTTGGATGAAGATTTCTCACACCAGTTTTGTTGCTGACCCAAATGAGCTTTTGCTTATTGGGTACATTCATTTAGGAATGTAGCCGATTAACCTTTTAGGTTTAGAGACTTTTGAGCAGCGTTACTAGAGTTCCATTAGTGGAGCTAGCAACGTCAGAGTCTTTCCGGGTTAGAGTTTTATTTGTTTCAGTAATTAATTCATGTTTAGTTATTGCTACTATTTGTTTCTGTTATTGAATTTTCACGTCCCAAGTTTTGGGGGAAACGGATAACCCTACGTGAATTTTAGGATTTTCGTTTTCTTCGAAAATCGGGGCATGACAGTTATTTATGTAGTCTATATAAAACCTCTTACAAAACAATGTTAGACAATCTCAATTACATTTTTGAAACAATATATAATAGATAGGATAGAAGATAGGCGACAATGAATTGTCACTCGTAGCTAGGTGTTATTTCAAATGTCGCCCATCTTTTGTCCTAATGGCATCCCATTAGGACAAATATATTTCATTACTATCCCCCTCGGTAGGATATCTCTATCACACCTATATTTAGCTTATTATGAGTGTTTTTTGTGTGATAGTTCTTTGAGTTTTCCCATGCTCAAAATGTTTGGTGTTATGCTACGCAACAAGGTCTCCACTACCCCACATTTTTTTGGCAATGTTGACGATTGGATTGAAGCATGGACATCTGTAACGCTTTAAAACATTTTCCAATCAAGATTACAAACACTTTTCTTGTTTACGTCTCTTAGCATTTATGGAAAGCCTTAACACACAAGTCTTTAACTCATTGCCATTAACTCCTCAATCTCTAGTGCATACTGCCCTTAATGAAACAAGCTTCTACATTAGGAAAAATTTGCTTAAACCAAAACAGAGTTTCAAGCTTTACCCTCTGCCTTCATATTGATTTATTGGGATAACCCCTACCAAATCGGGCTGCTCTTAACAATTATGGATCTAGCCTCGACAATCCGGGCGAGGCTAGTATTAGATGGGTGGTGCATGATCATTACGGTAAGCTCCTTGGCGGCAAAAATAACTACATTGGTAATGCCTAAAAAACAAGGCTAAGGGACTTGCAATCCTCAAAGGTATCCAACATGTTATCAATATTGGTCTAACAAATCTTATCATGGATGCTCTTGCGATTGGGAAGGCGAACCAAACGAGGTTCAACCACCACCAACTTCCTCCGATATATCGGAACTCCATCAAGTTATTGTAAATTATCTCCAAGCTAACTTTGTGGCATAATTACAAAGCAAGGAGCACATCATCAAGTCAAAAAAGAGCTTAACCTCACCATGAACTCTCAACTTTTCTACTAAGTGATAAATAAAGTTGGTCTCAAATACTTGAGATGTATGTAACATTCCTACTACCGAACCTACTATTATCGTTTGCTAACCCATTTAGGTCTCAAACTAGCCCAGATGCTTGATCATATTAGGGGTGAACACGGGACGGGAAATGATCTCATCCTGTTCGTTTTGCTAACCCATTTAGGTCTCATGCTTCTTCATATAGCACGCGCCACTCCACTTCCTGCGCGCGCTCACTCGCTCGCTCTTCCACGATCCCGATAACATCACAACATGTAAAACCCTTTTACCTCCTCGCTCTCATCATTTCTTCTTCTTCTTCTTCTTCTTCTTGTTCATTTCTGAAACATATAAACCCTAACCCTAAGTCTTGCTCCCTCGATCGCTCGCAATGACGTCGAAATTCGGGTTAGCGGGCGGGATTCCAGAACGCCGAGTTCGCCCGATTTGGGACGCCGTAGATTCTCGCCAGTTCAAAGCCGCTCTCAAGCTTTCCGTCTCTCTTCTCACCAAGTACCCCAACTCTCCTTACGCCATCGTAAGTTCTTTCACTCAACTAACATTTGCTTTTGCTTTTGCATTTTTCAATTCTTGATTTCTTCAAGTGTGGATTCTTGATTGTAATAATTAATCTTATAGGCACTGAAGGCTCTTATCTTGGAGAGAATGGGGAAAACTGAGGAAGCTCTCACTGTTTGCTTGCATGCGAAAGAACGGTTGTATTCTGATGAAGTGGTGTTCATAGACGATCTCACACTCAGTACCTTACATATCGTTTTTCAACGCCTCAATCGCTGTTAGTATAAGCCCTACTTATTGTAAACTTTTGAAATTTTATTGTTTTTCGAATGTGTTTTGCTGTTTGTAATGTAGAATGGATAGTTTGCAAGAAAGATTTGAAATTGTCGAGAAATACCACATTCGGGAAATGGGCACTTATGGTTTAATTCTTGAACACACAAGATAAAACTAATGTTTAGGTTGGAGAGTGTTCTGGCATGCCATGTATCAGTTTTTATTGGCACATGTTGATGAGTTCGAACAACTCTTAGGCAGGAGAAAACCCTACACGACGAGCACATAATTAATCAACATTTGAATTTAAGAATTTAAGGTTTTTAACCCAACACTTAATATTGTTTATCTTTAATGAACTATACTTGACTGAACTAAATCACATTAGTAGGTGAGTAGGTCAACGATCTTTTTAATAAGGGCAAATGGTAGGTTGGTAATTGTGGAAAACTTAAATACAAAAAAACCCATTAAAAACTTATTACCAATGTAGTATATTGTATATGTTCACGTGCAATACGTGATACGTGAGGAGCATGTGCCATCTTGAAATTCTACAAATCAGGTTTTGACGGCTAGAGATAGTGGTGGTGGTAGCTGAATCATGAAGAAGAAAGACTAAATCCATGGTTTAGGGTGGTGGCTTGCTAGCACAAACCTAATTTCATAAGAGGTTGGGAGCGGTGGTGGTGGTGGAATCATGAAGAAGAAAGACCAAATCTAGGGTTGAGGATGGTTGTGACAACCTTTTGTTGGTGAGCTGTGAGGCTGGCGAACTATCATGTGTGAGCGGGCTGTGAGGCTGACATGCTACCATGTGTGGGTGGGTTTAGAAGCTGATGTGCTATCTAGGTGCCACATCACCTAAGTGAGGAAATGAAATGTGCTATATATGTGCGAGGTTGAATTCCCATGGTATGACACATTTTAAAGCTGTGAGGGTGGTTAAGCCCGAAACGGACAATATTGTGAATCCGGTAATTACAGAATGGTATCAAAGCTAGACCCAGCCAGAAGTGTGCTAACGAGGACGTTGGGCCTCTGAAGGAAGTGGATTGTGACAACCTTGTGGGGGCGGGCTCTGAGACAAATGAACTATCATGTGTAGGCGGACTATCATGTGTGGGCGGGCTTAGAGGCTGACAGACTACCTAGGTGTATAGAGGTTGGCATACTACCTAGGTGTATAGTCCCATATCGCTTGGATGAGGGAAGGGGATGTGCTATATATGTGCGAGGTTGAATCTCCTTGGTATGACGCATTTTAAAGCCGGCAGGTGGCCAGTGGCGCAGACCTAACTTCATAAGGGTCGGGGTGGTGGTGTTTGTCGTTGGTTGGTGGTGGTGGTTGAATAGGTTGACGAAGAAGATGATATGAGAAAGGGGAAAAAGATCTCATGTGGTTTTGAAATTTTTTGAAAATAGGTAATAAATTGTAAATAAGGTTTTTTTAATGGTACTAAATAGGAAAGAGATAATATTTTATGTACTATTTTGTGATTTCCTATTTCAATATAGGTATTGGCATATTAGTGCAAACTGGTTTTTACTAACCTAAGAGAACCTTTTTAGTTTTTATTGTAATTTAGGGTCCATACATACACATTATTAAATGAAAAACATATCATTTGAACCCTGTTTGAGTTGAAATTTTGAGAAAAATTAAAAACTAACAACATAAATATTGTGCCAAAGTTTCATGTTTCGACATCATGTGTGCCTCGAGATCTGAGCTAAATGAGATAAAGGGAATCATGAACCGAGCAAAGGTCCACCTTGGGCCTGACACAAGCCAGCTGATAGGCCGACTAACACCTATTGTCCAAGACCACCCGAAAAGGTGGTCCTCAAACACTCACAAATACCACTTATCAAGATATTTAATGGCTGGACACGAAATGTATCTCGAGGAGCAATGTCAAAATGATTTGAAACTTTGACACGTTATTTCTAGTGTTAGTATAAAATTTCAACTCAAACGAACTAAAACACAATTTTTTAATCTTATAGGGTCTTTAATTTACAATGAAAACTAAAAGGGTCTTCCTGGGTTAGTAAAATCATTTTTTGCCCTAAATTCCCAATGCCCATTTTAATAAAATAAATGCATGCAAGATAAGTAGCTAAGTTGTAATAGGAAAGCACGCTTAAAGAAAAATCCCAATTACTTTGGAAAATAATGATCTATTATGGAATTCTTGGCTCGAGTTATATTTTAGCACTGGTCACACTTTCTTCATGAGGATTCAAGTCTTAAGTCATCGCAAGTACGTCATTGCTCTTTAAACTATTTAATTGATATATTAAGTCAAATGCAAGTGTGTTTATTGCTCTTTTTGTTTTTAGTTGATATTACGTTGATAGTAATAGAAACATTTTCCAATGCATGCGCTAGTGGATTTGGGTACCAGTTGTTATGAATACGCTTGTGGGAAATTTCCGAACAATTTGGAACTGATGATTGGTCTTTTCAACTGTTATGTTCGTGAATACTCATTCGTGAAGCAACAACAGGTTTGATGTTGTTAATATACCATTTATGGCTTATTTATGTTTCTGCCAATTATGTCTCCCACTCCGTGTTTTTAAAGCTAATATTCGCTTTTAACCTTGACTTCTTATTTTGGTGGCAGACAGCCATCAAAATGTACAAGATTGCTGCTGAAGAAAGATTTCTACTTTGGGCTGTTTGCAGCATTCAGCTACAGGTTCTCTCGCTCAAACTAAAACTCTTTAACTTAGTATACCCGATTCTTTGTTCTGGTGTGTGGTAGCTTGAGGGTTTTGATCTCGAGCTCTCACTTCTATGAATTAACATCGTGTATCGGCCTATTTAGTGATTTATCACCCCCCTCCGCTGTTTTCTTTTTGTACCGGCTTCTAAGTTTAAATAAAACTGGTCTCTAATTCTGAAGATGGTACTTGACAAGGTTTAAGACTCTTAGAGTTGTATGGCTGTAATTTCATGTTTCATAACCATGTAAAATTGGAAGTAGCTATACTATCGTAATGAGGAAATATTGCTATATATAAATAGAAATAAATATCAATATGTAACAGTTAAAATAGTTGCTGTAATTAAAACTCAAATCAGTAAAATAATCAGTCCAAGTCTTGTTAACAAATTTAGTTTCATAAAAAGGTAGTTGGAAAATGTTTCTTCAAGTTTGGAGACCATTGATCACTAAAATTCACCACCTCCAATGGTAAAAGTTAAAATGGGGGATCAAAAGCTAAATTTAGGGTCCCTCTATTTTTTCATCACTCAAACCTAGGGGTGGGCACGGTCCGGATCGGTTCCAAATTTTGAGGAACCTAACTCGGACCGTTTAAATTTAACGGATCCGGTCCGGTCCGGTCCGGATTCCCTTATTTTGAACATTGGAACCGAACCTAACTCGAACCGTTTGGAACGGTCCGGTTCCAAACGGTTCCAAACGGTTCCGAATGAGAATCTGATTATATTCATGGTATTACATTACTGTTTAAATTTTTTTCTCAATCTTTGGAAGTAAAGTAATTCAATACAACTATCAATTAGAAATGCTCGTATTTTTCAAAACAAACAATTTTTTACAAAAAGGAGGATGAGCAGAAGAGAATGAAATAGAATACAAATTTTGAGAAGAGAATAGCCAGTAAATACTCCAATCTCTAAGGTTTTCTTTGGATTGAAAACCTTAAGAAACACAGACATGAATTGCAAGTTACATTAAAATGCAAGTTACAGTGCATATTTTTGTACATAAATTGAAGTTCATTTACTTGACCAAAAAATAGGTCTAAATTTTCATCCAAACTAGAAATCAAGAACAAAGATCCAATGCCTAACCAAACCACACACACAATTGAACCATAAATCCAAATACCTGGTTCCCTGTATCAATTGAAATTTGCAAAGCGAGATGAATAATCACTCGTTGGTTCGTTTGCAAAGGGCTTTCGCGAGTTCGGAAGGTCGTCTTGAGGAGGAAGCGGACTGCGGAGGAAGGGCTGCTTGAGGAGGAGGCAGACTGCTTGAGGAGGAAGCGGACTGCGGAGGAAGCGAGCTGCTTGCGGAGGAAGTAGCAACAATCACTCGTTGGAAGCGGGCTGCTTGCTCTGCGGAGGAACAATCACTCGTTGGACTGCGAAGGAAGCAGACTGCTTGCTCTGCGGGCTGCGTTGGAAGCGGGCTGCTTGCGGAGGAGGCGGGCTGCGGCTGCGGCTGCGACTGCTTGCTTTGCTCTCTCACTTTCTCTTCTCCACCTTACTTTCATATTAGGTTTTCATTTGAAATGGGTTTTTATTTGTAAATTTGAAACGGGTTGAAATTTGTAAATTTGTAAATTTATTTGAAACGGGTCCAATCCGGACCGTTTCGTTTTAAAAAACAGGAACCGGAATCGGACCGTTTTATAACGGATCCGGACCGATCCGAACCGTATCAAAAAATTCAAAATTAAAATCCCGCAAAACGGTCCGGTTCGGTTTGAACCCGCGGATCCTCGACCGGTGTGCCCACCCCTACTCAAGTCACATCCCTTATTTTAACTTTTTCATCATTATTTAAATATATCTTCCACTTCTCTATATCAATTTAATTTCAATTATACTATTATAATATTAGTAAATATATACTATTATTAATTTCAACTTAAATATATAATATTATGAATTTCAATTATACTATTATTTAGATATTTTTTTAATTATACTATTATTAATTTTAACTTATTTTAAATTTAACTAATTAAAAGAGTTGAGAGTTTTAAAAACAAAATTAGTATTAATAAATATTATATTATTACTATTATAATTTTTGGTTTTGTATTAATTATAATTTTAAATTATTAATTATATTATTATAATTTTTGGTTTTATTTTTAATTTGGAAAATAAAAAAATTGAAATATTTTAGTGTTATTTGAGATTTTAGGGGATGGTATGGTTGCCTCTAAATTTAGGGGGAAGTTGGAAGTGAAGTTAAAATAGGGAATGCTTTAGGTGATCCATTGGAGCATTTGTCTTCTCACATGAGCCCCCTAAAATACTTTTTTGGCTATTTTAGGGGATCCATTGGAGATGCTCGGGATCCATTGATACTCACTATAAAATTTTATTACTATCGTGATTTTTTGAGACCTACAACTTAAAATTATACTGATAAAGTACAATCAAGTTTCATAGGACCCTTTTGGAAATTACCATCCTTGAATCCTTAACGCCCGCACGTAATGATTCTCTACAAACGAGGCTTGGATCACTGAGGTGGTCCTCGTGTCGTAGTACAAAGTCACATCAGGAAACACACCATGAAATCTTATGAGTAATTCCAAATTTAATCTATTCTACTTGTATAATATGTTCTCAGATACTGCACATACACAAGGCAGAAAAACTTTTCATGCATTGTACATTAATGCATGATGCCCCAATCTACACCTTTAAGTTATGCTTGTTCAAGCCAATGAAATAAAAATATAAAACAGAGAAATGTTCTGAAAAATCTGTTTGTGCTTTTCAGAAGATGACAATTAAACAATTGAGAAGAGCTTCACTTTGATGACCATTTTTTAGCTCTATTAACCCCAAACCAGATTATATTGTACTTTACTGACCAGTTGTTTATCTTGTGGGATTTGTTGCTTATATTAGGTGCTCTGCGGCAATGGGGGAGAAAATTTGTTGCTCTTAGCTGAAGGCTTGCTTAAAAAGCATGTGGCTGCTCATGGTTTGCATGAGCCAGAGGGTATGTCCTATTCCATTTTCTTTTTGTCTTTCAAAACTATTTTTCAAAGGTTTTGTTAAGAATCATATTGACAGTATGAGTTATAATCTTTAGTATATACTAAAAGAATGTGTGCCATTTTTTATTATTCACTGAGTAGTCACTTTCTGTCTCAGCCTTGCTTGTGTATGTTTTTGTATTGGAGCAACAAGCTAAATATGGAGACGCTCTTGAAGTTCTATCTGGGAAATTGGGCTCCCTTCTAGTTGTTGAAGTTGATAGGCTACGTATACAGGTATTTTCTGAAGCTTTCCTTTCCAATATTTGTTACTCTTCTTTTATTTTGACAACTTAATGAACTAGTGATGATGTCTTTGATATTCAATTGGATATTTTCTGTCCATGTATCAATTACGTCTAACAACTTATTAATGAATGGCCATGCAGTTAAATAGCTCTTTCTATTTTTGAACTAGTTGGAATTGTATCATTTGGAGCCTTAATATTTTTAAGGCTGCCATTTGTACTAGTCAAAGATCATCAATAAAAATTTTACCTAAAAAAAAGGCTCCGCAAAGTAGAAGTATTAAAATTTGATTTAGTCTACTATTCCAAAAATTAGTCTATCAATTGCTATGGTCAGGGTGAAAAACTGATTTGGTAATATTACATGACAAAATCAATGTATATTAGTTTATTGCAAACTACATATGGAAATTATTCATCATATATGATGTTCAATACCTAACACGTTCACACAATGAACCACTAGAAGAGGCAAGATTTAGGTGCTTTTCATTTTTCCTGCGTGGTGGTAAAATTCATTTTAGAACAGAATGCAATGACTCGGTCATCATAATTCTAAGTTATCTGTTTTTCTTTGTATTATTTGACTTCAAGTTGACAGGGGAGGCTTCTTGCTCGTGCCTCTGACTATGCTGCAGCTGCTGAGATCTTTAAAAGTGTGCTAGAATTATGGTAAAGCTCATATTTACTGCTAGTTTGTGTCACAGTCATTTGACAACCACTCATTATAAACTCTCCATAACTCGTTAGTATTTCAGTTTTTCTTGCAAAAATGTGGATTTCTTTTTTGGGCGTAGGGTATCATTTTCCTTTGTTTTTGTCTTATGTTCATGCTATATAAATCCTAAAATCTAAGTTGATCCAAATCACTGAAAGCTTTCTTTCTTTTTCAAAGGTTTTAACTATGTAAGTTAATCAACATCACTTAAAGCATTCTTTCTTTTCAAAGGTTCTAACCATGTTTACATAAGTGTAAAAGCATGACGAATCATAGTGTCTAGGTGGGCTTGGGCCAATGGGCTCAGATAATTTTGGCCCATCATTTGGTTGGGGCCACAACCCAAGGCTGACCCACAAGAAACTGGGCCAGACTTTGTGGGCTGAAACAATAAAAGTTTTAATGCTTAGCAAACTCTCGTACCTGATCCATGTATATCGCATTTGCATTGGACATGGTTCAAATTCAATATTTTACTCTGCATTTTCTTCAACGTCTTTTTAGAGTTGTTCTTACTTACGCATGTTGTTCTCTTATTGTGTATCCCAGCCCTGATGACTGGGATTGTTTCCTAGATTATTTAGCCTGCTTGCTGGAGGATGATAGCAGATGGAGTGGAGGGACTGCAGTTGATCAGATCCATCCACCTAAATTCATTACTTGCAAGTTGTCTCATTTAACGGATGAAGTGGTACTTTCTCACATCTTATATATATTTAATGCTCTCTGATTTATTTTCTTTGCATTTCTTTTCTTTTAATCAGAATTTGATCTTTGCAATATGGATCTGCAGTTTGATTCACAAATAGCAAAAGCATCATCTTTTCTGCAAAAGTTGCAAACTGAAGCAAGAAATGGTTTTACACGGTGTCCTTACTTGGGAAACCTTGAAATTGAAAGGAGGAGATGCCTGTATGGGAAGGTTGAGGATTCCAAATTAGTGGATGCTTTGTTAAATTACTTTGGCAGGTATGTCTCAGCATTTATGCCTGTAAATATTTTTTATTTTTAATTATTTTCTTTTTCCCGAGGATCAGTTTTTCAAGCGTATATTTTCTGATGAAATAAATAAGATGTCTTCTTAAATGTACATTCTACCTTTGCGTGTGCTACATATAGTGTAAAAATTTGATTGCTCCTCTGTAGCTGGGTATTGCTTGACAAAGAAAAAGATGAAATTTCACAGGATATTACTGAACCATAAAGTGCCAGTTATCAGAGAAAATATAGCAGATTGTCTCCCACATTTGATAAATATAATTTGTTACATGTGAAAGACTGAATTTCTAGGTATATTGGCACATGATGCAGAGTCCCATCCTTTCCAAACCCCATTTTATGTTCCAAGGTGCAATCCTATTGAACTGATACTGTAATAGTGTGTCGAATATGTACATTCACACTCGTCCGTAACACTCCACTTCCCAATTACTCAGCTACCTTTATAGACTCATGTTTGTTGGGACTAGGGCTGATGAATGAGTGTTGAATTGAGCTACTGCTGACCTAGATGATTTGGTGCACGTCCACTTGTTATGAAGAGCGATTTGTTCTCATCTAAAGAACATATAATATGTTGATTTTAGAGCCATGGTTACGATGAAAACAACAAATTGAAAAGGAATAGGGACTTTTTTTTTTTTTTTTTCTGCCCCTATGTTCCATGACACGTCATAAACAAACTCATCTGATTGAGTTCTTGTTACATATTTAACTTGAGTGTGAAGAAGAATTTAAAATTTAAGAAGAGTGAGATAAGAAAGAAGAGGATCTAGGAGGCAGCCACAAAATATTCTTTTCTGGAGGTGATGTCAAGTATTATGAAACTTTAGGGTTATCTCAAAATTAACCTTATTCTCCTAATCATGGATGACAATTATGACATCTGCTTCTCGTTGATTGGAGATGACCTAACCTTTGAATTTTAGTGGACCCTAATTTTGAATATTAGCCTTTTAGCTTTGAAAAGCTAGAGTTTTCCCTCGTGTGTGACTTGGTTGATTTAGATTTTAGAGTATATGATAGTTATTTGTTTTTGAACAATTATCTTCATTGTTACTTTTTGGTTTGATTCAGTTAGCATGATTGGGCAATTCAATTCTATTTATGATGAGCATATCATTTACAGTCCATGCTTTCTGAGGCAGATTTGGTCACTTGGCTTGCTTTGCGACTGATGTTGAGTCGTTTCTTCAAGATTTGACTCATAATGAAAAGATGGAGATAATAGAGAAGTTAAGTGGATGCGTTGGATCTCCTTCAACACCTCCGCTAAAAGTTCTTGGGCAATCAATCAGCTTTTATAAAATCCAAGAACTCTTTGGAACCATGTTCAAGCTACCTTTGGATGGTAAAACTCTGCTCCCTCCTATACTTTGGATATCGGCATATTAAATTATTGAATCATGTTGTTTATTCTTTATGAATTTGGTTTGAATCACCACACTGTACATTGTTATTGATTTGATACCTAGTCTACTTTTGGTGTTTTCCATAGGGCTTGAGCGTACTGCTGTACATATGGCAGAGATATACTGTAAGAACCTTCCAATTTCAAAGGACTTAGATCTACAAGAAAACATGCATGGTGAAGATCTTTTATCTATGGCGTCCAGTGTGCTCGTTCAGGTATTTTTTAGATGCTCCTGGTGCATTGCCTTCAATTTCGGCTTCTCTTCTGCTTATGGTTCTTTCACGAAGTTCCTTTTAAAATGTCCACTATCTCTATCAAATGGATTCTTTTGTTGTTCTTAAAAAAATCACCCATGTCCAGACTGAATTAATCTAGAAATATCATCTCTTGTTGGTGTATGTGAACTACAGTTATTCTGGCGCACCCACCATCTGGGATATTTGTTGGAAGCAATCATGGTTTTGGAATTTGGCTTGACCATCCGAAGGTAAGATCCCATATGCTATCTTTAGCTCAGGCATCCTTTCCAAGTACAATCAGGGTGAGGTTAAGGATATTATCCAGAGTTGGTGATAGCATGGCAGGTTCAAGATTTATCTGGGATGACAAAGCATGGCTATACTGAAGTAAATGTTGTTCACGTTGCTGTCATGTCAGTGTAATTCCAGTGAATCCTAAAGCATTATCTGTTTCAACTTGGCTCTTGTAGAAGTTTAGCGCGTTCTTTCCTCCCATGCAACTCACCAACTGACTCACCCCATTCTAGAGCAGGAAACTTGTATTTTCTATCTCTCTAAAAAAATGCTGATGGCGTTGAGCCTCATAATATGAGCTCTTTGGTCATATTTATGATCTTTCAAGCAAAGTTCAGTTATTTAAGAATTAATGTTGCCTGAATGGTGATTTTTATCATATACATTGTGTATGCTTTCCTGATAGGGTGTGTTTGTTCCATGTTTCTCCAGACACGTCTGGCAATACAAGATTTTACTGTTGCACTTGTATTCTTATTTGACAGCTCTTCCATTGGCACATGAAAGGTAATATCACTTTTATTTTATTTTTTTGTGGGTGTGTGTGTGTGGTAGTGGTGGTGGGGGTAGGTAATTATCTCTTTCTGTAGGTACAAAACATTGGAAGTAAAGAACATCCTGCTGGAAACAGTTTCACACCACATTTTGCCCCAGATAATGGTATCGCCCCTTTGGTCTGATTTGTCTGATCTTCTGAAGGATTATCTCAAATTCATGGATGACCACTCCAGAGAATCCGCAGATCTTACCTTTCTTGCATATCGCCACCGCAATTATTCAAAAGTGAGCAATTTTGTCCAATCCCGAAATTTGTTCTATACATATGACCAGCAACAAGAAAAGAGGAAAAAACAGAGTCTTTGTCTAAAGAAATGCATTGAGAAATACGTTTACTTTTCTCCATATTGTTATATTCTATTTAAGATACACAGTTCAACATTCATATGAACTACAGATATATTTTTCATGTTTTAACGTGTTTTTTTTTAGTTTTTGTACAGAGCAATGATCTGTTCAGATTACTGTTTAGGACAGATGAACTTGATTATCCACCTATTATCTTTTTCTTGTGTTTCTTTTATATTTATGTATTTCTATGAAAGCATGACCAAGTGATTACCTGAAAAGAGCGACTAAGCTTCAGATCCATGTCGTTTTATACATACAGTAGTATTTTGTGCATAAAGTAGTATTCTTTCTCTTATCACAGATCACAGATACATTTTATATGTGGCACTTGATAGATCAGATTGCATGCTAGTTGATGAACAATTATATGAATTAGACCTTACACCAAGTAGGTTGCAGTTCTCTATTTTGAGGAAGTTATTCAAAACTGCTTCTTGTTCGGTCCTCGGTATTCTGTTACACATCTTCTGTCTTGAATTCCCCTTTGGCTATTTTTGTTAGAGCTCGGTGCTACTTTCTTAGTTCTTTGTTTTGCTTTATAAGGTTGTTGTGATCGAATTTTCAGGGATACTAGTCCTTCCACATGATACCCCATCAAAAGAGAACTATATTGAAACCATTTAGTCAATCATCTCATGCATTATGGACAGTGCTGGCCCGAATTTCTCATTTTGTAAATATTTTCACAGATTTTTTTGGTGTCTAGCATGACAATCATGAGAACACAAAAAACCTTTTTTTTGGTGTGTCAGTTGGAGTGAGAGGGGGGTGCATTTTTACTTCAGCAGTTTTGTGGTTATCTTTTTAGGAATTTTCTTTATCGTCATATTTAAATATAGCCAAAGTAAACTTGTAAAATACTACTCATGGGACTTCAAGCTGAAATATTAAGTAAAATTTAGGGTAACTGGAAGATTGTATTATATCTATGAATTGTCATGTCTTGGTTAGACTGCGTTATGGCTAACTGTAGTTAGAGAGTACATGAAGATAAGGCCAATTGTTTTTACATGGAGGTGCTTTTTTTGTTCTTGGTTTTCTTTTCTTATTATAGATTATTTTTTCATAGGTTTCTTCCGTTTGGCCGTTCTTTGAAAATTAATGCTTCTTAAATTTCTCTTTTTCTAGTTTCCTGTTTGAATTTAGGATGTATCATCCTATTTATTATTTGTAATTTGAATCATCAGGTGATTGAGTTTGTCCAGTTTAAAGAACGATTACAACACTCTCATCAATATGTGATGGGTAGGCTTGAGGCTGCTATTCTCCAACTAAAGCAAAATGCAGACAACATTGAGGAAGAAGAGGTCACCCATTTAATGGTTTCTTTTATTTCTGAATTTCCTTTTTAGGTTCGATAAAACCATTTAATCACTGATACATATAATTAAAAATTTTGTGCTTCTTGCAGTGCATTCTTGAGAACTGGGACTTTGGTATTCAGTTGCTAGAACTGTCAAAGGATATAGATAGCAAAATGTTGACCTTCAATGAAGATACGCAATTACGACCTTGGTGGACTCCAACTTCTGATCAAAACTATCTCTTAGGTTGGAATTATCTGCACCTTGTCTTGTACCAATGCATTTATCTCCCAATATGTCCACACTTGTATGTTTTTTTCCCTCAAACTCAGGAATTTTGCTCCTTCAAATTCTTTACTGTTGAAATTGTAAAAAAAAAATCATTCTGAGGTTTCTATACGAAAATAATATGTCAGCCATTGAAACTGTAATCTGGTGACATTATATTGTATCAATAGTCAAAGTCTTATATTGTATCACTAGTCAAAGTCTTAGGTTTCAATATTGAAGATTTTATAATACATTATATTGTATCACTAGTCAAAGTCTTAGGGTTCTGGTGACATTATCGGTTTCATATTTCTCGTATTAAGAATAACCTGATTGTTTTAGTATTTTCATTTGATAATCGCTTTGACATTGACTGTGTCCTTTATACGAACAGGACCATTTGAGGGAAGGCCAGTTTGCTCAAGTGACAACACGGTATGGTATTCTTATGCACCTTAGATCTGTTGGTATGGGTGCATCATAAACTAATCCATTTTGCGTTCAGATACAGATGCATTTGTTTTCTATGCATATTTTATTTATAAATTGTTTGAAGTTAGTACATGATAAGCTTGACAAAATGTATTTTAACTGTGATCCGCTAGATTTAAAATATACTGAGATTCCAAGGCAGTGATAATCTTTTGAACGGTTGGATATGAACCGATAGAAGTATCCTTACCTGACCTCTCACAATCGTTGCATTTCCGACCCTTCCTCCAATTTTTAGGATTTTCAAATCCAGGAAAAAAAAAGGAATTGTGAGTTGCTTCTATTAATGGCATTGTTAGAAAATGATGTATATCTATTATAAGTTGAGAAAATATCGATTCAACTTCATGGAGAACAGAACTCAGAACTTCCTCTGAACTATCTTCCGTATCCATGAATTCACCAAGCAAACAGAAGTTGCTCAGAGAGAGAGAGAGAAGATCCAAAGAGGTACATAATATAGAATTCCCAAGGATTGTCTGCAAACAGAGGAGCCATTGAGAAAGATGATGAGATAGACAAGAAAAGAAATTAGAGAGTATTTGTAAAAGAATAACTTATTAGGTCTCTACTTCATAATCCAATAAAGCTTGCAGAACTTGTATTTTGGGCTGAAAACATGGGCCCACTGCACTTTTTTTTTCTGTCTTTTTTAGGATAACCAATTGTGCCAAAAACACTAAGGGAGAACATAATGTACCTTACGGAGCCTCAACAACTTCATGTTATGATATTTTTCTAGTTCAGAAGATTGAAGTTATTTACATTTTAGTGATATATGTTATTTCAGAGTCTAGAGACAGATGTTTACATTTTATTACTTCTTTATTTCCATATAATCTTAAGAAGAAACTAAATATCTCTAACAAACAAGCCATGTGCCACTAACTAGAGCTCATGATAGTTCCAGTATGAGCAATTCTAACTGTGGTTCCCTTGTACATGTATACACTGTTCAAAGTCTCCTGATATATCCTGGATATATCTCGATATTTATCCATTTTTAGGTGAAAATATTCAAAATTTCCTGGATATATCTTGATATTAGAAGAATTATCCTCAATATCTGCAATATTATCCTTTTTTCAAGGACCGATATATCCTATCGATATGGATATTTTGAACCATGCGTGTATATGCGAATGCACTAGAGTTCATAATCATCATAATGTTGTTGTCCATGAAAACTCAAACAAATAGAACAAGAATACTCAAGACAATGTTGGCAATACACAATTTTTTTTCTTTTCTTTTGCAGCTAAGATTTGCTTCACAAATTTATTTATTTACTTTTTGGCTATTGCGTATTTATGAAATTGAGAATCTTTACCTAGTATGCATTGCATTTACAGTAACCGTACCAGAAGAAAGAAAAAGGCAGGCTTGCATTATGTTTTTCCTCTTCTATGAAGTTGCTAGATTGCTTACACTTCCATCTCCATCTGGTGGCAGGAAAAGCAAGCTAAGGAGGAGGCAAATGTTCGGAAAGTCATTGAGAGAAGGTCCTATGTTCCACGTCTAATTCATCTAAGTATCCAGCATACTTCATCATCCATCAAGGTGAACTTAGAAGCCAATGGTTCTTCTTATGATGGTAAGAACTCCTTGGAGCTGAAATCTCTACTGGACAGATATGCAACGAACCTTGGTCTTCCTTTCAGTGATGCTGTAGATACAGTTGTTGGAGTTTCAACTGGTCAAAAACCTTTCGAGGTATGATTTGTAATACAGTAATTATACTGTTTTAACCACTGGCTTCTACTAGTGGGAGTGTTTGGTTTTAGGTTCTCGCTTCGTGCTATTTTAATATTCTCTTCTGAAATATATTAGAAAGGTTTACCTAGGTAAATGGCTATTCATTAGATATATCACCTGTGTTACTTGCATGACCTAACCTTTTAGTTTGCTAATATAAGTGGACATCCTAGTACGTATCCTAATGTAAGTGAACAATGACAACAGGTTTTTGGTTCAAACACCATCGACTGGATGAACTTTGCAGTGTTTCTGAATGCATTGAAGTTGGGTTTGCATGAACCCAGTTTACTGGATCGGCATGGAAACAGTCTTGGCTCTTGGATAATTGTTAACAACTTGATTGAAAAATACACCACAGCAAAGCTTGGGTCCATGCGACATCTAATAGAGTCTCCCGGAAGTGAGCTACCTACATTAGTACAGATAGTGACTGAACCCATGTTTTGGCACAGCCTTGTAATCCAGTCTTGCATACGATCTTCATTTCCATCTGGGAAGAAGAAGAAGAAAATTGCGCCAGCGGATCCGTTGTATTCTCTCCATGTGTCCATACGGGATTCAATCCAGTTTTTATACCACACATTAGACACAGTCAGAAAATGGTTAAGGGAACAAATGGATAAACCAGAGGATGTATACTTGGATCTACTGTTAACGCATATGCAGAAAAAGGAATCCGCTGAAGGTCCTGGGCAAGTTTTACTGGTCTTAGAGTCATTATCCTCTTCTGGAGAGGTGGAACTTGGTCAATGGATATCTCAATCGGTATCCTCATGGAGTTCGATTGATATTTTGCGGAATATCGTTGCTGGTCAGA
Organism: Berberis thunbergii; assembly: GCA_003290165.1. Lineage (NCBI taxonomy): Eukaryota > Viridiplantae > Streptophyta > Magnoliopsida > Ranunculales > Berberidaceae > Berberis > Berberis thunbergii. The sequence continues at coordinate 151,305 of QNQO01001160.1, forward strand.
GAAAAGTCCTCTCTGAGTTCCACTGTATATGTGAGTCAAGGTTGAAACTGTTACAGAAGCTGAAACATCAGATTTAGTCAGTGCATTTCCTCTGGATTTTTCTGCTGTGTTCTGAAGAATGATGGCTGACCCGACCACAATGCCCTAGATCCCTACCCCGGGATGAAAAATTGTAAGATGTGTAATATCAGTTCTTACAGGATGTTTAGGGAATGAAATTTTCCTACTGGTCTCAGGAATAGCTGGAATGTCAGAGGCAGATTTCACTGCTTCCAGGTTTTTTTCCCCCCATTTATTGATTCATGGTTTTGAGCAATTTTTTCTCCAGTTCAAGGAAAATGTACACTATTATCACATACAAAGTTTCTTTGGTACAGTTTTGATCCTAGCAAAGAGTTTATAATAATAATTCGCAAGATTTGTGCATTTTCATTGCCTATTGTTATATGTATCAGTTGCTAATATGAATGATAAAATAATTGAGTGTATGCAGAAATACTGGCAGTTAAATTAGGCAAATGTTTGCCCTCTGTTTTGTTTCAGGTAACCAACATGATTAGGAGTGCAAGTAACTCTTCATGAGTTGGATGGTGAATAAATTGGTAAAAGAATCCTTCATAGGGTTTTAAGTATTTTTCAAGATATCTTCTCCTCTTGTTTAACTAAATTTTTTTTTTTTGTTACCACTCTGACCTAATTCCCTTACCATCTGCTTCCCACTAATAAAAGCTTGCAAAAAAAGATACAGATTTCTCAACTTGTACAGTTGCCTAGGCCATTGCAAGTTGGGTAAAATTTCATGTTGCTGCAGTTAACATCTGCAATGCTTTCGATGTAAATAACCATCATATGCTTAGTCTCAACTACTGAAATGAGCTAGCGACGTTTTTGATGAAGTGATTTAAGAATGTAGCAGGGTCCAATTAGTTTTTTTTTTCTTCCTATGTGCTTATACCCTTAAAAATGGAAATGCTGTCTAAACATGATTGTTCTTTTGCCATAATGTAGAACCAAAGACATTTCTGCTTTGATTAGATTAGATGATATTAGATCAGCACTTTTAATCTCTATTCCAAGAAAATCAAAATAATTGAAGCCAACTTGTGACGCAGATGAGAAACAGGTAGACGAGACGCGACGCTGATGTACCACTTGGAATTAGTTATTAAAATTCTAAGATATAAGAGTCAACAACGCTTGCTGTTAAGAAACTGTTATACCAAAAGGTTGTCAAAATGCAAAAGCGACATATTACCTTAAGGGGATTGGATTAAGAGCTTTTTAGCAAAGTATTGATAATATATTCTTGGTTCAAAACTTGTCGTCTAATCAAACACTGTCGCAATTATGTAACGAAAACATGTACATCAGCAGCTTGCCAGCAAAATCTGTTCCATGATTTTTTTATTTTTACCTATTTACATTACTATTTACCCTTGTACTGATAACTTATTAATCTAAAATAAGTTGTATAGAGCTGAAATGTTCTAGTTTCAGTTTGTGCATAACAGTATAATATTTACAGTGATATAATCAGAGAGTGATTCATGAAAGTGTTGCATGGATACCTGTCATTCAATCATCATCATCATCAAAGCCCATTCCTCGATACATACCTGTCATTCAATCACACATTGAAAATAAGGAAGAAGATTGGAATGGTGGATCATAACTCATAAATCAATGCATTCTAAACCAGTTAACGATTAATGGAAGTAATCCATAGAAGGTAAATCAACCTGTACAAGTAAAGCAAAGTAAAAGCTCATATGCAAGCAGACGCCGACCTTTTCTATTTATCACACTTTTAATGGAATTAAACTTTAAGCGCTCGCTAAATAATTGATAATACTCAGTAACTTTTTCCATTTTCTTCCTACATAGCTGTCTGTCACTGATAAAATTGTCCAAGTCCCATGAATGTTACAGGTGAATGTTCACTGTCAAAAACACATTTTTTCTGTAAGTAGATTTAGGGAGGTTTAGTAGCTTATTCGACTTGTCGGAGCACATAATCTGGACTCATATAACAACCCTAACTAACCAATCAACTTCACCTATTAAGTCAAGTTAGACAGCAGGTCATATTAAATTCTATAAACAAAAATGGTTTGACCACTGTGCTTGACATGTTTTTTCATTTGAAAAATGATCTTGATCTTTCACTCATTCTTGAATACTTGTGAAACAAGATTTCATGAAAATCTCAGACTTATAGGCTAGTGGGTGTAACAACTCTGTCTATCAGTGAACTTAAGTTTGCTGGGCAAACTTACCATCCATTTGAATCAAAACCTAATCTGCCTACCTCTGAACAACCTCAACCCACTACTCTAATTCTTGATAAGTATATAAGAAGAAGAACCTTCACTCTGAAACTCATTCCAAACACACCTTAAGTCAAGATTTCACTCGAGATCATTAGAGATGAAGTCTGTCTATAGCAGCATTGCCATGCTTGGCCTTCTTGTTCTCTTTGCTTCCACTGCTTTTATAGATGCTGCAAAAACCCACGAGCATCAGTTCATTGTAAGTTTAGCAGTGGTCTGTTCTTGTTTTCGTTATTTGGATTAGTTTGTGGTTTTAATACTTTGGTTTGAACAGGTTCAAGCAACAAAGGTGAAGCGACTGTGCAAAACCCATAACACAATTACGGTGAATGGACAATACCCCGGTCCAACTCTGGAAGTGAATAATGGAGATAGTCTAGTTGTCAAAGTTGTTAACAGAGCACGTTACAATGTCACTATTCACTGGTAATTCAATATGTGCATGCATATTGTACTTGCATGCAACTTGAACTTACCAAGTCTTGATATTGAAGACTCCAGTATAAATCATAAAAAAGACTTGTTTTCTCATTAATAGTTATATGAACTATATTATATACAATGCGAATACTTACAAAATGCTTCTTCGATAAGATCATCTATAGATATCTGCTTAGATATACTATTTCAAAATTTTCTTTCCATGCATCAATCAATTTTTCTACATTTTTTTTGGTTTATCAAACTATATGTTATTTTAACTGCAAAACAGGCCCTTATCCCTAGTGGTCTGTGTTCATATGTTGCTTTCATATTTCTTCCTAGATCATATTCTCATAAAACTTTGTGCTTCAGGCATGGGGTTCGACAGATGAGAAATGGATGGGCTGATGGACCAGAGTTTGTCACTCAATGCCCTATCCGACCAGGAGGGAGTTACACTTACAGATTCACAATCGAGGGCCAAGAAGGAACTTTGTGGTGGCATGCTCATAGCTCATGGCTCAGGGCCAGTGTTTACGGTGCTCTCATCATCCACCCAAGAGAGGGTACTTCATACCCCTTCAGAAAGCCCAAGCGTGAAACCCCTCTTATGCTCGGTAACAATCTCCTTCTTTCATTCAGGTTCAGAAGTTCATCAAATCAATTTAAAATCCTGAAAAGTCAAGATAGAGCTCAGTTTGGTTAATTGTCTGGACTGATCAAGTTTCAACCTAAAGTTACTGAGTAGCAGTAACAAGTATGAGTATGAAACAATGATTTCATCACGATCTGATACTTACCGAGGCTTATTGATGTGATGAACAGGGGAATGGTGGGATGCCAACCCTATCGATGTGGTGAGAGAGGCAACTAGAACCGGAGCAGCTCCAAATGTTTCAGATGCCTATACTATCAATGGCCAACCTGGAGATCTCTACAAGTGCTCCAGCAAAGGTACATTGATTCCATAAATCATACTAATAAACTCATGCTAATCAGATTACTTGAAGGCTGGAGCAATCCCTGGATCCCTACTAACACAATCAATATCATGCAGATACTGTGATAGTCCCAGTGGATTCTGGTGAGACCAACCTCCTGCGAGTCATTAACTCAGCGTTAAACCAACAACTCTTCTTTACCGTTGCAAACCACAAGCTGATTGTTGTAGCAACTGATGCCATCTACACCAAGCCTTTCACCACCTCTACTATTATGCTTGGACCAGGACAGACCACTGATGTTCTCATCATTGCTGATCAGCCTCCTGCACGCTACTACATAGCTGCGCGTGCTTACAGAACAGCCAACGCAGCCTTTGACAACACCACAACCACTGCTATTCTTGAATACAAGTCTGCACCCTGCCCAGCGAAAAAGGGGCAGTCTGCACGACCCGTCTCACCATCTCTCCCTGCCTACAACGACACCGCGACAGCCACTGCATTCACTACCAGCCTCAGAAGCCCAAGAAAGGTGGTTGATTTACCAACTGATATTGATGAGAACCTGTTCATCACAGTCGGTTTAGGCCTCAACCCCTGCCCACCAGGGAGTAGATCACGCAACTGTCAAGGCCCCAATGGAACCCGCTTTACCGCTAGCATGAACAATGTCTCATTTGTGCTTCCATCGAACTTCTCCTTGCTGCAAGCTCACCAACAAGGAATTCCTCAAGTCTTCACTACAGACTTTCCTGCAGCCCCACCCCTCCAATTTGATTACACAGGTAATGTGAGCAGGGCACTCTGGACACCAACTGCAGGGACCAAATTGTACAAGCTGAAATATGGTTCAAGGGTGCAAATCGTGTTACAAGATACTAGTATAGTTACCACTGAGAACCACCCAATTCATCTCCATGGTTATGACTTCTACATCCTAGCTGAAGGGTTCGGAAATTTCAATGCCAAAACTGATTCATCCAAATTCAACCTTTTCGATCCTCCCATGAGAAATACAGTTGGAGTACCCGTAGGTGGATGGGCAGTTATTCGATTTGTTGCTGATAATCCAGGTATAACAGTAGAGCTGCTATATGATTCAAATGTCATCTCCATAGTTCCTTTACTGATCATTCTATTTCTGTTCTGTCTATTAAAATCAGGTGTGTGGTTGATGCATTGTCACTTGGATGTTCATATCACTTGGGGTTTGGCTACGGCTTTCCTGGTGGAGAATGGCGTCGGCAAGTTGCAGTCCATAGAGCCCCCTCCAGCTGATCTGCCAGTTTGCTGAGAGATAGAGAATCTTTCAATAATTAATTTCTATCCAAGATCAGCAAGATGTTTTTTTCAGCTATTGGTTAGGTTTTTCTGAGCTCTGTTTTGTAATCCCCGCATTTGGGGACATTGTTGTTGTTCTTTCGTTCTTTTTCCTTTTTTTTTAGGCTAGATAAGTTGGGTCCAAATCATCTGATTAAAGATGTGGCCCTAACAAAGATATTAATTTTGCGCGTACAGTTATTACTCAATCAATGAATTGCTTTCTTAGTTTTTATCATCAATAATAACGAACTGTCATCTCCCATTTACATGAAATGTAATTTCAGGACTGACAATGAAGAGTTGTTGAGACCTCTCTCTTTATTCTTGATCTGACAAGTATTCGTAGGGTTATAGAATGTAATAACATGCAAAAAAATTATACAAGTGCTATGCCATGCATTTGAAAAAAGATTTCTAGTATACATATCTTTCTTTCCATTTCTAAAAAATGTTGAAGGTTTCTCCCCAAAAAAGGAAAGAGAGATCAGATAAGAATACACCTTGGTGCGGTATAATCCTTCCAGCTTCCATAAATGACACAGAAACCAGGCCACTAACTTCAAACATCGTGTATCATTCTGTATAACCTGGCAATGGCTAGAACAGAAGCGCACTCCACACCTCACACATGTATAATTGGCTGTAAATCCACAAACGGTACAAAAGTGATGACGGGAGATAGAGCTTGGAGGCCCAACAGCTGCCCTCAAATAGGAGGGAAAATGTGGAGGCAGGGTTTCAAGGTTTGCCTGTTCCACAAGAGGGGCTATGAGATACTTTAGCGAAACTATTCTACCTCTAACTGAAAATTCACTATCCTGATTACCTCATGCAATAGCTCCATAAGTGTCCTAGGAGCCTTCTTTGCATTTTGAAGTGCCTTTCCCAGTCAGGTTTTGCGTTTTGTATTCTTGGATTACCTCTTCATGTATACTGAAAACACGAGAATAGCACTACATGAAACTTGTGTTTGCAATATGTGTGAGTGAATGCTACACTTCATGAAGCTTTCAGAATAAGAAATTGCTATGTTGTTCCCTAACATGTGCCATGCAAGGCAGGTAAGCGAATCATATAAACAATCATCTTCCTGAACATCTCACAACAAATTGGCACGTAACAAGAGATCTCTATATTGGATTAGAATCACTGGGCTCATGATTAGATCCAATCTGCTATAAGAGTGTATCAAGTATGAAGTATGAAGTAAAAGCGAATCAGATCAATTTTTAGTGACTCATAACATATACATAAATTAATTTATGCCTTTTGTTGATCATGTTTGACACAAACCAGGGTTTCTATGCGACTATGTGAGTGTATTTCTTTAGTCAGTAGCCAGCACAACTAGATTATATTCACAGTTAAATTCATGGATATCAATAAGACCAAATATCAGAATAAGCTAGTCAGTATTGGTGCAACAAATTAAATGAGTGAACCCTTGTAAAGATAAACACAAATCAAATGAGTGACCAAATATGTTGGTATACCAGATAAAGATGAACACATCAAGTATAAACAATCATATCATCATAATCTAGAACATTTCTAGTTCTCCCAAAGTCAAGTTGCTGGTAAGATTTTAAGCTATTTGTTTGATTGATTAGAATTGGTTCAAAACTAACATGCAACTACAATCTTGATGGTTTAGTTCCAAACATGCAACTACAATCTAATCAATCAAACAATCTCACCAGCAACTTTTTGGACATGGTTTAGTTCAAAACATGCAACGTTTTTTATTAGATTAGATTGACAAAATTCTTTCCCTTTTTTTCTCCATTTTTTTCTATCTTTTCTTCTCAACAACATGCAACTACAATCTTTTATTTTATTTTTTACAATAGCAACCAACAAGAGTAAAAACAACGACATCCCTGCTGTTGGCTATCCTTTTTTCGCATTTTTTTCTTTTCTCCTTCAATCTCACACTAACCTTTGCTAGAATGGAACCCCCATTCTCGTATAAGTTGGAGTGAGATCAAATTTTTTTTCGATCTCACACTAATGTCTGCGAGAATGTTTAGCTTACTATCAAAGAAAAATACAAAACACATGAAGAAAACTAACCTACATGAACCAGGAAAGATAAGAGGAGGAAGAAGAACCAATAGACTTTCCTTCATTAGAATCTCCACTCATTGATCATTTGCTTCAATCTCTTCTTGCAACTTCTTAGTTTTTTTCCATTGCCTTATATAAGCAGTGGTGTGGTACAATATTAGTACATGTCAATGCTCTAAAATTTCAACTGATTTAATGTTGCAGTACAACAGTTCAATGCAGTACTACACTTTAATTAGCTAGCAACTAATCATGCTTAGAGAATGGTTTAATAATGACTTTTTCTTAAGTGCACCGGTAAAGTGTCTGGTATCTTGTTTGGTACCAGACACATTATCGATGCATTGTAGTATTACTCTTTAATAATAGGGTAGAAAATAAAATGAGAGCAAAAAAAAGGGTTACATTTATAGATTAGTTTATTTCTGAAAAGCCAGTGAATGAGTAATTATTTAGGGCTAAATAATAATTGTTATACTTTTTCTGAATTTGTTTTAAAAGACTGTGATATAATGGTATTTTCCAATTTTTATTTGTATGAAATTCATTATTGAAGATGTAAGTTTTGTTTTAAATTTGATTGTTTCATTATTGTATTTAAAATAAAATAAAATAAAAATTTATATAATTGAATCTCATCCAAATGCACTGTAATGCTTTTTTTACTTTTAATTAACCTAAATGTTTTTTGTTCTTTAATTGTGGAGCTAAGCATGCGTGCGTGAGATGAGTAGTGAATTTAGAATATATACTTAAAGTTTGTGAATGACCAACCTATCAATTAGAAGATAGGAGAAGTGGTGTGCCGCTAAAAGAGGAGATGTAGCATGTTAAGGTTGTGGTGGTTTAACTCTTACGTCTTGAGTTCTATATTTATTGACGGCACACTTGTCTTTCAAAAAAAATAAGTAGAGAGGGAAGCGGGGAGCGGCGATCGTGCTAAAACGGATGAGGAGGGATTGGAAGTGGTGTTATCGTGGGTGGACAAAGATGGGGAGGAAGGGGAGTGGGGCGGTGGTGGTGAGGAAATTCATTCCGAGAGAGAGCAAGGAATGGAGGAGAGGTGGGTTGGGGAAGAATAGAATTTTCCTTGAGATACGCTTAATCTTATTGTTTTGATTGGAACCTTTAATTTTCTTCAATATAAGTTGTTCGAGATACAAAATATTGAATCTCATACCTTACATTTTTAAAGTGTATTTTGATTATCTAAATAGAAACATTTTCATAACATAGAAACATTTTCAAAACAGACAGTCAATGAGAGTGAACCGCTGTTTCTAGGGAGAGACTTAAATACTAATTTATTATAGAAGTAACCAGGGGCGGATCTACCCTTTGGCTAAGGGGGTCAGTTGCCCCCTTTATCTTTTTTGAAAATTTTCACTAAATTATTTATATTTTTATGTTGTCCCTCTTTAAAAGTTTAGGTTGCCCCCCTTGTATACAATCTTGACTTCCGACTCCACTAAAAATTAAATTCTGGGTTATTTTAAAAGTGTAGGTTGCCCCCTTTGTATACAATATTTGTTACTGATATGTTCGCGTTTCAGTGTCCAGTATAGGCAACTGCTACGAAAAGATGGAGGAGGAGGTGGTTTGGGGTTAATTCAGAGAGAGAGAGAAGGAACAGAAGTGGCGATTGGGGTTGATCTCTTTGGCAAAGCGAAGTGAATTGGGAGTGAAAGAGGAGTAAGATGAGAGGCGGAGTTGAGAGATTACAAAGTGAGAGAGGATTTGTGAGGGAAAGAAAAGAGGATAACGAGAAGAGGAGAGAGTTTGCTAAGAGTTAAAAAATAATAATCTTCGTTTGGTTTGAAAACCACATTCAGTAGTAAATTGGTTTTTTTGAAACTTTTTTTTTTATCATAATTAATTCTTTTAACATAAAATAACCACACAATACAATCTTCAACAAGACCAAAATCTACACCCAATTGTTCATTTCCTCTTTTCGGCAAGCTTGGACATCCTAACGCAACATTGATTCACCACCAGCTAGCAATTTACATTTACATAATCAATCAAAACGGACACTCAGGTTGCCTCTCACACCTCGACATCTCAATATGAAACCTCGCTGGACCCTTTTATGAGACTATAACCTCCCACCTAACTTTAATCCAAGCCCAAATCCTTTCAACATGACACCACATAATCAATCCCCGATCTAATCAGTCTTCGATATCTAATCAACCTAGGCCACTTCGTCCTGTTTTGGACCCCGGCACGAATTTTGTCAATTTTGATGATTGTTTCTTTGACTCCTCTAAACAGAGAGCTTTAGGTGTGTTCACGATCGACATGTATGTGATTTGCTCGACAATGAGCAAGGCTCTTGATAATACTATGGTAAAATGCTATGTGGCAAAGGCATCACTTCTCCTTATCCGAGCACAACAGTGAAATTTTTTTACAACCGGATATCAGGGTGAGGCGGTTCAATAAAGTGTGACCCACGACACCCATCTCACTTTATTTCATCGTCATCAACTAAACCAAACACTCTCTCTCTCTCATCGCCATGGACGATCTTCCATTAGAGAAGATCACCATATCGGGCCCTACACTCGCCTCAATGATCCAACGGTTCTCCTCATCTCCAGGTGACGTGGACGGCCTCCTCTTCGGTCACGTAACCCAACCCACCTCATCAACCCTCCTCGACGACTCCTCCACCACCAGCAACACCACCTACATCGCCACTATCACAAACCTCATCTGCTTTAGCACGATCTCCACCTTCTACGACTCACTGGGTCGACTCAACGTTCCAACCCTCCTCCGTCACTCACTCGAAAATCGTCCCTCCTCTCTTATAGGCTGGTTCGTCGCTCGTCGAAGAACCCCTCTTCGTCCCTCCATGCGTGATTTCTCTGTCTCCTCTTCTCTCTCCTCGGAAACCCTAATTTCACCAAACCCTAATTTCAATTTCAGCCCTTGTGTTCTAATCATGCTATCCACACCACAAACAGACCAAACTATCCACACTCACGAGCACCGCGCGTTCCAGTTCCGTCGTACGAGCGGTGGTGGTGGTGGTGTTTTTGAACCTAAATCAATGGACGTGATCAACATTGGGCCTGCATTTCGCGGACATTACGGTGCATTTAGCCCCAATTCGCCGTTCCCGTGGCTAGATTGCCCGGTGAGGGACGCTTCGGAAATTGAGATGGAGGAGGAGGAGGAGAGAGGTAGGGAGAGTTTGAGTAAGAGTAAGAGTAAGAGGGTGGCTAAGGAGCAGAAAGCGTTGGATTTTTGCGCCGATGGTTTCGAAGTTGGGAGGTTGAGTAAGTTGATGGGTTCCGAGGCTGCCAATTATACTTCGGAGTTGGAGGATTTGTATGGGAAGATGCTTAGTAAGCTTGATGGATTGGCACGGGCCGTGGAGAACAGCTCGGCTAAGGTTCTTGAGCAGGTGAGTTTTGAAGCATTCTATTTTGAAATGTGATTAGTTTTCTTATACAGAATTAGTCTTTTATAAAGTTGTTGTAGAGTTGCATTTGTATGATAGTTTCAAATTGCGTAGGTTCTTGTTTGTAAATGCTTATTATGTGTCACCTATGTGCTCATTAGGGAGGTTTAGTTTTATCTCCGCTTGACCTTCTTGTAGCCTGCCTTGTAGGGCATGTGTCTCTGCTTGGTTCACGGAATATTTGTTGCTAATGCAAATAAAATTCTCCAGTTGAGAATTATTTTTCATAGAATTTGATTTGCAAGGTTTGATTGTCAATAATCTCATAGTTCCATACTTTCCATGAGAATAATTCCCTTTCCCCGACCATCATTAGAAATTTAGAACCGACTCACTCTGCCACTAGAACCAACACCACTAAAAACATATTCTCCCATAAGCACCTCCACAACTATCATCATTTTTGGAAAAAAAAAATATATATATAAATTTGGCTCTAGATAAATCAATTTACTAATATGGAATGTTTCGTTACAAGTTATGACTACCAAGCACCCGAGATTATGCATTCGGAACATGTTTTCCGTTAGCGGATCATATTCAAACGTTTTTACCTCTTCCTAATGTTTGTAACGTGTTGAACACCTTGCATCTGTGTAACAAATACATGTGTCACTGTTTAGAAAGATTCACACTTCCAGGTAATTTTCTCGTAATTTGTTGGATTCCTTTGTCGTGATGTGTAAACTTAATGATGCCAAAATGAAGATATTTATCATCAATTGGCTCCTGAGTTGATTTTCATCAAACTTTGGGCGTGCATGGCCAGATTGAGCCTATCATAGGATGATACTTATAAGCTTTAGAAGGAAGCTACAAGTCGGCTAATTGGTCGGGGTGGTGGGTCAAAGAGCTGGTTCTGTTTTTCCTTGTTGATTTCCTTTGTGCAGATAGTCCCTATCTTGATAGGGTGGTTGCTTTGTCTCATTCGGGGACTAGGTATTTTGGATAAAGGTTAAATTGTTAGAATGGAATGCAAATGGTCTTATGATGATAAATAGGTGAGAGTGGAACTAGCTCTTCAAGTGCAAATTTGGCATTGTTTTTTTTGAAACTAATGGTGTGTTTGGTTGCATGGAATTTTATTTCATGGGAATCCATGAGGGAACCACCTACATCTAAGCTAATTTGAGGTTCACTTGAATTTTGTGATAAATTGTGTGAATGAAAGTTCCATGAACATGAGAATTACATGCTTTGGAAGAGCTAGGAATGTGATTTCGATACTCATGAAACTTTCATTTCCATCATTGACTACAAAATCTAATGGTGGACGATGAGTGTTACCTCAAGTTAGCCTTAAATATAGGGGTCCCCTCATGGATTTTCATGGAATATGATTTCATTCAACCAAACACACCCTAAATGTCATTTAAAGAACAAAAGCTTCCGACGGAGTATTTCCTCACATCCAACTTTGGAAAAAGAGTGTGTTTCCCTTTTGATGGCATATTTGCGGTGAGATACCCGGAGGTTAATGACTCAATGAGTGGAATCTTCACCTAAAAAAGGTGAAAGAGGGGGGGGGGGGGGGGGGGTGGTATGGCTTCTTTGTATGAGAATATCTTTGTCAACTCCAACTGTTGTTACCTTTTTGTTGTTCCCACTGGGTTTGGAGGAGGGCAGGTTGCTTTATCAGTAGGAGTTGGTGAAGAATAGTGAGCTAACAATGATGTATTAGAGGGATGAAGGTTGTATGGGTTGCCGAGACACTAAAGTATCTTGGGATACCTTCTCCTTTGATGCAACTTGGCTAGAGTGGCGTGGCACTGTTTCTTTTCTCATTTGGTTTTAGAACAATCTTTTCCCAAATTTTAAGTTAGGTGCACAATTCTAAACATACACATATTTTGTATCAATATAAAGAAAGTTGTCATACTCAAAACATTTCCATTATATAGATCTGAACGAGAATTTTTCAGCAAAACGGATTAAGCAATCTTATGTGTTTGTCAAATAATTGGATTTAATATTTTCCAAAAGTTTTGAACTTGTGCAACTTTTTTCAGACCTTGCTGGGCTCATGTGCTATTGAAATGAAATCTCACTAATAAATTAGTGGATTGGATAATTTGAAATCAAATCTTACTCATTTATAAAGTAGTGGATCCACATTGGAGCAATGGAATCTTTACCATTTGTTAATATGCAGTATAGACTTATAATTGGAAACTTGGAATGAAATGACAAAAAAATTACAACAAATTAGGAACTGACACATTTCTTCATCAAGAGCAAGAGTTTTTACCAATTCACCTCCCAAGTTACATTTGTGTCCTGCCCCTGTGTTTTTCTTCCTCAAGGTTCATGAATTAATTTTTCTTACGTCTCTGGATGTATTCTCTGTCTTATAAAATTTATATTTGCATTGTCTGATATTATTTAGCTGGAAATTCTATACGGGTTAGGAAAAGGTTAGAAACTATGGGACTGGTCTTGATCCCTTTATTTTTTAGCAATTGTTTGAATTTGGTTTACATGCATGAGACATTTATATTTAATTAGTATTTTATGTGAGTTATATTTTCTTTTGTCAAATCCGAATGGTATATGATTTTTTCTGTCTTGCCTTTTAAACAGTAAATGACATTTAGAAACTCCTTTGAATCTGGATATCGCTATCCCATGTGTGCCTTTATTGATTTATCAGATTTATGTATCTGAAGTCAGTAGATTCCAGCAGCCTAACAAAACTCTGTTTGCTTTGATAGTTTGATCTGTATGCTCTCATTAGCGTATTCTTTTATCAATTGGAGTTGATCTAGTTAATCATTTTAGTCAATGTTAATTATTATGCCAAAAATTCAGGACATGCTTTCCCCCTCCCCCCAACTTTAAAGTTTTTTTTGCTAATTGCCTCCGATTAAGTTAGCAACCGTTGGATGCTGCTGAAACCTGTTTCATTATTTTGCAGGAGCAACGTAATATGAAATTAAGGAGCAAATTGGCGGGCTTGGAGTAATTGTTGGATCTTTGCACAGTTGTTTTGAGGTAATAATCCTTATGACCATGATATTGTTGTAGGTTAAATGAACAACAAAGGTGAAGGGTGAAAGTGAATGGTGAATGTTTTACGAACACAACTTAAATTGGTAACTGCATAGTTCAGAAACAACTTGAATGTTGCAAGTAAGGGCCATCAACAAATTTGAATGAGCATGCTAGCTCTTACCATTCAGTGGCCTTTAGAAACCTTTTGTTCCTAATCTGCATGAGAGACCATCGAGGGGACATTAAATTAGGCGAAGTGGGCTGACATAGTAAAGAAAAAACTGATATAGGAAGATGCTCACTGAATGTTGGTTTTGGTTTTGTTGTGTGTTGGAACTTGAACAAGGAAAGGATTTCTTAGCCAGCTTTCATACACTTGTTTTTTGTGTACTTCACTTTTCATTCTATAAATGCTTGGTATGACCACTGGGATGTGTAATGGTGTCGAGAAAGGCTACATGGCGAGGAAACCAGCGAGGGGAGTGAGGTGGAGGGGGAGAACCATTCACCCCCCTCCACCTCACTCCCCTCGCTGGTTTCCTCGCCATTTAGAATTCCTGAATGGTGTCGCATTTCAATCTCACATCAAATGGCTTATTGTAGTTGTGACACCCGTCATTTCTGTTTCTGTAGCACCATGTTTGAAGTTTATGTAGTCAACACCTGTGATAGTCTCTTTCTGTTGAAGTCTTATAGTTTGAATTGAGCTTCCTCAAGAAGTAAAAAGTGAATGTTATAAACAAGATAAAAATTGACAGTGTTTGGGAAGTTAGGAGCCAGAAACACTTCTTTGTGCTAATATTGTAACAAGTCTCTGCGTGTGCTACTAGGCTCGACACTTCTACTTTAGTTGCATATTTACTGTTAGCTGCTATGTAGACTGCATATAGTTGCCTCAAGTATGATGAGCTTAAGCTTTTGTCACTTGTATCTATTCCTTCTCGTAACATAGCAACTTAGCAGAAGTGAGAGACTTTATAGGGTAATGGTGCATACCACCTTTAGATTATGTGAGAATTCGTGGGGTAGTGCTTAACGAGTTGATAAAACTAAGATCAAGTGCAAACATATGCTATTTTCCCCCTTGCATTACATCAGACACTACTATTACGTTTTCCCTCAACTTCATATCACATTGTTGCATACTTGTACTAACCTGGCTCTCTTAATGCTTAAATGAATTTCCTACATCATGTTTATTCCATAATATTATAACTCTTTTTTTCTCCAGACAGTCCAGAATCGAAACGGATGTTGCTAGTTGAGAGGCATTGTCTGCAAATGGCGCAGGCAGTTATTTAAATGTTCTATAAGATGTAGAGTAGATGGTGCTCTTCATCTGTTATCTTGTGATTTTGTTACTGTTTTTCATATTTTTTGTTGGGTTAATTTTTTATTTTTTTCTTAGAAAATCAACCCGTGATGAAAGCAGTATGTACATTCAAGAGCTTGGTGCTTATGTTGTGATTATGTCTACAATTTATCAGTAAGGTAAGGGTCCAAGGCCTTTAATTGCACCAACTACAAACCATTGGATATCTCAGTTGAGTTGTCAATAGAGTTTGTGAATCTCCTTATAAAATTGGAATGCTTGTTCTGTTGAGGAAATTGAGCTACTTTAACCTGCTTTTGCAATTTGTCTTATTTTCCTCAAATACATACATATATATATATATATATATATTGTTGCACTCAAAACCCAAGTCCTAAAGCAGAAATATAGCTAAACAAAACCTTCCGTGGCAAAGATCTAACCCTAAGGTAGAGATATACCTAAACAATAGTGCTAGAGAGTTGACGAACTGTGGTCAGGATAATTTTTGTTTGGTTTTGCCAATCACTATATTTTTGACATTGACTTGTTAGCAGTTAGCACTACCCCAAATAAATGATCTAGAAGATGGATATAAAAGCCCAATGCTCATCTTCTATATAGCCATCACTGTTTCTTTTACAACATTGGTACGGATCGTCCGGTCGAAGCAAACAGGTCTGATTTCAGTCTCTTGAGCTCTTTAACAATGACGAGACCTTTGTTTTCCATCTCCTTTCATCTCCATATCGACAAGGGGTTTGAAGCGTTTCCATTCAAATTGCAAACCAGAAGATCCCCTCCTTTGTGTTTCTTCACAAAATCTAGTTTTGATTTGGTTTTCGATTGGAGAAGAAATGTTGAGTTGGGCGGGAGAGAGAGAGAGTGTGTGGGGGCCTTTATTAAAATGGGTTCTTGGTCCGGCCCAAATTGGTCCTAGACCCATCTACACAAAGCCCAATATTTAGGGTCACGCCACGACTTTTATTTAATGTAAGTCCATTTCTAGGATGATGGATGGTGATGGGTCGACCTAGCACGGGCCTAACACTCTCGGCCTGACTCAACTTTTCAAGATTAACACTGTACCAAATCGAAAAATCGAGTTGGATTACCAAAAAAAATGGTAATCACACCAGCCCCATTACCATCAACTTAACAAACGTGCCAATGGCATGACAGCTCAACGGTTAGAGCTTGGCGGATGGTACCACTAGGTCATGGGTTTAAACCCAGCTTGCGACATCTTTATGGATTCTGGAATCCTATAAAAACTCTGCTTGCCTTTCAAAAAAAAAACTTAACAAACGTTGCTTTACACATAAATTTCATGACCCTTTAACATGTTATGATATATCTAAACTTTATGATCATAGAAATGGATCCGAACCTAACCCGAAATGTTATATGTTGGTGGGGAGGTTTTCCCTTTCAAATCAGATAGTGATAGAATCCATCCAACACCTATAACGAATATTGACACAAAGAACATGCCCGTCATGCTCATCTTTTGTTTTTCTAAAAATGCCGTGCCCACTACAAGTTTCTAGGGGTGGCCCTTGTCTATCCTATCTTTCTTTACATGCATGTGAGCACATGCGACTAGAACATCATCAACGTGGCTAGAAATTTTATTTAGAGACTAGAAAAAAGGATTTTGTCAACTCATTTATTGATGAGTAATCTCAACCAACTTCTTGTTTGTTTATGCAAATCTCTAATCAAACTATGTTCTTGGCAATTTATTGTTCAACAATCAAATCAAATTATCTTTATAATAAATAAATAAATAAACAAAAATAAAATACTTTACTCCCAATACAAGAGGCGGTAATCTTCGTGTTTTACTGAAAAAAAAAAAAAAGAGCTTGAGCTCATCGTAAATTTTGTGAACTATGGAGGGAACTGCTGGATGTGAACTCGGAATTTTGGTTTTATCAGTAGCATGCAGTTTTTTCTTTGTTCTTTTTTTTTTTTAAAAAAATTTGGGTCGTTGACTTTTTTGTTTATTTATTAATCTATGTCTGAAGGCTATAGGGTCGTTGCTTAGATGGACTTATTTATTTATTTATTTGGGTTAACCGAACCAGACTCAAAGACTACAATATTGTTGTCACTTAATGTCCTCGTCGCCTCTATCTCACATAGAGACTTGCTTTCGCTCCGATCCATCGCCTTCACCTTGCATGAAGACTCGCTTTCACTTCACTCCGATCTAGTCCATCTAAGCAGCTTCATTCAATACTCGAAGGCTTTTCAACGGCGGAGCAAATGTGCTCCTAATAATCGGGCGAAAGCTCACAAAATCTTAACTGGTGAGTCTCGAACCGCGACCTCTCACAAGAAGAGTGGATGTCCGATCAACTGAGCTACAATTGGTAGACAACGTGCATATTAATACAGCTAGTGTATTACACCAATATCTATACCATCACATTAATATAGCTAATCTCGAGATTCTTATTTGACTTCTGATTCTGCAATATCATGTTTGTTAAAACGAAAATACTAAAAAATCAAGTTTTTAAAGTCAGGGTGACATAACGTGATCTCGAAATAATGATGAAATCCCCAAAGCGTTTATATGTATCTCGAGGTTGTAAAAGACATATTCCATTAAAATTTTGAAAATTCCGTATTTGTTTCGTTAAATAGTGTTGTTGAACAAAATGTTTAGAAACAATCCAGATTTCTTAGTATTACAAATCTTCAAAGGAACGTAATTCTTACCTTTTGAAGGTTAGTGGTCTAGCTTGTCTAGAGAGTCAGGCCAGTCCAATACCATCCATCATCCTAAAGATGTTCCAATCAAACACAATCACATGAATAGAGAACCCTTCTTATTGCTATCTTAACTCTAATGGCCTAACTCTAAAATTTTTGGATGAACATAACCCTTAAAATCAAATCTAAAAATAAATGGAAAAATATAATTAACCTCGAAATCCAACTTTGAGACCATGTCACTTTTCTATCAATTATATATGTTGGCCTATAAATAGGGTTACAACACTTAAATGAGAAGCCAAAAATACTTAAATAACAAGTAATTGTATCTAGACATGATAGGATATTACAATGTCTTGAAGAGTAATGCTACGGTGTTTGGTTGGATGTTTGGTGCTACTAGGCACTGTAAATCTGCATTGAGATAAAAGACAACTCCTATCTCGATGTAGATCTACAGTGTCTGATAGCACCAGGCACCCTAGAATTCGCCTGTCTTGAATAATGTGCAACTCATCCTACTTTGTTCCACCGTAATTGTTGGTTTCATGAAGATGGATTTGGGTTTTGGTTAGATTGATCAATTACTACGGGTTTTAATCCCTTAACCTCTCAACGCGTTGTCAGTAGGGTTCGAATTTTGGACTTATAATTTCATTCCAATAAATCAATTAATAAAGAGCATTTTTATCATTCAACTATCGACATACCTGTCGACAGCCAATTTCGCCTGGTCAGCACATCTCCTACGTGTCAATCAGTGAGAAGTAGTATTCATCTTCAACACACATTAGGTGATCAGTGACCACACACTGTAACCCTAAGATGTCACCAGTGACCAAACTTTGTTCACACGAGGCGTGCACCCCTCCAAACGCCCCCCTCGTTTTTGCTCACAATACCTACTGAAAAACCCCAACTAGGTAAACATCACCAAAGTCAAATAGTCAAGCCTGCACACGTGTAAGAATACACAACACGCGCGTTATTGCTAAAGCATTTATGAAAATGCCAGTAGGGGCGAAGTCAAAATATCTAGAATGTTTGGGTTCTAATTCGAAATACCTATAAATATTGGGGGCAAAGTATAAATATCTAGATATTTCTGGGGCGAATTAGAATAAACCAGAATTAGTCAAAGAAGCAGAAATCTTCGTGGCCAAGTAAGAGAGAGGAGTCTATATCGGGAAATTTCCATGTCACGTGTCGAAAATCGTGGCTGATATCGTGCGATGAAGTGCCATTTGTCGCCTCGTCATATATCAAAATATCGTTTTTATAAATAGGCGTGAAAGCTTTTTCGAAGAGATTTTTCATCGTCTCTCGAAACAAAGAAAAGCTTCTTCTCATTTGTTTCAAGATAAAAGTGGAAACTTGAAGAAATCTTTGAAAGCAGTATACAACAACAGTGAAGGAGTTGCAAAAAAGAGCTCAATTAGGGGGTTAAGATCAGATTTTTTGATTCAAAAGCGGAGTTTTTTCGCCGCGCATGTCTTCAGAGTACCCGGAAAGGTATGGTTTTGATTTTGATTTTGATTTTGATTTTGATTTTGATTTCTTTTCTAAGTAAGATCGTTTGGGATATGTAAAAATATTGAAAGGGGTTTGTGGTTTTTTTTAGGAGTTTATTATTGGTGGTGAAGGAAGCTTGTTTTCTTCTTCATTTTTTTTTTTGTGATTTTTAGTGATATTTTAGTGTTTGGGAGAAAATCGAACTGGGGTTGTTGATTGTGTTTTGCTCTGTTTTTGTGTTTCAGTGAGGCAGTTGATCAAACAGTTTATGTGCATTTTTTTATTGGATTTGTTAGTGATTATGATGTGTGATGGATAAATCGCGAAGTAGACGCAATGGGTCGAACTCAATAGCGGAGATTCTCGCGAAGTGGAAGGAAATGAACGATCGGATCGAATGTTCGAACGACGATGGGTTGAAACGAGCTCGAAAGGTACCTGCAAAGGGGTCCAAGAAGGGATGTATGAGAGGCAAAGGAGGCCCTGAGAACTCTCATTGTAACTACAGAGGTGTGAGGCAGAGGACTTGGGGTAAGTGGGTTGCAGAGATTAGAGAGCCTAATAGAGGAAGTAGGCTTTGGTTGGGAACCTTTCCAACTGCACTTGAAGCTGCTCTTGCTTATGATGAAGCTGCTAAAGCCATGTATGGGTCTTGTGCTAGGCTGAATTTGCCTGGGTTTTCGAAGGATTCGTCAAATGATTCGATTTCGGGTGCTACCACTACATCTACTTCTGAGTCCACTATGACTACTTCCCATCATTCGGATTGTGAGGAACATGATGTGAAGCCTGAGTTGCCTATGTTGGGTGTTGATGAAAGAGTGTATAGTGCAGCTGTTGAAGCTCCTACTGCTGTTAGTACAGTGAAGACTGAGCCAGTTGAAGATGGTGGAGCTATTATGGAGTCCAATTTCATCAATGGGTTCGATGAGTGCTCTCTTACTCAAGAGGGATTGCAGGATTTGTGTGTTGATGACATGTTTGATGTAGATGAGCTTCTTCAGACCATTGATTCACCTGGTGCTAGCACCAACAATGACAATTTTGCATTGAAGGATGAAAATGGTCAGCCAATGGGGTTATCTGGGAATGATCAGATAAGACGGCATGGTGGTGGTGGCGGAGTTGGTAATGCTGCTGGTCCTGCTGATTTGTCATACCAAATGCAGAACCCGGATGCGAAGTTGCTGGGAAGCTTGCAGCATATGGAGGAGGCGCCGTCTGCGGTGGACTATAGTTTTGATTTCTTAGACAACCACCAGGGGCTCTTTGATTTGAGGTTCCATGATGATCTTGGTTATTGAGTCGAGTCAAGCTGCGATGTACATGATTAGAAACTGTCTGATCATTTTGTCTTCCTTTCCTTCCTTCCTTCAGATCTCTGTGGAACTGTGAAAAGAAAAACATAGGTAGTGTGTCAGTGTTTGTTTTCAATTTTACAGTACTTGATATAGTTTCAAGTTCTCTGCTGTTAGGATGATTGATATTGTATCTTCCTAGAGAGATTCTAAATGTCGAGGGAAAGGGCGAGGAAATCAGCGAGGGAAATGAGCATGGATTTCGAGATAAATGAACGGCTTTCACCTCGTCAGCTCATTTCCCTCGCTGATTTCCTCGCCCTTTCCCTCGACATTTAGAATAAATCAGCGAGGGAAATGATCTGGCGAGGTGAAAGCCGTTCATTTTCCTCGAAATCCGCATGAAAAAAGTCAACGCACGGATTTTGAGAGAAATGAACGGCTTTCACCTCGCCAGATCATTTCCCTCGCTGATTTCCTCGCCCTTTCCCTCGACATTTAGAATTTCTCATCTTCCTAACACTGGTCCACTGAGAAGACCAAATAGAAGAGATGGGTGTTTTTTTATTTTGTTAGTGTAAATGATCAGATATTCTTTTATTATAAATATATGTTAACTTCAAACCAAGAATTGAGGTCTTGAATCAGGTGTTCCATACTTCCAGGGATCACAAAGTTATGTGATTTACAAATGTGCTATACTTGTTAAGTATGTTATGTGGTTCACAAATGTGCTATACTTGTGAAGCAGAAGTCGAACCAGTGGCTATGCAGATGATGAAACCAGTTATGAATGTGGTTTCACTGTGATGTGATTAGTTCTTGTTGAGCTTTGGTATGTGACAACTGTTTTGCCATAATACCTAATATGTCTTTAATCACTGAAGTAGTATTGAATTCCTCAGGAAGTAGCCCAGAATGTGGAAAGCTAACACTTGCTTTGTAATTACTGATCTCAAATCATAGATGATTCAATAGTGTCTCTTAACACAAATGGCAGTCATTGTGGACTCCAAAATTCAGATTGAGAAACGCGCTGGAAAGCAGGGGTCTAACTTCATGATGGGAGGTGTGTATCATATCATAGTTCTAATTGTCTGCTGTCAAACATGAAAATATACATAAATCAGTTCTTTTCAATTACAAGAACCTATTTTTTCAATTTGTTACTTAATGGAACATCACATAACAGTCTGAGTCTATTATACTAACTTGTTCACGTAGAACCACTTTGATTCAACTTCTAAGTGGTCTCTTCTTCGTGAACTCAAGAGGGATATTCATTCAACGGATAATCACCAAGCAAACTTGTTTGTCATAAACCAACGATACTAGCATATATAGCTGCTGCATTGTCTAACTTCAAACATTCTGCAGAAACACAAAAGAGATTTGATATGTACATAATGTGAAACTGGCAAAATGCAAAGAACATCCGTGATAAAATTCAACAGCTATTATATTTTCTTGTAAATTTGTTTTTATGGAGCGAAAACAAACCTTTTGATTTTACATATCCAACCAAATAGCCCTATAAGGTCTGAACAAGCATGGCCTGCGATTCATTTCTCACATTCAAATCACCAATAATAATATAACAATATAGATAATAGCAATAGAACAAGAAAGAAATGCCTTCAAATAATTGAATTGAATTAGCTCTACGTACAAGTATACCCATGATATTCATTAGGGAACCACATCCAGTGGAGAGGGCAACAATTTCTGCGATGCTAATACCAGCAGCTAATCCCAAAGAAGTGGATACTGCAGGAAAAAAACTTCTGGACATTTTCATATGTTATTCAGTTATTGAAGCATAGGCTAGGCATGTGTCATTGACTAGCAATCCGTGCGGCATTAGCTATCCAATTCACTAGTAAGTCTATAAGTAGTTACTTTTACGAGCACAAATATTAACTTGAGAATGCACAATATCAATCTGTAGACAATATAACGATGCACAATAGTCAGCAAAAGTTTTCATTAACATTCAATAGATTACAATGGGGAGAAACGTTCGAAAGGACGTTGCTCAAGATTAGTTCGATGCTAACGATCGATAGAAATACAAGTTTAAAGTTGAAAAGCAAGGCAAAGAAAACAATAAAAATGCTAGCAGTACAGTCTGGCCCGACTATGCATTGGAGGCAACACGTCCTCACAGTCAAGAGCTCAAATCTTCCCCCTATAATATAGATGTTAAGCATTTGGGCACTTTTCAAAAGGGAACATTGAGTTTTGAGACCATTAGGAAAGTCTTGAAAGGCCTCTGACGTTGATTTCCCAGACCAACAGTACTAGTCCTGACACTCTCCCACACAATTCGTTGACGCCCTCGCATCGAACTTTTTCCAAGTACTCTTCCAGCTTTGAGAGGTAAGACAACAGATGCTCGACTGGCTCCCAACTGATTTCTAAAGGAGGCTCATCCTGCCACTTGACCAAATACTTGCTACCCGGGCCTGTGTTGTTGATGTGGCGGTTAGCTAATATTTCTTCCACTTCTCGATCTGACTTGGTAGGATGCTTCGGCAATGCTCGGGCAGATACATTTCTTGTGGGATCAGTGGCATCTGCATGGTAGGACTTCAAGTTACTTGCATGGAAAACAGGATGGGTGCAACAGAGCCAATGTGGTAACTTAACGCGATAGGAAACTTTGCCAAATTTCTCAATAATCTGTACCGATCCCTCATACTTGCGAAACACATTGTTGTGTGCTCTAGCTGTCCGTTTATACTTGTTGAACATATCTAGCTTCACCAATACCAAGTCCCCAACTTCAAAAGGATCAATCCGCCGTTTCTTGTTAGCCCATTTCTTCATGTGACGGAAGGCTTTCTCAAGATAGGCTTGAGCAACTTCAATGTTTTTCTGCCAGGTTTTGACAAATTCAAGAGCTCTTGGGCTGGGTCTTTGGTACCCGATAAGCACTGTATGTGGTGTCAATGGTTGCTGACCAGTGACTAACTGAAAGGGGCTGGAGTGAGTAGCTGAGCTCTTTTGTAAGTTGAAACAGAATTGTGCAACATCAAGTAGTCCCACCAAATTTTTCTGATTTGCACTTACAAAATGACGAAGGTATTCTTCGAGCATAGAGTTAAAGCGCTCAGTCTGTCCGTCAGATTGGGGATGTTGGTTTGTCGATATATTAAGTTTGGATCCCAAGATCTTGAACAACTCCTTCCAGAACTTTCCTGTGAAGCGAGCATCGCAGTTGCTAACAATGTTTTCGGGCAGTCCCCAATACTTCACTACATGCTTGAGGAACAATTGTGTCTTCGGCTGTGCAAGTCAGTCCGGTCGGCACAAAGGTCACATACTTTGAGAATCGATCAACAACTACAAGGATACACACGAAATCCTCCACCTTCGGTAACCCAGTAATGAAGTCCATGGAAACACTTTCCCAAGGACGAGTTGAAACAGGCAAGGGCTCTAGTAAACCTACTAGTCGATCTCTTTCAACCTTATCTTGCTAGCAAATAAGACATGTTCGAACATAGACCATTACATCCTCCTGTATCTGCGGCCAATAGTACCCTCTCTCTAGCAATGCAAGTGTTCGTCTCCAACCTGGATGTCCCGTCCAATGGGTGTCATGGCATTCTCTCAAAAGTTCTTTCCTCAACCCAAAAGTTCTTGGAACATAGAGGCGATTACCAGTTGTGAGTAGTGTTCCATCTTTTATCCAGAACCGTTGAGTTTTACCCTGCTTGATCAACTCTGTAATCGCCTTCGCTTGTGGGTATGTCTGTAGGCCTGTTTTGATCTTCTCCAAGATGGTGTGACTCGGACCGGTATGGGTTAGCACTGCAAGGTTTGCCCTTCTACTGAGTGCATCAGCTACATTGTTAGTGCGCCCTGGCTTGTATTCCAATACTAAGTCAAATTCTGCTAATTTTTCGTGCCATCGAGATTGCTTGGAGGTTAGCATCTTCTGAGTAAGGAAATGGCTTGCTGCAGCATTATCTGTTTTAACAAAGACTTGAGATCCCAAGAGGTAGTATCTCCACACTCGTAAACAATGTACAATGGCTAGCAATTCCTGAACTGAGTAACGAGACAATATTTCAACTTTTGACTCTCATATGCTACCGGGTGACCATCTTGAAGCAACACTTCCCCTAAGGCATAATCAGATGCATCTGTATGTACTTCAAAGGGCTTGGTGATGTATGGCAAAGCCAATACTGGATCTTTCATCACGACCAGTTTCAAGTCTTGGAATGAAGCTTCACACTGCCTATCCCATTCCCATGTTCGATCTTGTTTCAACAAATTTGTCAGTGCGACAGCTTTCTTAGAGTAGTCCCTTATGAAGCGACGATAATAGTTTGCGAGTCCAAGGAAAGAACGTAGTTGAGACACGTTTTTAGGAGTGTTCCAATCATGGATTGCCTTGAATTTCTCCATGTCCATCCGAATTTTGCCACTGCCAATAACATGACCCAAGAAATTGATCTGGGTCTGGCCGAATGAGCACTTCTCCTTCTTGACAAAGAGATGATTATCCCTAAGGATTTGGAACACTTCTCGCAATGATGTAGGTGTTCTTCCATAGTCCCACTATAAACCACGTCCAGATAGACAACCACAGACTTGTCCAGAAGGTGACGGAACAGGTCATTCATAAGGGTGCAAAACGTAGCTGGAGCATTGGTCAAGCCGAAGGGCATTTCTAGGAACTCATATGACCCATATCTAGTAGAACATGCAGTTTTGGGTTCGTCACCAGCAGCAATGCGGACCTGATGGTAACCTGATCTCAAGTCGAGTTTTGTGAAATATCTGGCGGATCCAAGTTGGTCGAATAAGTCTGCAATGAGCGGTAGCGGGTTTTTGTTCTTTATAGTGACTTTGTTCAAGGCTCTATAATCAACACAAAGGCGAAGACTGCCATCTTCTTTCCGCTGAAAAATAAGAGGTGCCCCCATAAGGTGCTTTAGAGGGTCGAATGAATCCCGACTCCAACAAGCCATCTAGTTGTTTTCTCAATTCGGTTAACTCTTGAGGGCTCATGCGGTATGGACTACGTGCGGGTGGCTTGGCACCAAACACTTACTCAATTTCGTGATCAATGAGCCATCTGGGAGGTAGATTCTTTGGCAATTCACTCAGCATCACTTCGCTGAAGTCAGCAATAATTTGGGCAACTTCCTCAGGGATTTTGCTAGTATCATCTTCCATCTCTAGCTTTACCACAGCTAAGTATGTATCTTCTCCTTTGGCCAAGCCTCTCTTGACTTGGAGCGCTGACAATATTCTATCATGAGTTGTGGGTCGAATTGAGGTTGGTACAATGCGTAGTCTAGGTCCGAAAAACCCCAAGGAGTCCATGAAAGGTAGTGGTCCTGCTGCAGCTCCTCGGAAGAATTCTTGGCCAAGAATCACCTTAAAATCAACAAGTGGGACGGCCAAGAAGTTTGATTTTCCTTCCCATGGACCAACCTATAGTGGCACAGCTCTAGCCATACCATTAATAGAGATTGCCTCAGAATTGACATCTTTCAACTTACCCACATCTCGTTCTAAGTTCAGACCCACACGTTTAGCTTCATTTGGGGCAATAAAATTGTATGTCGCTCCTGAATCAAACAATGCTTGGGAAGAGAACCCATTAATAGTGATGTCGATTTATTGCAAAGCCTTCTTGTGTGGGTGCTCATACATTTCTCCTTTGACAGCATTGAGCTTGCGTAGAGCTCCCATCTGGGAGGTCTCACTGTTGACGAAGTTCGAGCTCGATGCGGTCGAGTTAGAAGGTTCTGTTTGAAGCAAGGATATCAATAAGTGTAGGGCTGGTTTGGATGGACATTTGTCTGTTGGGTGATCCCTGCTATTGCAAATAATGCATGGGGCAGGTGCAGATGGTCTCCACTGCCCAGAGTAGTTTTGCCCTCGTTTGTTGTTGTAATTTGAATTGTTAGAGCTGGCATTCCAATTTCTGTTGGAACTCCAATTCTGGTTGGATGGTCGAGAATTGTAGTTTTCCCGGTTCTGACTTGAGTTTCCCCAGTTTTGGTGAGGTGATCGAGCATTCGACCCTAAGCTTGAATTGGTACTGCCAGTTCTAGCTGTGGAGTAATTGAGCAAAGTGGATCCAGCCATGGGCATATAATCGCTAAACCTTTCTGCTGCTGCAATAGCACTTGTAATATCTGTCACTTTCTGCCTTTGCAATTCTGCTTGCAAAAGCGGCTGAGCTTGTTCCATGAAACAGAAAACTTTCTCCTTCTCAGACATGTCTCGAATATCTAGCAAATAAGTTGAGAACTGCCTGACATAGTCTAGAATATTGCATGTCTGTTTGATGGTGTGGAGCTTCCTCCTTGCTAAGAAATCAACGTTCTCAGGCAAGAATTGATTTATGAGTTCTTTCTTGAGGTCTGCCCAAGTTCTAATAAGGATGCGACCTTCTTCCATCTCTGCATATTTGGTTCTCCACCATAGTTTCACATCACCTGCTAAGTACATGGTCGCCATGGTGACCTTGGCTTCTTCTGATTCGGGGTTTACCGCGCGAAAATACTGCTCAAGATCAAACAAGAAGTTATCTAACTCCTTCCCATCTCATACCCCAGCATATGACTTTGGCTCAGGCACTTTCATCTTAGAATGATCAGTCGTCCCTGTGACCTTGGTCAGCAAACCAACCCTTGCAAATAAATCATCCAACTGTAATTGGAAGTTGCTCATCACCTGAGCTGTGGGGTGAGACGACTCTTCCATAGTGGTTGTCCATCCCTCTAAATTATCGATGTGCTCATCCAACGAATCCACTTTGTCTACCAAGTGAAAGAGTCCATCAAGCCGACTGATTTGTTCTCCCAAACTGCTCAACTGATCCATTCTATTTTCTAGTTTCTGCACTCGACTAGCCTGTCGTTCCTCCATAGTGCTAAGGCGCTCGCTTAGTTCCTGCATCCTGATTTGCATTCAACAAGTTCTGGCTCTGATACTAACTGTCACAGACTAGCAATCCGTGCGGCACTAGCTATCCAATTCACTAGTAAGCCTATGAGTAGTTACTTCAACGGGCACAGATGTTAACTTGAGAATGCACAATATCTATCTGTAGACAATATAACGATGCACAATAGTCAGTAAAAGTTTTCATTAACACTCAATAGATTACAATGGGGAGGAACGTTCGAAAGGACGTTGCTAAAGACTAGTTCGATGCTAACGATCGATGGACATACAAGTTTAAAGTTGAAAAACAAGGCAAAGAAAACAATAAAAATGTTAACAGTACAGTCTGGCCCGACTATGCAATGGAGGCAACACGTTCTCACAGTCAAGAGCTCAAACATTCCCCCTATAATATAGATGCTAAGCATTTGCGCATTTTTCAAAAGAAAACATTTAGTTTTGAGACCATTACAAAAGTCTTGAAAGACCTCTGACGTTGATTTCCTTGATCAACACTACTAGTCCTGCCAGCATGGAATCAAATCCTTTGTTTCTTAAAACGGCAATTATATGTAATAAAATTTTCGGTACCTATGCTTGAGTGAAGTAGGTGCGGTTAGGACTACTAAGAACGCAGAGCTTAAGATGTTGATGCTTTCACACCCCTCGAAGTGCACCTGCAATGATTATCATCCTCGAGGCTTCCCATGCCCCTCTGCCATGCTTACAATCCACAATGTCAACAAGAGTGGAACTAAGCACAACACATACGATTGTATATAAACACAATGGGAGCAAATTATAAAAGCTTTCGAAGACTATGCACAACACATAACAAATGTCACTGTTCAACCTTTCACTGTCATCTCTCCACATGCTTCAAACGTCTGTAACATTGCCCAAGACAAATGTATCACATTAATAATTATTCGTTTCTTGATGGTGGTATGGAGTCCATCAACCCAGCGTTACGCCAAGTGAACGAAAACATTTTGGCCAATACACACCTGCCTTTGAATGCTTACATGGGGTCTAAATTGAAAACAAAAGGAAAATTCAAGTAAAAAAGTACATAACCACATCATAGCTATGCCACATATCATCATCTCATTGGACAGTGAAGCACGGAGCAATTTTTTCCCCCAATTTCTTGAAGTGCCTTTGGAGTTTGCTATGTTCAAATTTCTACATTCGCCTCACACTTCTATTGCAGAAAAAGTCAGCGTATATGAGATGGGAATGGAACGCATCTAACAAAATCAATCATTTGATGGAACCCCATTTCCAATGGGTATCCTATCTTCATTCATCTCAGTCATTAGGGACACACTGCCTTTGACATCAAGTGTGGAGGCATACTGCAGTCGAGACTTGGCACTGCAAAGCCTGGTGAAAGCTCTCAATCATCTTCGCTCTCACTTCCCAGTCCTTCACCGTCAAACAAATCTTCAGGGGGGTCATAAACGATCATACCAGGGAATAATTCCAAGAAGTCGTCTTTCACCCTATCCCTTAGTTCAGGGTAGGGAATGAGCCCTTTCAATATCACTCGATAAGGCAAAGAGAGTGGTGGATCAGGTGATCGTCGCATTTCTTCATACAAGTCCATCGCTTCATCGGTTAACCCATTATCTAAAAAGGCCCTTATAATGTCACCATAAGTGTGTTGATCAAATAGTACTTCTTCCCGCTTCAGATCTTCCCTTACCCTCCTAGACTCATCCACCTTTTTGTTCCTTGCAAGCATCATAAGCATGTCCCTGTAAAAGAACATGTCTGGCCTGTACCATATTTCTTTGCGCACAATTTCATACATCTGCAGCCTCCGCCCAAAAAAAGCAAAGAATATGTTAACGAATTGAAATAGTTATGAATTCAGATTGTGTCGTAATATATGCTTATATTACTTCAAACAAAGTTCAAAGTTCAAATCAGATACAATACTGCTAACAAATTGCCGAGGATATGCACATAATGATGCTTATGACATTCTGGAATTATCCAACCCGTGACTCTTACCACACACAGCAATGCAAATAACTTGGACAAGCATGATCAAATTTATAGATCAGGTGATCAAATTTATAGATCGGGTAGAAAAACTAACATTATGTCGACAGGCATCAAGTGCAAGAGATCACATTATAATCAATCATTGAGGTTTGAGATTGTATACACTGAATTTGAGTACTTGAAGAAAATCACAAAAGAGTCCATCCTACCAAGTGTTTATTCACTAGACAAGTTAGGAGCATACACTAACCTTTAAATGAGAAAAAGTGGCGTCAAGAAGTGTAAATAAGAGCATAATCAACTAAAAGGCATGTCTCACCTAGGTTACTACACATTCTTAAACCACAGGGCTATATGGAGAAGCAAATTCTAGAATATCTATTAATACAATTATTCACCTTTAGATTGAGAAGTGCTGGTGAGCATTCAACTAAGGGAATTTTCCACTAGAGAAATCGGCAGGATATTAGTCTGTTGGTGCAAAGATGAATAACCATTTCTGATTTGGTGGTCTGAAGGTGATGCTATATGACTTTTCCAATTCAAATAAGATGCCAAATGGATCAGATAATTACATAAAGAATGCCTATCACACCAGGAAACGTGAAGAGCACTGCAAAAGTGAAGGTAACCAGGGACTACTGCATGTTCAACAAAGCTTGAAATGAAAAAGTGCATAGCATAGGATAAAGATCAAGCCAATTAACAACAAAATTCAGTAGAAATGTCATAACCATACATTATATGGAAACCTTTCCAATCTCAATAATCATGTCATGGATAGACAATATAACATGGGGATCCAAGGACTGCAGATAAAGATAATCAAAGATGTTGGAAATCCATCTTGACCATCAGCTTAGTAACTTCATCCAAAGCTTTCTAGTATCTCTGACAGGGGAAGATCAGTGAGTGACCTATCAGCTTAAAAGAGGTGTTTGAAAGAAAATTAATCAACCAGTGGCAGTTGATTCAAAATGACCAACCAACAGACAATATCGACGACTGGGCTTGGTAGTATCATAGTGTGGGCGTCACTAATGTGGCTTATTATAATTTATATCTCCATCTGTGCTCAAACAAATGGTGATGGGATTGGCATTAAGAGGGTTTGGATGACAAGATTCCTCCGAGAATCACCTCACTGATGTGTGAGCTAACGATGCTAAGCAAGACTGAATACGCGGGACAATGTGAGAGCAAGAGAAATTCTAATTAGATTGGGGCTTGGCTTCGGACTAGAACTCCTCATGCCATTTGTGATAAATTTGGAAAGAGAATTTGAAGTCGGACGAACATCTCATCTTCCAAACTAAATCAATCCCATGTCATTTGGCTAGTATAGCCAGGAAGGCAAGGAACTGGAGTTTTTGAAGAGCACTTTATGTTCACTTGGAATTGCTTGATTTTTTATGTAACTGCTTTTGGTTTGCTGTAATCTCGTTCTTATTGAGAGAGGCTCTTCCACTGATGGTCTCCTATCCAAAAAGAGGATATCTCAAATCTGATCATTATTTGTGTATCTTTGATCAAAGACCAGTTTCTTACATTAATCAATAAATGCACCTAAAATTTTGTTTCAGCATTATTATTATCATTTTGTTAGTATAACATTTTTTGCGTTAAACCTATAAAGATAAAGAAAGTAGAAGACACCACTAATCCAATACTGACACGCCACAAATGAATACACGCCAATGGGAAAGCTCAAAAGTCAAATATAACAATTATTTGAGCTTTGAGGGAGTACTTTCATGCTTCAATAATGGGTCTGCTTTCAGCCTAAAGCAATGGCAGCAAAACGGTATGGGCTGACACACAAAATATTTCTGCGCACGCAAGATTATCATGTGTGTCTAGCTCAAATGGTTATTTTGACCCTATATCCAAGGGCAAATAATATAAAAGGCGATTATTTGCCCCCGAATATTAGTTTTTAAGTCCTTTATTTTTTTGAGATTTTGTTAAATGGCCCATTGGAGTACACTTACCCTCAACCTCAAATTGATCATCCACCTTTTATAGCTTAAGGTTGAGCTCTCCATTCGAGATGCTCTCATTATCCAACATTATATACAAGAACCCTTTGAAATCAACTGGACTATTTTGCCAATATAGAATTACCCTCAAAATGCTTTCTTTTCATCTCAAGCCAATGACCTTCTAATTACTAATGAATACATGTGATTTCCACTCAATATTGCGCAACAAAGCAATACCAAAACAAAAACTTGGATTCTCGCCCTTCAGTGTGTTACACTAGCCTGCCAACAAAGTGTGAACTCTAGATGCATGCTTGTATGATATGCCAAGTATCATCTTAGCTTTATCTTATATATTTTACGAAACATAATCATGCCGATTCTAACCTACATCTAATTTAAACAAAGTTTCATAATAGGTCATGTCACAGTTTAAATCATATATACACTTCCTCTAAATTCTAGGTTTAAGCCATGCTAGTTAAATACTTGAAATCTTTTTTTTTTTGAAAGGCAAACATGGTTTTTATAACATCCCAATAGTTAAATACTTGAAATCTTTTTTTTTTTGAAAGGCAAACATGGTTTTTATAACATCCCAAAACCCATAAAGATGCCGCAAGCTAGATTTGAAACCATGACCTAGAGGTACCATCCGCCGAGCTGACCATTGAGCTGTCTTACCATTGGCTAAATACTTGAAATCTACTATCACATTTATAAATTTTTTACTAATTATTTGTCCTATAAAGAATCAATGTAATGTTCACGAGCCATAGATGATCAAAATATGCACAATCAAAGAGTTCCACCGCGTAAAATTCAATTATTTTTGTTTTCTTCAATTCTTGAATTTCAAGATTTAATCCACATAACTATTAAAACAGAAGATGAATTAGAAACAAAGCGATTGAACCAAGAAATGATCATTACGAACCTTCATGGAGAGAAAGACTTGATTTTGGCGCTGAAACTCAGCGAGAACGGCGACGAGATCGGATTTGAGGAGGCGAGAGACATTGGTCCTGACGAACCGGTCGAAGCGAACAGGGTCCGATTTCAGTCTCTTGAGCTCTTTAACGATGATGAGACCTTCCTTTTCCATCTCCTTCTTTCGTCTCCATATCGACAAGCTAGGGCTAGAAGCGTTTCCGTGCAAATTGCGAACCAGAAGCTCTACTCCTTTGTGTTTCTGCAGAAGCTCTAGGGTTAGGGTTTTGATTTGGTTTCGATTCGAGACGAAACGAAACATTTGGGGAAGAAAGGTTGAGTTGGGCGGGAGAGAAAGAGTAAGATGACTGGCTTTTATTAAAATGGGTCTTTGTCAGGTGTTGGGCCTGAACCCATCTACACAAAGTCCACAATGTGACCTTACCTAAGTGGGCACGGTCCGGGTCAGTCCGGGATTGACCTATCTTGGTTTTGGTCCCGGTCTAGTGAAACGGGTCCGGAACGGTTCGAGATTGCACACAGTTTTTAACAGACCCGGTTGGTACCGGACCGGTTTGATATTGGACGGTCCGGATCGGGACCATGCCATCCCGAATTGTTGTTGGGCTTATGATTTCTTACACCAAATATCTTGGATCAGGCCTGACAAACTTCAAACCCAACATCTAAATTTGCTAAGGCCCAGCCAAAGCTTATCAGGCCTATATTTTGCCATGGCTCAAATAACATTAGGGATAATGGGTTGGGCTTTGCTTTGTTTGGATTTGCTAAATATGGGTTTGGATTTGTTTGGAATCGCTACCGTAATTGAGACGAACCGAAACAGTCCGGGACTATATTTGTATAAACCAGTTTCGTCCTGATTTTGAAATCGGGATAAAATCAGCATAAACCGGTTCAAAACCGTGCAGAACCAGGTCGGATGGTTCGAGACCCGGAATCTTGCCCACCCCTATTACCTTATATATCCCTATTACCTTATATATCTACTTGTGCTATTGTTTGGCAAAATATTTATGAATCCCCATCAATCACCCATTTTA
Organism: Berberis thunbergii; assembly: GCA_003290165.1. Lineage (NCBI taxonomy): Eukaryota > Viridiplantae > Streptophyta > Magnoliopsida > Ranunculales > Berberidaceae > Berberis > Berberis thunbergii. The sequence continues at coordinate 184,614 of QNQO01001160.1, forward strand.
ATGCAATCTTTGCAGAGGGCTCAACTCAACCTCTGTGTTTACTAACTGACTTGATAGTTAATAATAGGGCCCTCAAGAGATGCCACTAAAATCTGGTGGATATTGATGTGTTCAAATTCCGAAATTCTAGCTGGCCTGGGTCAACCAGCGAGGTTGTTGCCTGGGTGGGGCAAAAAGACAATTTTGCCCCCCCTTTTTAACTACCTTTTTAGAGAAAGTGTTTAAAGAGGGAGGGCAAAAATGTCTTTTTACCCCACCCAGGCAGCAAACAGGCTGGGGGACCCAGGCCCTGTAGAATTACTCGTTCAAATTCGCCATCTATTTCATAGGCATTTCTGTCACGCTTTGATTTTTTAAGAAAACGAAAATCTTAAAATTCATATAGGATTATTCATTTTCCCCAAAATTCGGAACGTGAAAATTTAATAATTACAAAAACAAATAGCAGCAACAACTAAACATGATTTAGTTACTTAAACAAATAAAAATCTAACCCGAAAAGACTCTGACGTTGCTAGCTCACTAGCGGAACTCCAGTAACGCAGCTCAAAAGTCTCTAAACCTGAAAGACTAATCGGCTACATTCCTTTTGAAATGTACCTAAAAAGCAAAAGCTCACTTGGGTCAGCAATAAAGCTGGTGTGAGAAATCTTCATCCCAAAATCAATAAATCCGCGCATAACAACATCAAAATAAACAAAAAAAAACAATAAACAACCACACATCAGGTAGTTTCTCAATGAGGCAAATGTGTTGTTATCCTAACTATAAAAATTGACTATGGCAAGTCTGACCTGCAGAAATATGAGTAAACTTGCCATCCTGCATGAAAATGTTAAAAACAACCGGATAATATTTCTAAGTTAACAGTCCTCACAAATGTGGTTTATTTTCAAACAATGATACAATTCATAGTCATATTAGACTATTATTGAAATATAAACAAAACACATTTTCTACCTTTAGGAAGACACGTAGTTCTCATTCAATAATTAAATGAACATTTAGTTTATTCCTTTAAGGTAATCATGTAAATATACAAAAAAATCTCGCTTCTTTTCCACAATCGCACTATCCTCTTTGTGTTGAACACACTTCACCCAAGTGTGTCTCCCTTACCATCAAAGCCACTCGAAGCGTACATGACCCAAGTGGGGTGCCACCTTGAGTGTCATGTCATCTCACCCGAAGTTCGATCACTGACAAATATTCTTTATAAATCTACACGTACAACCGAACTCACATGGAACGGTGCACCGATATGCAAGCAAGTTTGCATACCCATAATAATATCACACGTATATAAGCAAGTCTGTATACAAAAAAAAATTCACATTTTTTTCTCGGAGTTGTGAAAAATAGCATAAAAAAACTAAAACTCAAAACTCTTTTATGGTGACACTTTGTCAATCATAAATAAATCAACCATAGTATCCACCACTCTTTTGGAAAACAAATAATATTTCCATAAATAAATTCTCTATAACCCAACAGGGATCAAACTCATTCAATATAATATTCATCTTCCTATGCGCATGAAGAATATCACGCTTTCAATCATAGCTCCTTATTGAGCCAAATTCAATCGATTAAATAACACCATTACTTAAATAACATTGTTATCTATATAAAGGCCAACACGTGTATATATGAAACCATACTCAAATTCTCATTATCATACATTACAACATATAGCAAGGGAGTTCAAAATGTTCACAACCACCAGTACAAAACTATTTTGTATGTCAAAAATAAACTTTCATTCAACCTATTCTGAGCCCGCGTACCAAGTCTCACTCACTACACCAATCCCTATAGAGTCAGTATTCACACTATAGTGGAGGCTCATAGAAAGTTGTCTCCATTGACAAAAGTCATAGCTTTAGAAAATTTTAATAAAGCCCTAAATTTTATAATGGGCTATAATTAGGATCGTTACACCACATCAACATACCCAGAAATCAAGGAATTTAGACAAACTTGATTATTATACTAATAAAGTAAATAATATTATTATTTAAACCATTGTTGTGCACAAATATCTAATACTCCATTAAAAAAAATTGAACTAATATTAAAATGTACACTCAGTAGTAGGAATAGCTAGGGGTGGGCACGGGACGGGATGGGACGAGATATACCCATCCCTATCCCATCCCGTTCATACGGGATCGGGACGAGACGGGATTAGCGTGTCATCCAAAAAATGAAGATTTAATTGATTTTGCCAATTGTCCAAAAAATGGGAAAAATGAAGTCCAAAGCTCTCTGGTATAGTCCCATTCAATTGATTTTGATGAAGATTTAAGTATTGCAAGAATGGAAACTTTGTTCCAAGATCATGAGGAAAACTACCAGTGAGTTGCAGTACAAATAGAATTTCACAATAAACTGAATGAAGTACTCGGATTCCAATAACAAACAGAATACATTTTAACAGAATTAGGAAATTCGAATACAAAATTGTTACAGACTGCAGTAGAATTGTTACAGACTGTAGTAAAATTGTTTAGAAAGTAGAATTGTCCAGCAGAATTGTTACAGAAACCAAACAAAGAAACCAAACAGCATAACTGCTGAATTGCTAGGCAGTATAACTGCTGAATTGCAGACTTAGGTAGCATAACTGAATTGCTAGGCAGCATAACTGCTGAATTGCATACTTAGGCAGCATAACTGCTGCATCACCGCTATTCTCCTATACTTATAGAATTCATCTTTCACCTGTCATAAAGGATCAATAGTTTACTGACGACTGAACAAGGTTTAATCAGGACATGCTAATGAACTATTGTGGTCATGCTAAACATTACAAGGTTATTTTCATTAAAATGAAGAAATTTCAGTGAAGAAGTTATTAAAAAAATATATAGAATTTCGGCTTGGGACAAAAAATTTTGTAGGTAATAACATAACTTTCTAAAATCAAGAACACATATAAAAGGAAGAATATCTTGAATGTACATATTTATTTTCATTAGTTCGGGACAGGACGGGATTGGCGGGATTGAAAATCTTCATCTCATCCCATCTCATTCTAGATCGGGACGGGACATGATCGGGATGAAATTATTCAATCCCATTAAGACCCGAAAAAATCGGGACAGAACGGGAAGGGATCTGGATGGAAACGGGATCGCGGGATGGGATGCCCACCCCTAGGAATAGCCACATACTCATATGATGTCATGCAAACTATCCCTATAAGGACAATAACTTTCATTTTTTTTAACAGTGATGTCAAACAAGAACAGAGAACAGTGATGTGAAACAGGAACAGTGAACATTGATGTCAAACAGGAACAGAAACAGTGAACAATGATATCAAACAGGAACATTAACAATAATAGGATCAGTAACAGTGATAGGAACATGAACAGTAATAGTAACAGTAATAGAAACAGGACCAGTAACAGTAATAGAAACAGGAACTGTAATAGGAACAGTAACAGTAATAGTAAAACCGCGACAAGAACATTAACATCAACATGAACAGTGATGTCAATTCGTTTTTTTTTTTTTCATTTAAGGTTTAAATCAAACCAAGATTTCAAATCGATTTTTCATTAAAGATGTAAATCAAACCAACAATGTCAAATCGATTTTTTTTCCTCCATTAAAGATGTAAATAAAATCAAAATGTCGAGGAATAGAGTTTTACTCACCTCTTTTTGCAAGAATCCCAAGATTTGAGCAAATTTCTTCCTTCAGCACCTCCCACCTTTTTCAACGTATGTTTTTTTTTTCTGTGTGTATCCAGAGAGAAAAAGGAGGTTAGGGCTTAAATGAGTTTTTAATTGGGGTTTATTTGGCTAAACACAACCATCACTCATCTCGTATTCTTTTAACATTTATTTCCCTCTAACCAATACCCTAACCATTACTTTCATTAAAGCCCAAACTCAAGCTCAAGAAAATTGAATAAAATTCATCAAGATTAAGGTTTAACTAAAGTATATGTACACCCTTTTTTTTAGAGTGTGACTAATTAGTTTACTTAAGGCAAATGTCTTATTTTTTGGGATTTTCAAATTTTGGCTACACACACACACACACACACACACACACCTTATTCTATTTAGCAATGACAAACAAAACAAATCTTTTTTTTTCCAATAATTGAGATTACAACATATGCCACAATTTATAAATAAGAAAATTTTATATTTATTTAATTAGGCGGGTATTACAATATATACAACTCAAAAGAATCTCATCCCGAGATTCGGAAGATAAAAGAGAGTTAAGCGAATTTCGAAAAATATAATTTGTCAAATGAAAGAAGATTTTAAAATAAAAATTTCAATTGAATTTTTAGTTGCATAAATTTTAATTGTCATTGAAAAAGTAGGAGTGTTACAATATATACAACATCCCAAGATTCGCGAAAAAAGGGTTAACTAAAGATTCAGGATAACAAACCGCTAGAAGAAAACTACACGGAATAATGTCATCCACTATTGACATTAAAATCAATTAGTCACAGAAATCTCATCTCGAGATTCACGAAGAAAAATAAGCAATAATAAAAGTTCAAGGTTCACCCTTGTCACTTTATCTCTAGACAGTTACACTATTAATCTCCCATATCCACATTTCGAGGATCACCTAGACTTTACCCAAGCCTAGGCTAACCAAATGCTCTGATACCAAACTGTCACGCTCCGATTTTCGAAGAAAACGAAAATCCTAAAATCCACGTAGGATTATCCGTTTCCCCCAAAACTCGGGACGTGAAAATTCAATAACAACATAAATAAATAGCAACAACAACTAAACATGATTTAGTTACTTAAATAAATAAAAATCTAACCCGGAAAGACTCTGACGTTGCTAGCTCACTAGCGAAACTCCAGTAACGCTGCTCAAAAATCTCTAAACCTGAAAGGCTAATCGGCTACATTCCCAAAGGAATGTACCCAAAAGGCAAAGCTCACTTCGGTCAGCAATAAAGCTGGTGTGAGAAATCTTCATACCAAAATCAATAAATCCGAGCATGACAACATCAAAATAAACTTAAAAAAAACAATAAACAACCACACATCAAGTAGTTCCTTAATGAGGCAAATGTGTAATCATCCTAACTATAAAAATTGACTATGTCAAGTCTGACCTGCAGAAATATGAGTAGACTTGTCATACTGCATGAAAATGTTAAAAGCAACCGGATAATATTTCTAAGTTATCAGTCCTCACAAATGTGGTTTATTTTAAAACAATGATACAATTCATTGTCATATTAGACTATTATTGAAATATTAACAAAACACATTTTCTACCTTTAGAAAGACATGTAGTTCTCATTCAATAATTGAATGAGCATTTAGTTTCTTTCTTTAAGGTAATCATGCACATATACAAAAAAAAAATTCGCTTCTTTTCCACTATCGCATTATCCTCCTTGTGCCGAACACACTTCACCCAAGTGTGTCTCCCTTGCCATCGAAGCCACTCGAAGCGTACATGACCCAAATGGGGTGCCACCTAGAGTGTCATGTCATCTCACCCGAAGTTCGATCACTGGCAAGTATTCTTCTTAAATCTACACGTACAACCGAACCTACATGAAACGGTGCACCAATATGCAAGCAAGTCTGCATATCCATAATAATATCATACGTATACAAGCAAGTCTGTATACAAAAATTTATTTTTCACATTTTTTCTCGGAATTGTGGAAAAGAGCATAAAAAAAAACTAAAACTCAAAACTCTTTTATGGTGACACTTTGTCAACCATAAATAAATCAACCATTGTATCCACCATTCTTTTGGGGAAACAAATAATATTTTCATAAATAAATTTTCTATAACCCAACAGGGATCAAACTCATTCAATATAAGATTCATCTTCCTATGCGCATGAAGAATATCACACTTTCAATCATAGTTCCTTATTGAGCCAAATTCAATCGATTAAGTAACACCATTACATTTTTTTTTAAGTTAAACCTCCTGTGGGGAGGAGTGGCTATGGGATGCCAGACCTTTATTACTTATCAAAAAAATTGATTTACAATCAAGACGGGGGTACTTTACCCGTATAAAAGCCAAACAAAAAGGACCAAAAACCTTAGCCAATCTAAATGACCGCGAACAAACCACAAGCTGGCTAACAAAAACTTGAAGACTAAAAGTCCACAAACAAGCACTTAAAACAAAAAACAAAAAACAAAAACAAAACCATTCGCATAAGACCCAGAACCAAAAAAGCAAAAGCTGTTAAGGAGTGAAACACATCGTACCATCGTGCACGCCCTGCCCAATTCACAACACCGAGCAGCACTCTGCCTAGCATCCCCTGTTTTACAGAAAGCAGGGAGCACTTCCTGCAGACAGCACCCAGCCCAGTCAGCATGAAGTGAGTGCAAACCGTCTTCCCCCAGCTGAAACGTTGTCTCGGCCATAGATTGCCCCTGCAAACCGACGCATCTGACTGCATCAATCGCAGCCGATCCGCCAGCAGTTCCGACCTCTTCCCAGTGCCTGACTCTGCCTAGCATCCCCTGTTTTACAGAAAACAGGGAGCACCAAAACAGAGTGTTCCAGGAGACATCACCCGATCCAGACTGCCCTTGCCACGCGTAAAACAAGCTAGAACTGTTAAAAAAGGTTATCGCTATACTTCCCCGTGGCAAATGTACGCCATATGCCATTGGTCGAGCACTAGCAAGCCTGCCACTCTCCTCGGAAGTTCATTCGCACCAAAGAGAGTCCTAAAGTCTCGTTGTGCTCTATCCGCTAACGCATCTACCACCGCGTTGGCCTCTCTATAGATATGTTGGCAATCTAACGTCATTGTTGTTGCCAACACCTTAATTTCCTTCAAAATATTCTCCAAGTGCCAAGGGATTGTCAAAGTGTCCTTAAACCATCCACAAACCAGTTCCGAGTCCGTTTGAACTACCACCTTGTTGAAACCCAAAGAGAAACAAAAACCACTTGTTTGCCCAACACACAGTGACCCCTAGAGTCTCTAATGATCACACCGCCAGATGCCTTGTTCTTATGGGAGGATCCATCGACATTAAGAACAACAAAATCTGACGGAGAGGGGTGCCAAAAAACAATTCTGACTAACTTCCTTCTAACTGGGAGCACCTGTAACCCCAAAGCCCTTAATGGGGCCTTGTTACAGCTAGCTTGTTTTGGATTTATAAAATTGTTTGCCAGGCGCAGATTATGCCTAACGTTCACAATCACAAAAGCAGGATTTGGGAGAGCATTTTCATATACACACTTGCACCGTTGCTTCTAAATTTCTCATAAAATAAACATATGAGTAAGAAGGAATAACACACCTGTTTGCGAATGTCGTTTGACTCTCTTGAACCAAATTACGAGAACCGTGGAGATTTCTGTTGGTTTCCTTATGTGCACATCAAAAATCCGTTCAAAGTGGCACCACACCTGCATCGCCAAATCCCCGTCCAGAAGGAGATGATTCAAGGATTCGCTCTTTGGCGAGTTGCAACAGCGACATCTAGAGGCCAGACTCAAACCGCATCTGTACAATTTCCCATCCACTGGCACCCTTCTGCGGAGTAACTTCCAGACGAAAACTGATATTCTGGAAGGAAGAATGTTGTGCCAAATCGTCTTACTTAGTGCATTAACCTTCCCACGTCTCCGTAGCATTTCATACGTCGACTGAAGGGAAAATATTTCATTCGGGTTTGGTACCCATACACACTTGTCCTCATCATCGTCCTCACCGCGTAATCTATCTGCAAAAAGACTATGCGCCAAACTTATGAGATCTGGATGGACCAATTCAAAATTTGTTAAAATCACCTCGCTAACTGAAGGCCAAAAACCTTGACTAACCAATGTCGCCGACCTCCTGAAAGAAACTACCGTGTTCTAATTTTCCTAAAAAAAACTGATATTTCCCATGCCAATACGCCAAAGTGAATTACTCAAAATAAAAGATTTTCCAAGCATGATCTCATTAAAAAAAGGTGAAGACCCACCTTTTACAAGTTGTTCAACGCAACTCCATTCAACCAATATTTGCTCCTCATAAAGTAGAGCCCATAAAGTGTCTGAATTAATCAGTCTCCAAAGAGTCTTGATTAAAAAAGCATTCATCACAACCATCAAATCTCGAACTCCCAAGCCTTTTTCCTCCTAAGGGAAACACCTATTATCCCAAGACACTCATTTTTTCTTCAGTCTGCCTTCACAATCCCCCCAAAAGAAGTCTGCCAACAAATTATTAATTCGTGATAAAACTGTCCTAGGTACACACATGGTACTAAGAATATAAACTGGGATCAAGCTAAGGACATGTTTAATCAAGATTAATCTTCCTCCCGAAGATAGCAATTTTGCCTTCCATCCCTGAATACGAGATTGGATTTTAGCAATCAAATCTTCAAAATATGAAATTTTAACTCTCCCTTGAAACACTGACCCACCCAAATATTTCAAAGGAGCATTTTGAAACTGGAAACATGTGCAACTTTTTAGCGCCGCAATTCTTTCCGCGACTGCCTTGTCGTCCAAAATAAAAGAGCTTTTGCCTTCGTTTATTTTCTGCCCCGAAGTCTTACAGTAACGTTTCAAGAAATTCATGCATCCCCTAATTAAGGACTTTCTTCCATTTAAAAAATGAGGGTGTCATCTACATAAAGAAGGTGTGAAATAGGAGTACAGGCCCTGAGTGTATAATAGTACCCCAATTTTGCCTTTAGCGAAGGTCTCTGTCAATCCTCGACTCAACACTTCAGACGCAATAATAAATAGAAATGAAAAAAGGGGATCGCCTTGCCGTAAACCCCTAGTGGATCTAAAAAAACCTTTGTAGACACCCTGAAGCAAAGTCGAAAAGCCACAAGACGCGATACAGTTGGAGATGAGATGACAAAATCTACCAGTAAAGCCAAATCTTTTAAGCACCGCGAGCAAAAAATTTCACTCCATTCTATCATACGCTTTCTCCATATCAATTTTCATCACCACATTACCTCCAAAAACCTTCTTGTTAATGCCCCTAATCAATTCCTGTGCCAAGCCAATATTTTCACCAATGAAACTGCCTTTAACAAAAGCCCCTGCTCCTGAGAAATCAACAATGGCAAGAGGACTATTAGTCTATTGCAAAGAATTTTACTGAAAATCTTGTAAATCACATTACACAGACTGATTGGTCGAAATTTAGAAAAAGAACCTGGAGTCTCAGTTTTTTGAATCAAAGCCAAGAAATTCGCCGAGAAAGAAGCCGACATCGCCTCCCCCTAAAAAAATTGTAGAGTAGCCTCCCAAATATCCATACTCACAACCTCCCAACAAGACTTAGAGAAATCAGTTGTAAAACCATCCGGTCCTGGCGCACTATTTTTGGGAATGTGGAACACAACATCTCTCACTTCCTCCAAAGAAGGTATTCAGACCAAAGTTTCGTAATGACTGGGACTCACCAACTGTGGAAGACAAGTTAACAACTCTGTATCCACCGTACAAGTACCTTGAGAAGACAGCAGATTAGCAAAAAACTTGTTGGCTTTGTCAAGAATCTCACCAGGTTCCGAAATAGTAAAACCGCGACAAGAACAGTAACATCAACATGAACAGTGATGTCAATTCTTTTTTCTTTTTTTCATTTAAGGTTTAAATCAAACCAAGATTTCAAATCGATTTTTCATTAAAGATATAAATCAAACCAACAATGTCAAATAGAATTTTTTTCCTCCATTAAAGATGTAAATATAATCAAAATGTTTAGGGATAGAGTTTTACTCACCTCTTTTTGCAAGAATCCCAAGATTTGATCAAATTTCTTCCTTCGGCACCTCCCACCTTTTTCAACGTAAGTTTTTTTTTTCTTCTGTGTGTATCCAGAGAGAAAAAGGAGGTTAGGGCTTAAATGAGTTTTTAATTGGGGTTTATTTGGCTAAACACAACCATCACTCATCTCTTATTCTTTTAACCTTTATTTTTCTCTAACCAATACTGTAACCATTACTTTTATGAAAGCCCAAACTCAAGCCCAATAAAATTGAATAAAATCCATCAAGATTAGGGTTTAACTAAAGTATATGTGCACCCTTTTTTTAGAGTGTGACTAATTAGTTTACTTAAGGCAAATGTCTTATTTTTTTGGGTTTTCAAATTTTGGATAAACACACACACACCTTATTCTATTTAGCAATGACAAACAAAACAAATCTTTTTTTTTTCCAATAATTGAGATTACAACATATGCCACAATTAATAAATAAGAAATTTGTATATTTATTTAATTAGGCGGGTATTACAATTCCAATGCTAAATTCAAGTGATTAAGGATGGATGTAGAACATAAGTCAGATTGATAGTGCATACATTTCCCATCCCCCTTGTTCATCTTATATAACGAGTATTTCATTCATTCGTTTACTCTATTATCAAGGCGTGATGGATGAGATCCCGTGCATGATTTCACCCGTCTATGGGTGAGTTTCGTTTGACATTTGGCATTGGTTGTGACCCAATACTTGTTTAGGTTGAGAGCTGTGCAAGTGGATCTTAGGTTCATGACAGTTCAAAGGCATGTGTTCGGATTTTATTGTTCCGACCCAAGCTCCAAAATTCACACCACGCTAAACCCATGTAAATAGGGCTTGGGCACTCCACATACAAGTTGAATAGTGACTGGTCTAGTCCTGATCATGCTTGAGCTTGCTCGAGACCGCTCTAGGACCTTTCCGTCATAGAGTTAGCATGTGTCACTTGTACGATAGGTGATTAGATGACTGTTTGATGTCTCATCACTCAATCTTTATCTAATAATGGGTTGAATGTAGGATGGATCACAATGGGTGTTAACCAAACCCAACGTTATAGTTGGATTGCCATCAACCATACTCGAACTTAAAGAACTATTTGAGTCCATCACCCAAATCGATTCATTTTTTATTGTATAATATATAACATTATCAGTTTGGAACATAAGATGTGTGATCAAAGATTTGTCTAATAAAATCTCATCCAGTTTACTGGCGACCCTTACAAAAAAATGAAAATAGACCCGTGAACCACACACCATATGACCAGCCGCCCCTATTTAGCGAGAGATTAAGAAGTAGACCCTCTGAAAGTTAAATAGTGCCATGTTTGGCTGCAGTCACCTACTGGGATCAATGTGTTAACCAACTCCTTATTTATCGTAAAGTCTAGCCAGCCAAACTTGATAGCCATTTTTGGACCAAGTTTTAGTTTTTTACACTTTTTATCCTTAGTTAGTCTAGGCAGTCAGGTTTAGTAGTCATGTTTTGAGCAAGTTTTAGTGTTTTTACATTTTTTTTCTCTTTTCTTTAAAATGCAATCACAAACACTATTTATAGAACTAGAAGTGTAAAAAAAACCAAGACTTGATCCAAAAGTGGCTATGAAACCCTGGATGGCAATAATTGTTGTTTTATCATTTTTTTTCTAAAACGAGTAAGTCTATCTAGCCAAGTTTGGTAGCATTTTTTTAGTTAAGTTTTGATTTTTTTTTACCCTCGTTAAAGTACAACCACAAACACCATCTATTAGGGGTGGGCACGGGACGGGATGGGACGAGATATACTCATCCCTATCTCATCCCGTTCATAGGGGATCAGGACGGGACGGGATCAGCGTGCCAATCTTCTTCACTTGCAGTCTGAGTCTGAGCAGTCTGCTGAACTGCTGGACTGGAACTGCTACCCTCTTTAACTAACAAGCGAATTTCACAATACACCTGATCAGGCAATTTACTTAATATTGACCAGTTCCAATGATTTTGAATGATAATATCAACTGAGAACCTCGTCTTCTTCCTGGTTCTCTGTACTCTAGACATTTGTTTTCACAAAAATTCAAAACTCCCATCAATGTCCAAGACTTGGGAGTTTAAAAGGAAAAACCAAAATATTAGGATACTAAAATACAGTTTTGAAATTGTTTTACAAAATCTATCAAAAGACATTTTGGTAGAAAACAATATGGGACTGGAGACTTTTTGTTCATAGTTTTTTTTATTTTTTATGTTTTTGAAAGAAGGGCTTATCAAAATGAATTTGATTTGGATTAGTCATTTAGAGCAACAAAAATGGCAAATGCAGAGAATAAGGAATCAATCTGTGTTCTGGGTCAGGTATATGTGTATCCCATATTTTTCAAAACTTACAAAATAAAATCAATAGATGCACCGCCATCCAGAAAGCTAAAATTTACAAAATGAGTTGTGATTCACCATGTATGGTGATGGTCAGTACAGCTTATACAATTTCCAAATCACAATATATATGGTTGTTCATTTTGAATCCTGGAACAGTACACATTCAAAAAAGTAGTTCAACTACAACTCATGTATTAATGGCTATTAGTTGGTGTACTTTGGAGAATACTGTAAAATGTTTCAATTTGTATCTTCGATACCTTTCAAATCATCTTTGAATTGAGTTGGAAATGGAGTTGGGATGTCAAAGGACTGAAACTTCAAACTGATGTATATTTAAGGTGCTTGACAATTGACAAATACACTAATCGAGCAGGAAACGTAGAAGAAAGGCAGAAAATATGTATAGTACCAGGGAACAGCAAGAAAATGGGAAGAAACCCAATGTCCATGACCAATCTAGTATCATCTAGATATCTATATGGAGGCTAGATTACTCTAGAAAATTGATCTTGTCGTCATAAGAGTTGTTCAGTAAGATGAATAGTCAACACATTTTGATGAATAATTGTTGTGTGTGTTACCGTAAACCATGTTAACTCTGCCGCTGCATTAGCAAGACTTCTATAGCATGCAAAAATTCTGAAAACAAGAATGAATCTCACTTATAGAATACTGAAATAAGAAAGCCATCCTGACCAGTGGCAGAGAGTATTAGTTTCAATAAAATAGGTCATGAAAGTTTGTGATTCTCCATGGTGAAACAAACATATACTTGACAAGGATGGATCATGAATGGAGTCTAATAGTAACAATAGAGGTTATCGGCATTATGTTTAATTAGTTTTCACTACATAATGTAAGCGAATGCCTTATCAATAATTAATGCAAACCAGTGTGTCGAAACATCACAATCCATATTCTGATCAACAATTACTTATCACCCAGTAATTCATTGGGCTGAAAACTATACCAGCACTATGTCCTATGATATCATCCCATCTTCTGCATCACCCTCTGACTTTTTGCTGCACATGATGAAATCCCCAAACTTTATAAGGTTCAATAAGATAGATGTGATGGAATTGATCTGAATATACATTGAGAATGAGAATTGAGAAAGTGAGAACAGTATTACAAATTTAGATATGTGTGAGAGATTCATTGAGATATTAAATAAGTAAAAATATTATATACATCAGTATATTTGTATGGGCATCCACAATTCTAAAATAAATAATTAAATAAAAATATTAATAATTAATATTAATAAATTAGTTCGGGACGGGACTGGATTGGCGGGATTGAAAATCTTCATCCCATCCCATTCTAGATTGGGACGGGACGGGATCGGGATGAAATATTAATAATTAATATTAATAAATTAGTTCGAGACGAGACTGGATTGGCGGGATTGAAAATCTTCATCCCATCCCATTCTAGATTGGGACGGGACGGGATCGGGATGAAATATTAATAATTAATATTAATAAATTAGTTCGGGACGAGACTGGATTGGCGGGATTGAAAATCTTCATCCCATCCCATTCTAGATTGGGACGGGACGGGATCGGGATGAAATTATTCAATCCCATTAAGACTCGAAAAAATCGGGATGAGATCGGAACAGGAACGGGATCGCGGGATGGGATGCCTACCCCTACCATTTATAAAAGGGATAGGAGTATGAAAATAAAAAATTGACCAAAAAATGGTTACCAAACTTCACTAGTTAGAATTGTTACTTTAAAACACAACCACAAACACCATTTATAAAAGGGGTAAAAGTGTAAAAAAATCAAAACTTAATCCAAAAGTGATTGCCAAACTTGGCTGACTAAAATTGTTTTTTGTCATACTTGGCAGCTCTTCCGCCAAATATTAGAAGTTAAATAATTGAATTTAGCTCTTACTTTAAAGTTGTGATTATTGATTAATTAAGAATGTAGGAGATGATAATCAATAATGATTTTCAGACCTAATTGGTAGATAGTTTGTTTGGGGAGTTGCCAAGAAAGATCACTTACTATGAGCCTTTCTAGAGAGTCAAGCCCGCACGGTCAGGCTCGTACCAGGCCAGTCCAATATCATTCATCATTGTAGAGATGCTGAAAAATTTTCAATCTCTAGGATGATGAATGGTATTGGGCTGGCCTGCCACAGGCCTGGCTCTCTAAATTTTTTGCACTTATTATAATCTTCTTCATTTCTTGGTCCCGTTGTATTGACCATAATATATATACACTATAAATCTTAGAATTAAACTACTTAGCCTTGTCCTTAATGAGAAATTTATTAGAGAAATATCATTACTAATTTTAGTTGAAAATGTTGTAAATACTGGAGATACAATTATTATAGTCTAAATGTTTTAAAGATCCAAAGGTTTTCAATGCGCGGTGCATTTAGGTAACTTCATGTTTTAAAGTTGGGAACTTTTGTGATTTTGGTTGGTAACTTAAATGAGTGATAAGTTTGGTCAGATGATGGTGCCTAAGTTAAAGTACATTTTTCCTTTTAATATATGTAGGTGACAAATTTTTTTGCATGTACTATACATCCAAATTTGTGTATGTACCGACGCATTGCTCTCAAATAAGGTTCTACAATGCAAAGAACTAAGAAAACTTTACACATTTAAATCCTTAATCATAGGTGACAGTGCGATAAGCATCCAAATAATTTGTAGGACATTCGCTTGATGATTACTCAATCCTTTTTTGGAGAAAGCGAGCATGGGTTTGAAGGATCCCCAAATAATTTTAGGGCTTGATGATTACTCAATTTTTATTATTAGCGAAAAAGTCAAGCTTAATAATATTAGAATATAGCGATGTGATCAATACTGGACATATTGCTATGTTTGTCATAGAGCACCACATTACGATATCACAAACGCTATTCGATCTGATGTCTGCATCCTCCTATATGGGGTTTGCTTTTCTACAACAAATTATTGCATATTCTACAGGAGAAATAACAGCAAAGATTCTAATGCTAAGCAACCGTATCATCCTTGTTCTCGTAATCATCATCATCAAAGCCAATTTCTGGTTTTTTTGGGATCAGTTACACTATTTTGGTTCTTCAAGTAATGCGTTCTTCTTACATATATTCGCTTAATTCAAGTTCAAAAATGGTTTTCTTCACCGTCTTTATTCAAGTTTTTAACGATTGTCCTCTCCATTTGCACCCTCTATTAACTTACCAATCTAGAGACTTTCTAATTGGCGATGTGCTTGATCTCTTTCACATGAATAAATCACGTTAAATGTCTTTATCGAATTTTGTCATCTATAAACACTGCACCTAAGTATCTCATAATTCTTTTATTCATAATTTTATTCTACGTGTTTACCACACATCCATTTTAATATATGTTAATTTGTAATAAATTTCCTCCATGTCGGTAGCTCCAGATATAATGTGATGTCAATTTCCTGCTTGAATCCAATCTGGGACTTCATCTCAGACTTAAACTCTACACAGCTTGAACCACTGGCATGTTCGTATTTACTTTGCTAAATGTCGAGGGATTGAGCGAGGAAACCAGCAAGGGAAATGAGGTGGAGGGGTTGGAAATCGTCCACCCCTCTCAAGATATGCGAGCGAAAAGTCAACCCTCACATCTCGAGGGGGTGGACGGTTTCCACCCCCTCCACCTCATTTCCCTCGCTGGTTTCCTCGCTCAATCCCTCCACATTTAAAATTTCTGCATTGCCAAATATGCTAATCAGCCAGATTAGCTAGCTATAGCCATATTTTGATCTGACAAAATACTTCCATCTAAATAAATTTTCCTACATCATTCAATTGAACGTGTTTTCCGCAGATCATGTTATGTATTTATCGGTTGATAATAAATATAATGACAATACTAAACTTAAATATCAAATTTCATTGTAAATATTAAAGATCCCCATCTATAATGTTAGAGTAAGTCTAGCCAGTTTAATGAGTCAGCCTGATTTGCTGGTTTGGCTGGCTTTTTACACTTCTTACTCATTTTTTTAAGAGTATTCTAGTTGTCGAGGGAGTGGGCGAGAAAAACAGTGAGGGAGGGGATCATTCCCCTCGGGATGTGCACATTGACTTTTTGCATGCATTTCGAGGAGGATGAATGGTCCACTCCCTCATTGTTTTCGCCGCCCACTTTCTGACATTTAGAATTTTCGTTTTTTTAAAACACAACCATAAACATCACTTAAGAGGAGGGATGACAATGTAAAAAAACCAATTAGACTGATTAGAATTTCTGATAATGTTAAAAGCCTTAGGCAATATATTAAAAGCTAATAGGTATTAAATCCAAGATTGTCAGTATCCGATGTCAAGCGATGAGTCTTACCATTAAGGTCTCTAGATATAAATCTATATTGTCAAAAAGGAAACATAAGAAGTAGGCGTTTAATATTACAAATAAGAGAGCGTCAGACCCAATGTACAGTAGAGAGTTGTTGAGATTTGCCTTCCTAATGGATGAGGTCAAGAATGATCACCGAGTCTCCAAAAAGATGTCTGATTCTCCATCTTTGCGCTTAAATGAGTAGTAAGGTCTCTTCATCAACATATCCTTCCGCCATCATGTTATCGCATACTTTTTTAACTGAGCAAACCTAGAGATCAGTTCTGTTTGTAGTTTTATTCAATACATCATGTATTGTGACGATGAATGTATAAGTTTTGCATATTTCAACATGCCGTGAGCAAATTCTATCTAGATACCACGAGCAATGCTACTTTTGTCTTGCATAATTTTCTTTATTTCTTATATTTATGGCAAACATGGCATCCTCCACTAATGGTATACAGGCACTCGCCATTCACCAGAAACAGCTCAATGTGCACTATTGGATCCACAATATCTGTGGGCATGCATGACTGTGGTAATACTTGCTTGGGCAACGAGGCAAAGCGCACTTTTTTGTTTTGTTTTTTTTATTCACCTTAGATGCTGCAAATTTTGGACCTGTGATTTCATCCGTTACAAGTCTATCACTAAGCTGTACTCCATCATCGCAAAACACACTTACCAATCAAACAACATTGACTATCATCGAGATCTACCCCACTTAAAATTTAAAAATCACAACAACACTCAATAGAAGCCATGGTTCCCCTTAATCCCCACACTAAGGACACGCTATGTACCCAAAAGCCGAATTAAACTCTTTGTGCTTCCCCACCACCCTTTGTGTTCAGGCTGTCATTCCCCCACTCTACGATCATCAAAATATCATGAGAATAGATTCATATGAAGCTAAGTTTGTAAAATTTGTTACAAATGATGGTAAAAAAAAAAAATCAACTTTTTAATGAAACGATTTATAAATTTGAGCTATGAAATGATAATTGTAGAGTGATGTTACTTGGGACTTGGAGTGGCTAAGCACATAAATGATGGTACCACTAGGTCATGGATTTAAATCCAGCCAATGACGTATTTATCAGTTTATGGTGTATTGATCAATTATGAGATCCTAAAAACCCACCTCGCCTTCCAAATATATATATATATATATATATATATATATATATATATATATATATATATATATATATATATATATAATGATGGAAAATAGTAAAAGGGGGTTTGGAAAGGAATTTGAAATCAAAGCCGTGACTTCAAACGATATTTGACGATATGGAGTCAACATTACCCAACCCTAATCAAAACACCCATATCAATCTTTTTAGCCAAAATAATAAAATGATATGGTGCTACGCTAGTTAGTAGAGTTGTGGCATATGGAACAACCTGTCTAGGATTCAAATTTTGCCGGCAACATTTGATGGTTCTGGGATCTTGTTAAAAACCATGTTTTCCTTAAAAAAAAATGGATTGAAAAAAAAATGATACAGTAAATGACTTTAAGCGAGTTACCATTTACTAGTGGTAGTCGAGAAACTTGTACTAGGGAGCTTATTCTTCTTGACCTATTTTATACATTATTATATTAATTTTGATCCTTTAATTGTGAATAACAATTCAAAATAATTTTCAATTATATATACACACATGTTCATAAAATCCTCCATGATTGAACTTTTTATTATCAAAATCCACCAAGTCAAAGAGCAATTAGTTGATCGTGAGTGAAGTGGGCAAGTGGATGATCCCCAACAATACACAATCACAAACTTTATAAGATATTATTGATGGTGCTATTGTACTTTTTTTCAAGCTGTTTTTTTTTTTAAACTTTATTTATAATACCTTTTTATGTAAAAAATGAATGTCAAGAGCATTCATGATATGTCGGCATGGATTTTGTTACAATTGGGTTTTGAAAAGTTGAGGTACCTTTTTGAAGTGCTCAAATGGGTTATGAACCACTTTTTGAACGATAAATGCAATCAATTATAGGTGCAACTATACGTATAATTGTTAACAAAAACAAAAAACTAAACTGCATGGATGAACAAAGCTAAAATGCATGAAATCTTGTGTGAGTGTACATAGATAAACGCAATATGCGAAATGTATAATGGCTTAGTGGTTGAGCGGTGGCGAATGATATCACTGAGACACGGGATCATAATCAATCAACGGCATGTGAGGTGGAAGGGATTAAGGGATAAATAAATAAAAATAAAAATTTGCAATATTTTTCTAAATTTTTCTTTGAATACACTCATGCAAGTATAAGCTAAAGTTTCAGGCGTTTATGGTTTGGAAGTTGTCTTCTTCGCCAAAACTAAGGTTCAGACGCCATTCAAGGTCTAAAACCTATTTTCTGGGGATCATGAGTTAACTTCATTAAAAAGTTTGAGCAAACATATTGTATGATCTATTTGGCTTGTGTTGGTGAGATTTAGAGGAGGATTTGTAAAATCATCAAAGTTTTATATCGCATTTCATTCATGTTTCGCCAACAAACTGATCAAACTTTAAGTTTTCAAACTTCATGAACAAATAATAAATCAATGTCTTAAAGAGTTCATAGAGGTGAAAATCAAATTTGGGTGAAGGTGCAAAAGGGATTGATGTTTAAAATACTGTTGATCAACCCCTTTAATTCATGTTTTCATCACCAAAGTAGCTTGAACTTTGAGTTCTTCAACTTCTTGAACAATTGAATCGAGTTTTAAATGAGTTCCGAGATATAGAAACTTAGATCTCAGTGAAGGTGAGATGATCAAAAAACAATAAATTTTCATGTCTTCTGGAAATAACCCATTTCTACAGTGACCCCATCATGATGATGGATCTTATAAAGTTACATATGATATGAACACAGGTATATATGTTACCAAATCATAGAGAAGATCCAGGCACTAAATATGTACATAGTCAAGAGAAGGCCAAAAATAGCTAAGAGTATTGAAACATACGTAACCATAGAAGCCATTATGGAATGGATGGTTGAGTGTGTGTGTGTGTGTTTGTTTGAAGTTTGAAGATGACCATGACCCAACATGAGATCGAGAGTAAGGAGATGCAATAAAACTCAGGATGGATAGCGCAATTAACACAAAATTATCATCACCACAAACTATACAACAACATATACATATATGCTTATGTTGGATAATTTTTATAAGGTCATGGCGCTATCCCTCCTGAGCTTTACAGAATCTCCACTCAAAACCTTTTCGAGAAAATGACCCCTTCAAAGAGACCCATTGAAATTGAAACCACAACGTGGTGTTGAGACGAGATGAGAAGAGATGAAACTCACTATTTGGGTGAGAGAGAAGGGGGAGATGTGGGTGTATTTATAATGAGAAGAGGGGGCCGACAGAGAAAAAAAAATCCCATGTGCGAAAAAGCGAGTCTTTTCCGTGACAATGTATAAACTATAAAGTAAATAAATAAGAAAGACGATGATATCTAATAAGAATAATAAATTTACATGATTTTGAACGGGACACAATTGAAATTTACAGTTTTAACTGAAGCAAAAATCGAAAGTTTACAGGTGTGACACATTTGAACGAGTATTCAATTGCTGTTATAGTAGTAGATTTTTTTTTTTAATCTTTGCCGACCTCGTGACACAGACATTGCCTCTTGTAATTGAGATACGGCCGTTGTGGACTAAGGAGTTAATTAATTAATTAGATGGGATTTATAATAGTTTAAGGGTTAATGATCCAAATAATATGAATCTTATCGGTATGTCCAAAAGTGTTTAGCACTTGTTTTTTTTTTCCTTGACCTTTTCTTTGTAAAGTCTAATGTTTACTTAAATGTACCCTTTTTAACTTGAATTAGAAAATTAAGCTAAATTACGACTTATGGGTTTGGGATAGGACATCGGCTTTACGGATTATCAAAGAAGTTTTTCTCGTTCCAATTTATAAGTAAAAAATAAAAATAAAAAATGAAAAAGAAAATTCCCATTATTTTCATCATCGATACCAAACTCTAAACCTAATTTATAATGCAACGATGCCAAACTAACCTAATTCATAATGCAACTGCTTGCTTTGACTAACATTTTAGGTGAATAAATTATCAATTAAGGACAGTAGGTGCACTTGCACTCCTCATTTCTCGGAATCAAATTCACAAAAATTGTTTCAATTCTTAAGTACGTTTTTCATGCAATCAATCAAACCCTAAAAAAAATCTAAAATAGGAAGAAAAAAAATAGTAATAATAGTGTAATTTAAGAACAATACCCCATTCCACTTTAGATGTCTAGTTCAATCCTGAACCTTTGATTTCATCAACCACAGGTCTACTAGTGGGATCCCATTTGCGTAGTAGTGGTCCAATAATCAAAATTAAATTAAATTCTGAGGTGCTCTACTCTCCTAATATAATTGGAACTTGAATATAAAGAGTTAAAGGGCAAGGAATGTGATTTTGCGAAATCTCGTGAAATTTCAAAAGAAATTTTGTTTGATTAAAAGTTATATTTTTTGAAAATTTTTGTGATTTTTTTTCATTAATTTTGAAATAAAATTGTAAATTTCATTTTTTCTGTAAAAATACAAAACTCAGCTACCAAAAATTACATTTTTTTTAGGTTTTTTTTTTTGAAAATTTTCAAATTTTTTTCATATTATCAATTCTTCTAATTATGTATTAATTTTTAAAGTTGCCCCTTGATTTTTTTATTATTATTTCGTCAACGTATATATTAATTTTTGAAATCACTCTTGATATTTTTATTTATATTAATTTCATTTTTATTTCATTTTTTGGCATTTAGATTTTATTTAATAAATTTATTTACTTGTATTTATATTTATTCACATTTTTATATACCCTTAAAATTTATTGTATATTTTTTTTACGTATTTTTAAAATTTTTACATTTTTTTCTTTATACACCCAAATATGTCTTAAATCATAAAAACCAAAATAAACTCGAAAAACGAAATCACAGTACGTAGTTAAGACCATCTTTTCAGACTCGTCTAGAGGCAGGACAGCCACACAGCAGAGCACATGAGTCGGGTAATCCTTCCCTCGTAAATCGGATCCTTCTTTTTCATCAAATAAGCAAACATAATCATTCATGACTCGGGGCCCCATATTTCTTAGTCCTTAAATCCTGCCACGTGTCTCTACTCTTGACTTGCAATCTCGCACAACTTTGACTAACCTGACATTGACTTGACATAAGAGATGAATCTAAAGAGACCTTCTAGGCGGCGTGGAAACGCGCGGGAGGGAGGTGTAACCATCCATTCTTATTCAAACTGAACCATGAACGATCCTAATTTTTTGGAAAAAAAAATTTAGATGGCAATTGAGTGAATTGGACAAATTTGTCTCCGCCCAATTGAAAATGGATAATACCTAAATTCGCTCCAAATATTCATTTACAATATTTTTCAAAAACCATCACTGAACCAGACAGATTGGCGAATATCCGCCCTCCGTGAATATATGTTAAGTCTTTTTGGTGTTCACACAAAAAGAGTTACAAAGAGAGACTATACCCATGTTGAAAGATCTAAATGGATCTGAAAAATAAATAAGTAAACCAAATAAATTGTTTATCCTAAAATTGAGAAATATACTAAACAATGACATACCGGTATCATCAAAATCTTAAGTTTACAAATAGTAACTATGAAAATTGACCATGGAAGCTCATTGACGTTAAATAATAAGAAATTCAGTTCAAAGCCAGCAACCACAGATCTCCGAAAAACCCTAACTGTGAGAAGGGAAAGCTAAATTCCATGGGATCATCAACGATTCAACATCTATCTCTTCCGTCAAGTGGCGTATTCTCATTTCCATTGTTGATAGATCTGAATGGATCTGAAGAGGAAGAAGCATATCTGAATAGAACTGAAGAAGAGATAGTAGATTTGAAGAACTTTCCCCTCCTCATCCTCTTTCTTCTTCTTCAAATACAACAACAAAACAACGAATATCCATGATAGAGGAGGCAAAGAACACGACAACAACGGGGGAAGATAACACAACAACAAGGAGGAAGATAACACAACAACAAAGGAGAAAGATAAGAGTTTGTGCCCCACAGGAGGCGGATAGTGATAAACGAGTTTGGGTAGATGGAGGGTGGTTTATGACTGTGAGATGAGATATCTAGGGCTAGGGTATATTTTCATTTTTTTATAGGTCAGGGGTATTATGTAATTGCATAGATTAAACAGATATCCGTGGGGTGGATATGGCCAAATCTGTATCCGCTTCGAATAATAAATGAATACTATTTGAATATCTGTATCAGTCCCAACATCCATTTATCCATAATCAAAGCCACCCCAAATGAGGCGGGTGGAGCAGATATCCATGAAAATTTGCCCCACTATCATCAACGATTCAACATATATCTCTTCCATCAAGTGGCGTATTCTCATTTCCCCTGTTGATAGATCTGAATTGATTTGAAGAGGAATGAGCAAATCTGAATAGATCTGAATAAGAGATAGTAGATTTGAAAAACCTTCCCTTCCTCATCCTCTTTATTCTTCTTCAAACACAACAACAAAACAACGAATATCCCTGATAGAAGAGGAAAAGAACGCGACAACAACGGAGGAAGAGAACACAACAACAAAGGAAAAAGATAAGTGTTTGTGCCCCACAAGAGGCGGTGAGTGATAAACGAGTTTGGGTGGATGGAGGGTGGTCTATGACTGTGATATGAGAGATCTAGGGTTAGGGTATATTTTTCCTTTTCTATAGGTCATGGGTATTTATGTAATTGCCTAGATTAAACATATATCCTTTGGGTGGATATGGGTAAATTCGTATCTGTCTCGAATAATAAATGGATACTGTTTGAATATCCGTATCAGCCCCAACATCCATTTATCCATAATTAAAGCCACCCTAAATGAGGCGAGTGGAGTAGGTATCCATGAAAATCTGCCCCACTACCATCCCTCTACAAGTCTCTTCTCTAACTGATTCTTTTTCCATTTTTGTGCTTCTCTTCTCAATGACCTCTCTACTATTTAAAAGGTTAAAAAAAAGCTTCCACCCTCTCCGCTATTTATTTGATGGAGACATGTATTTATATATCTTGTTAACTAGGGGTTTACTACCTATAATTTGACTTATTTACGCATCTAATTATTCATCTATCAATCAAATTTAGGGTTTATAAGAAACAAAGCAATATATGGATTGTTAATGTGGTTGACAAGTATCAATTTGATTTAAAAAAACATGTTTATGATGTATTATGGTTTGCGATAACACAAATATTATGTCTTTTAGTGGTCATTATAGATCTTATCCCGTACGTAATCTATGGTAGATTTGTATATATTAGTGGGATATGATCCGCTCGTAAGATAATAAACTTCACATACAATGAAAGCATTATTCTTGATGCTCTAAGATGTTTTTTTTTTGGGTTCAATAAGAATGTTGATTGAAATGGACCAGTTTTAGTGCGACGTTTGTTTTTTTCTTGATTGAGAGTTTGCTAAGAAAGGAAATTTGAAAATGCTAGGAAATCAAGTTTTGCAACAATGTTTTTGCAACTAGATTTTAAAAGAACGATGAAATCTTTAAAGTATTTATGTGTATCTCGATGTTGTAAAAAAACTCATCTAATCATGTACATCATCCTAATTGTAAAACCAAGTTCCATAGGCGTACTCGAGGAAATTCGGAAAAAGCAAACATTGTGTTCAGTGCTATGCAAGTTCAATATATGCTTATAATTATTATATGTCAAACTCACACTCAACAAATAGATTAAATTAAAAGGACTAAAGTTCGCTCTAATTTAGACATTATTTTTTATTTATTTTATTTTACGGTAAAACAAAAAGATTATTATTGAAATGACGAAGGAAATAAAATTACACAAGACACAAACTACCACAACACCATGAACACGTCCTTAAAAATATTATATGCCTTGCTAATTTTCCACAATAATTATCTAATATAAAAGAAAATGACATGCTTCGATGTATTAAGCTCTTTAAAGATCATCATATTTATCTCTTTCCATACACAAACAATGATGTCGAGAGCATGGAGGGGATGATGTACTTATCTCCCAATGGTATCATGATATCAACAATTCTACCTCTTGCAAACATAAAATCATACAAAATAAGTTCATCAATAGAATATGATCCTGAAAAACAAACAAAACAAAACAAAACAAAATACAATTGTATAATAATGCATACATATACGACTACTCCATCAACTATTGGTATACATATTAAAGTTAATATAATTATGAAATTATTTTCTTGTTTAAGATCCGTTTCCATACGTGCACCTATCGATATCATACCGCACTTTGGATGTGTTTGAAAAAATAGAATTACTTGGTTCACATTGCTCGCCGAGTAATAAAAAACTCAACCAAATAATCAGGTTTAACTTGGTAGATATTGTCCGCTTTGATGCTCGGTGTTTCACTTGTCAACAAGTGAAGGCCGAGCATCAGCGGCCCTCAGGTTTAATGCAACCACTAGAGATTCCTGTTTGGAAATGGAAAAATATATCTATGAACTTTATAGATGGTTTACCGAAGACCCGACGAGGTAACGAGTCAATTTGGGTTATAGTTGACCGTCTGACTAAGTCTGCTCACTTTGTTCCGGTTGGGGTGCACCGTACTACCGAACAACTAGCCAGACAATACATCCGTGAGGTAGTTAGGCTTCACGGAGTACCAGTGTCCGCTGTGCATACTCTGAAAGAGACCTGTGGAGCCCCAGTAGGTGGGTGGAAGCAACAAATCCTTGAGGTGAGGGAGATGCGGAATGCTGCCCAATAGGCAAAGAGGCCTTTTAAAGCCGTGCGGGCCGGTTGGTAGCCCAAAGCGGACAATATCTTACTTTGCGGATCGGATCGTTACACTTGGTATCCACGGAGTAGTCGAGCTTAAGTTAGTTGGGTAATTTTTTTCAACCTTGTTTTCTCCTTAGGTTGTGTTATGTAATAAGCTAATTACATTTGATAATATGTTATGCCTGTAGTACTTTTTAGACAGCTTAATTTTATTTGACAATGACAATGTTCATTTATCTTATAATAGGTATTTAAAATATATATTTTTTAAAAGCAAGTAGGGATTTTATAAGGTTCAAAATCCATTAAAGACCATAACTAGTCAATAACTTGTTGCTCGCTCTTCGATCAAACTATTATCGATTAGCGTGTAAACTACCTAACTTATTTCCTCAAAATTGACTTAATTAATCTAATTATAATTAGATTAGTTGAAATTTGACCATTCAAAACATCCATAAACACCAATGAGACTCATTTTCAAAATATTGATTTTTTCCCACCGACCTTCATTTTTTTAGGTGAAAGATACCATCTCATATTTTCACTCCATTCTTAACTACTATGATTTTTATTTTTTTCTCTAAAAATAGGAGAAAATAAACTCAAAACACTGAAGAAGAGAAAGTGAGCCAACCATGGGCCGAAATGTGGGTCCATTTTCGATTTGCCGGCCTGTTACTCCAAGGATGGTCATGGGTGCAGGCCACATCACAGGGTCCGAGTCAATACTGCCCCTATAAATATGCCATGTGGGATGTGCATTGGAGTTTCCTTATTTGCAGATTCAACACTTTAATATTTTCGCTAACGCTATCGAAAATGACCGGCACTACGTTTTGTCTTGGATTGAGGGGGGCTCATCTTGAGAAAAATAGACGATTCAGCACTCATTTCGAGGAAAAATAAACGATTCAAATTTTATGCAACACACATCTAGGTAAATCTAACGACCCAAATTTAATAGTGCACTAATCTCAATAAAAATATAACGATCCAAATTTAATAATTCACACGTCTGTAGGTAAATCTAACAGTTAGATTTTTGTGAAAGATTAAACTGTTGGATTGTCTTCGAGATACGTCTTGAACCGTTTAGATTTTGGTAAAAGATCTTTAATTAAATGTAATACCCGCCTAATTAAATAAATATAAAAATTTCTTATTTATTAATTATGGCATATGTTGTAATCTCAATTATTGGAAAAAAAAATATTTGTTTTGTTTGTCATTGCTAAAAATAATAAGAGATGAATGATGGTTGTGTTTGGCCAAATAAACCCCAATTAAAAAAAAAACTCATTTAAGCCTTAGCCTCCTTTTTTTCTATGGATACACACAGAATAAAAGAAAAATTTACGTTGAAAGATGTGGGAGGTGCTGAAGGAAGAAATTTGCTCAAATTTTAGGAGTCTTGCAAAAAGAGGTGAGTAAAACTCTATCCCTAGACATTTTGATTTTTATTTACATATTTAATGGAGGAAAAAAATCGATTTGACATTGTTGGTTTGATTTATATCTTTAATGAAAAATCGATTTGAAATCTTGGTTTGATTTAAACCTTAAATGAAAAAAAAAACAAACGAATTGACATCACTGTTCATTATGCAGTTTTACTATTACTATTACTGTTCCTGTTCCCGGTTCTATTACAGTTCATGTTTCTATTACTGTTACTGTTCTTGTTCCTATTACTGTAACTGTTCGTATTACTTTTCCTGTTCTTATTACAGTTAATGTTTCTATCACTGTTCATATTACTGTTTTTGTTCCTATTACAGTTCCCGTTTTCTATTACTGTTATTGTTCATGTTCCTCTTACTGTTACTATTCCTGTTCTTATTACTGTTCCTATCACTGTTTCTGTTCCTGTTTGATATCACTGTTTCGTTTTTACATCACTGTTTTTGTTCTTGTTCCTGTTTGATTTCATTGTTCACCGTTCCGGTTTTACATCACTATTTCTATTATTGTTCCTATTTGACATCAGTGTTCACTATTCCTGTTCCGATTTTACACCACTGTTCCCTGTTCCTGTTTGACGTCATTGTTCAAAATAATAATAATAATAATAATAAAAGTTATTGTCCTTATGGGGATAGTTTGCATGACATAGTATGAGTATGTGGCTATTCCTACTACTCAGTGTACATTTTAATATTAGTTCAAATTTTTTTATGGAGTATTAAATATTTGTGCACAACAATTGTTTAAATAATAATATTATTTGCTTTATTAGTATAATAATCAAGTTTGTTTGATGTATGGTGTAAATTACTTGATTTCTGAGTATGTTGATGTGGTGTAACGATTCTAATTATAGCTCATTATAAAATTTAGGGCTTTATTAAAATTTTCTAAAGCTATGACTTTTGTCAGTAGAGGCAACTTTCTTTGTGCCTTTACTATAATGTGAATACCGACTCTATAGGGATTAGTATAGTGAGTGAGACTTGGTACGTGGGCTTAGAATATGTTGAATTTGCTATTAGATATGAAACTTGTGAGTGTCTTTATGAGTAATTAGACTGCCAATTCGCTTGATGATTAGTTTTATTGTAATGTACATAACTTTATTGCCTATTGTTTATTAATAAAGTTTAATCGTATACTGACAATATGTATACGATTATTTTAAATGCATTATAAGTGTGAGCTTCATTTGACGTGTGATACAAGTGACTTGTGCGTGATGTTGTGAAGTGTATAACTCGAGACTTAGTAATCATGAACTGTTATTTGTTTCCTCAGTAGAATGGGTGACCATTGTGGTTGATTTGTTATGGTTGACAAAGCGTCACCGAAAAAAAAGAGTTTTGCGAATTTATTTATTTAATTTGATCTTTTCCACAACTCAAAAAAAAAGGGAAAAAAAAAGAATTATTTTTGTATACAGACTTGCTTGTATACGTATGATATTATTATGGGTATGCAGACTTGCTTGTATATCGGTGCACCGTTCCATGTGAGTTCGGTTGTACATGTAGATTTAGGAAGAATATTTGCCAGTGATTGAACTTCGGGTGAGATGACATGTTCCTCGAGGTGGCACCCCACTTGGAACATGTACGCTCCGAGTGATTTCGATGGCAAGGGAGGCACACTTGGGTGAGGTGTGTTCGGCACATGGAGGATAGTGCGATTGTGGAAAAGAAGCGAGATATCTTTTTGTGTATGTGCATGATTACCTTAAAGGAATAAACTAAATGCTCATTCAACCATTGAATGAGAACTACATGTCTTCCTAAAGGTAGAAAAATGTGTTTTGTTAATATTTCAATAATAGTCTAATATGCTTGTGAATTGTATTGTTGTTGCATTTATGAAGATTGATAACTTATAAATTTTATTTATTAGTAATAAATAATGCATATTTATTTATTAGGATGATGACACATTTGCCTTATTGAGGAACTACCTGTTGGTGTGGTTGGTTATTGTTTTTGTTTAGTTTGATGTTATCACGTGTGGACTTATTGATTTTTGGATGAAGATTTCTCACACCAGCTTTATTGCTGACCCAAGTGAGTTTTTGTTTATTGAGTACATTCATTTTGGAATGTAGCTGATTAGCCTTTAAGGTTTAAAGATTTTGAGATGCATTACTGGAGTTTCGCTAGTGAGCTAACAACGTCAGAGTCTTTCCGGGTTAGATTTTTATTTGTTTCAGTAATTAAATCATGTTTAGTTGTTGCTGCTATTTGTTTATGTTGTTATTGAATTTTCACGTCCCGAGTTTTGGGAGAAACGGATAATCCTACGTGGATTTTAAGATTTTCGTTTTCTTTGAAAATCGAGGCATGACATTAAATCCAACAGTACAAATTTAATTATGCAATTATCTCGATAAAAAACTCTCCAGATGTGTGAATTATTAAATTTGGATCGTTATATTTTTCTCGAGATGAATGTACTATAAAAATTGGACAGTAAGATTTACCTAGAGATGCGTGTTCTATTAAATTTGGGTCATTTGAATTTTCTCGAGATAAATGGATAATTAAATTTGTACCGTTAGATTTAACTAGAGATTTTTTACCAAAATCTAAATGATTCAACAGTATGTCGAGGACAATCCAATAGTTTTATCTTTTAACAAAATCTAACGGTTAGATTTACCTAGGGATGTGTGAACTATTAAATTTGGACCGTTAGATTTTTATTGAGATGAGTGTACTATTAAATTTGGATCGTTAGATTTACCTTGATATGTGTGTTCCATTAAATTTGGACCATTAGATTTTTCTTGAGATTAATATAATATTAAATTTGAATCGTTAGATTTACTTAGAGATGTGTGTTATATTAAATTGGGACATTTGATTTTTTTTCGAGATGTATGTTGAATTGTGTAGATTTTGGTGAAAAAAAAGTAAAAAATGTGATTTAATTTGTAATAAATTTATGGAAAGAGAGTGAACCGTTAAATTGCTTTTACCTGAATTCGACAGATGAAATAAGTGCACATGATGGGGTCCCTCAATCCTATTGTCTTGAGTTTTTGAAGCTCTTAATAAATTGGAGTACGTCATTTATTTGGATATCATAAAATTATTGAGGACAATATGCAAAGCATGTAATATGTTTAGGAATGTGTTTTTTTGACATGTTTATGGTATCGTGGCAGCCATTGCTTTAGGATTATTTTTTGTATAATTTTCTTTCATTCGTTCTTTCAATAACCATGTTCGTGTTTTATTGCAAAAAAAAAAATGAAAGGAATGTGATTTTTTGAAATATGTCAAAATTTCATGAAATATTTTTTATTTTGAAGTTATTGAAATTTTTTTTAAAATTTAAAATATGTTAAAAAATTTTCTGAAAAAATAAATAAATATTTTAATTTGTATCTATTTTAACATACTACAATGTTATTTTATTATAAAAACTTGAGTGATTTTACACAGCGAGGAAACGGGCGAAGAAATGGGCGAGGGAAGCGACGTGGCGGGGTGGGGACCGTCCACCTCGCTCGAAATGCATGCAATCGTTTTTGGTGCGCGCATCTCAAGTGAAATGGACAGTCTCCACCCCGCCACGTCACTTCCCTCGCCATTTTCCTCGACATTTAGAATTCCTCTAAAAACTTATTAGATCCACTCTGTATGATAGTACGCAGCCTGTGAAAATGTGTGTTAGATGGGCCTAAAAAGTCTGGAATGGGGGTCCAAATGGTGGTGAAGCCGTCGTACACAGTGTACGACGAGACGGCCGAGAGACCACTAAAATTTTCTCTATATATATATATATATATTTTTTATTTTTATTTTTTTTTTTAACAGAAGGACATCCATAAATGGTTCGATGAAGCCGAAAAATCTATGCCAAATATGTTGTATTCTTCCCAATAAGGTTAACTCAACTCTGCAAGATCTACAGATATATCAGAGAGATTGGTACACTATTTATAAATGTTGTAGCTAAATGTGGACCTCAATTTTCACGGTTTTTAACTGGGGGAGGTACGTGCTAGAGTGAATTAGGTGTTGCAAGGACACAAATGTGTAATTTGAGATGGCAACATGATTTGATTAGTAGATTAGGAATACATTAATCACATTACAAACTTTGATATCAGTTAATTGGATCAGGAGTTACATAACATGCATCATAAGTAAGGGTGGGCATGGGCATTCAATCCCGCAATTTCAATCTCAATCCCGATCGTCTCGTCTCGAATTTTTGGGTTTTATTGGGATTGATCAATCTTATTTCGATTCCATCATGTTCCGATCTAGAGTGGAATGAGATCGGGATGAAGATTCAATCATGTCTATCTCGAATTGATTTTTTTTAATACTTAGTATGAAATATGTAGTATGAAACTATTTGTTGACATAATTATATTTGTTGTTTTATTTATTAACATTACTATTTTATTCTTATAAGTTTTCATGCGACTCGCCTAGATAATAAATCTAATTCAAAGCCTCATTTTTTTTCCTAACTCTTGACAACAACAATGCGTGCTCCTCATAGTTTTAAAATGACAAACTCATTGATCATTTTCGTTAACAATGTACAAAAAAATTACTATCTTCAATAGTAGTTCTAAAAAAATAGATTAAAAGCTAATGAAATGAGGAAATAATAATCCATGACTTAAAGTTATGTACTTGTTCTTAGAGTTGTATATTTGGTAAATCCAAAATTTCAATCTTAGGTCTGACAAATGGACGCAGAGTGTGCTATGTGCTAAACATTATGGCCCATTTAAAATTTGGGCCAAATCTCTTTAGGCCGATTGGTTGCTGTCAAGAAAAAGGGATTGAGATCCAAACCAAATAAAGTTTCACAGCCCGGAATTAGTTTTCAAACAACTTTCAAAAATTTCATTTATAACATATACATATTGAAGTAAAGTTGGAAATATTTGTGTGTGTGTGTGTGTGTTTTTTTTTAAATAAAATAATTTTTAAATTAGGGGAGAACTTGTTAGGATGACAATCCTATTTAGTATTTACTTGAGATTAGAATGTCTT
Organism: Berberis thunbergii; assembly: GCA_003290165.1. Lineage (NCBI taxonomy): Eukaryota > Viridiplantae > Streptophyta > Magnoliopsida > Ranunculales > Berberidaceae > Berberis > Berberis thunbergii. The sequence goes on from QNQO01001160.1 coordinate 216,429, forward strand.
TGTTAGAACAATATTCTATTTTAAGGAATATTAGCTTGTTTTGAATTAGGAGTTATTATTTGATTAGAATTAGGTTTGAATTCAATTACGAAGCATTATTTTTGCTTTCAAGAAGTATTATTAGCTTGTTTTGAATTAGGAGTTATTGTTTGATTAGAATTGGGTTTGAATTTAATTAGGAAGTATTATTTTTGGTTTCAGTTATAAATACATATGATGTAATAGAGTTTAGGCAAGCAATACAAGTTTTTATTTTAGTTTATTAATGGCTGATCCCCAATCAAAGGATCTAAGTGGTTTGATCTCCAATCAAAAAGTCAATGTCTCTATTATCTGGTATCAGAGCATTATCGATTCTGAGCCAATTTTTTTTCTTGTTACTTCGTTTTTCATCGGCCATCACATTCAACAACACCGTTTCCACACCAACAACCCTCTTTATAATGATTGTTGCTGAATTACAAGAGAAAGTCGATGAGCTTACTGCTCAAGTTACCGGGATCTCGTCCCACCTCCACACACTTGAGACCACCAATGCCACTATTCTAGAGGTATAAAGAAATCTCCAGCCATTTAGCTCGGTACCAAACGTTCAGCCAGATCAACAATGGCCAATTATTCCTATTCCTGGCAAAGGTCTCCGTATTGATTTACCCCGTTTCGATGGAACTGATTTGTATGGTTGGTTATTTCAGGTTGAGTAGTACCAAGAACTCAACGGGCTTACCAGCGAACAGATGATTACCATTGCTACTCTTCACCTTCAGGGTGATGCCAACTCTTGGTACCGATGGATTCGCTAATCACTGGGCACATTAACTTGGCAATAGTTTTTGAAAGCTCTTTGCTCCCGCTTTGGCTCTCGTGAACATATCGATCCGTGGAGTTATATTTCCAAGTTAGTACAACGAGGCACAATTCGCTCATTTATTACCGAGTTCGAGAAACTATCTAATTTGGTGCCGGGTTTGTCTGAATCTCATCAAATTAGCATTTTTCTATCGGGTTTGCGTGTTGATATTCAAGCAGGAGTTAGGATGCTACACCCTACCAGTATTACACATGCTTTCGAGTTGGCTTTATGTCAAGAAGATGCGATTAATGCTACTCGATCTAGAGGGTCCGTCCGAAATTTTGCTTACTCTGTGACTGCTGCAAATTCTTCAACCAGAACGTCTGTCATGGGCTGAACAACAAGAATGCCGTGCCAAAGGACTTTGCTTTAACTGCGATGAAGTATATAAGCGTGGCCATCGTTGTCTTCAGCCCCACGTTTTGCTCCTCGAGGTTAATGAGGAAGAAGAAGACGATGCTGACGTTGAGCCTCCTATTCCGGATCACACTTTATCTGACCCTCCTCTAGAGATTTCTCTTCATGCTCTTTTTGAGTCCCCACGCCCTGAAGCCATGCGTATCACTGGACAATTAAAACACAGGATTGTCACTGTCCTTGTTGACTCTGGTTCAACTCATAATTTTCTGCACCCGTCTTTTGCCAAACAATGTGGGTTTCCAATCCACAGCGATGGGGCTTTACGCGTCATGATTGCGGATGGTGGCCAATTGCATAGTTCAGGCTCTTGTCGGTATGTTTCCCTTAAATTACAAGATTATGAGTTCATCAATCACTTGTTCTTTCTCGGTATCACTGGATGTGATGTGGTTCTAGGTGTTGAATGGCTTTGCTCTTTGGGTGTTATTACTCGGGACTTTTTTCAAGCTGATTATGACCTTCTTGGTGGCAAATCGTACTTATACATTAATTGGCGACAATTCTCCTATTGGTCATGTTCATGGATAGTACACCGGTCCATCGTTCTTTACGACAGGAACGTCATGACATTCTTTTACAGTTAACTCAGGAGGTTGACCTGGGCGCTTCTATTCCAGCTATCGTTCAACCACTTATTGCTGAATTTAATAAATCACTATTAAGGACAGCTTTCCAATTCCGATTCTCGATGAAATATTGGACAAACTGCACAGTGCATCGGTGTTTTCTAAGCTCGATTTGCGCTTAGGTTATCACCAAATTCGGGTTCATGAACTAGATATTTCCAAGACGACTTTTCGCACACACGATGGCCACTATGAGTTTTTGGTTATGCCCTTTGGGTTGAGCAATACCCCAGCCACTTTTCAAAGTTTGATGAATGAAATTTTTCGTCATCACTTGCGTAACTTTGTCCTAGTTTTCTTCGATGATATATTAGCGTATAGTGCCTCACTCTTTGATCACCTTCACCATTTTTTTTATTGTCTTCGGGCTATTGCGCACTCATAAGCTTTTTGCGAAAGCGTCCAAGTGTTCTTTTGCTCAATCCTCTATTGGGTATTTTGGGCATATTATTTCGGTTCTTGGTGTTGCAGTTGACGATGATAAAATTACGAGTGTTGTCTCATGGCCGTGTCCTTATTCTTTGACAGATCTTCGTGTGTTTCTTGGACTCACTGGGTACTACCGTAAATTTGTTCACGATTATGGTAAGATTAATGCTCCTTTGACCTAGTTCTTAAAGAAATATTCTTTTATCTGGAATGATGATGCCTCCAAGTCTTTTTTTGCTCTTAAAACAACCTTAACTTCTACCCCTGTACTGGCTCTTCCTGATTTCAATGCTGAATTTTATATTGAATGTGACGCGTCTCATGGTGGCATTGGTGCGGTACTAATGCAAAGAGGTCGTCCCCTTGCATATTTCAGTAAAGGTCTTTCTGGACGCAATTTGAGCATGTCCATTTATGATAAGGAAATGTTAGCTATTGTTGTTGCAGTACAAAAATGGCGGCCTTATCTCCTAGGTCGGCACTTCAAAATCTATACATATCATCATAGTCTCATCCTACCATCCCCAAACTGATGGTCAGACTGAAGTTACCAATCGTACCTTAAAGGCACTAACAAACCAGGATGACACTTGTTAATCGTACCATCCCCAAACTTTAATGCCCATGAAACTTGGGGTAGAAGTTTAGGCCGTTTTAAGAGCAGAAAAAGACTTGGAGACATCATCATTCCAGTTAAAAAAAATCTTTCTTTAATAACTGGGTCAAAGGAGCACTAATCTTACCATAATCGTGAACAAATTTACAGTAGTACCCGATGAGTCCAAGAAACCCACGAAGATCCGTCAGAGAAGAAAGACACGGCTAGGAGATAACACTCGTAATTTTATCATCGTCAACTGCAACACATGGACCCGAAATAATATGCCCAAGATACCCAATAGAGGATTGAGCAAAAGAACACTTGAACGCTTTCGCAAAAAGCTTATGAGTGCTCAATAGCCCGAAGACAATAGAATGATGGTGAAGGTGATCACAGAGTGAGGCACTATACACCAATATATCATTGAAGAAAACTAAGACAAAGTTACGCAATTGAGGACGAAAAATGTCATTTATCAAACTTTGAAAAGTGGCTGGGGCATTGCTCAACCTGAAGAGCATAACCAAAAATTCATAGTGACCATCATGTGTGCGAAAAGCCGTCTTGGAAATATCTGGTTCATGAACCCAAATTTGGTGTTAACCTGAGCGTAAATCGAGCATAGAAAACACCGATGCGCCGTGCAGTTCGTCCAATAATTCATCTACAATCGAAATTGGAAAGCGGTCCTTAATAGTGATTTTATTAAGGGCTCGATAGTCAACACACATGTGCCAAAAACCATCATTCTTTTTAACCAAGAGTACCGGTGAAGAATAAGGGCTAGTACTGGGTCGAATAAGACCTGCAACCTTCAATTCAGATACAACTTTGTCAATTTCGACCTTTTGAAAGTGAGGATAACGATATGGCCGAACATTGACTGGATAAACATCTGGTAAAATCGAAATATGGTGATCATGTGCTCGGGCCGAGGAAGAGTGTTGGAATTGCCAAAGACATCCAAAAATTTAGCAATAAGTGGTTGAACGACAGCTGGAATAGAACAGCCCAGGTCAACTTCCTGAGTTAACTGTAAAAGAATATCATGATGTTCCTGTCTTAAAGAACGATGGACCTGTGTACTATCCATGAACATGACCTTAGGAGAATTGTCGCCAATTAATGTATAAGTTCGATTTGCCACTGAGAATGTCATAATCAGCTTGGAAAAGTCCCAAAAAGTAATAACACCCAGAGAGCGAAGCCATTCAGCACCTAGAACCACATCACATCCAGTGATACCCAAAAGGAAGAAGTGGTCGTGGAATTCATAATCTTGTTATTTTAGGGAAACATCTCAACAAGAGCATGGACTATGCAATTGGACACCATTCGCAATCATGACGCGTAAAGCCCCAACTTTGTGGATTGAAAACCCACATTGTTTGGCAAAAGATGGGTGCAAAAAATTATGTGTTGAACCAGAGTCAACAAGGACAGTGACAGTCCTGTGTTTTAATTGTCCAGTGGTATGCATGGTTTCAAGCCGTGGGGACCCGAGAAGAGCATGAAGAGAAATTTCTAGAGGATGGTCAGACAAAGTATGATCCAGAATAGGAGGCTCAACATCAACATCGTCTTCTTCTTCCTCATTACTCTCGAGGAGCAAAATGTGGGGTTGAGGACAGCGATGGAAACACTGATATACTTCATCGCAGTTAAAGAAAAGTCCTTTGGCACGACGTTCTTGTTGTTCAGGCCATGATAGACGTTTAACACCTGGTGGTAGACTAATAATAGACTTTGAAGAATTTGCAGCTGTCACAGGGTTAGCAAAATTTTTGACATGCCCTCTAGATCGAGTAACATTAATCGCATTTTCATGACATAAAGCCAACTTGAAAGCATGTGTAATATTGGTGGGGTGTAGCATCCCAACTCCTGCTTGAATATCAACATGCAAACCCGATAGAAAAATGCTAATTTGATGAGATTCAGACAAACCGGGCACCTAATTAGATAGATTTTCGAACTCGGTAATAAATGAGCGAATTGTGCCTCGTTGTACTAACTTGGAAAGAGAACTACACAAATCAATATGTTCGCGAGAGACAAAGCGAGAATAAAGAGCTTTCGAAAATTGTTGCCAAGTTAATGTGCCCAGTGATTGGCGAATCCATCGGTACCAAGAGTTGGCATTGCCCTGAAGGTGAAGAGCGGCAATGGGAATCATCTATTCGTTGGAAAGCCCGTTGAGTTTCTGGTACTACTCAGCCTGAAATAACCAACCATACAGATCCGTTCCATCGAAACGGGGTAAATCAATACGAAGGCCCTTGCCAAAAATAGGAATAATTGGCCGTTGTTGATTCGGCTGAACATATGGTGCTGGGCGAAATGGCTGGAGATTCCTTAATACCTCTAGAATAGTGGCATTAGTGGTCTCAAGTGTGTGGAGGTGGGATGAGATCCCGGTAACTTGAGCAGTAAGCTGATCGACTTTTTCTTGTAATTCAGCAACAATCATTATAAAAAGGGTTGTTGGTGTGGAAACGGTGTTGTTGAAGGTGATGGTCGGTGAAGAACGAAGTAACAAGAAAAAAATTTGGCTCAGAATCGATGATGCTCTGATACCAGATAATAGAGACCTTGACCTTTTGATTGGAGATCAAACCACCTAGATCCTTTGATTGGGGATCAACGACCAATAAACTAAAATAAAAACTTGTATTGTTTGCCTAAACTCTATTACATCATATGTATTTATAACTGAAAGTAAAATAATACTTCCTAATTGAATTCAAACCTAATTCTAATCAAATAATAACTCCTAATTCAAAACAAACTAATATTCCCTAAAATAATACTTCCTAATTGAATTCAAACCTAATTCTAAAAAAACAATAACTCCTAATTCAAAACAAGCTAATATTTCCTAAAATAGAATATTGTTTTAACTAAGACATTCTAATATCAAGTAAATACTAAATAGGATTGGCATCCTAACATCCCACGCTGCCTGAAACAATGCTTGTCCTCAAGCCTGAAAATCTGGAAAACGTACACGAAACTGCTCGTAGTCTTCCCAAGTAGCTTCCTCCACAGGACGGTTGGTCCACTCGATACGCTAGCGAGTAACAACCTTACTGTTGCGTTCAAATAATCCTCGATCAAGTAGTTTCTCCAGGATCCACGAGGGTTCATGGGCAAGAGTAGGTAAAGTTGGGTCAGGAGTAATACCATCACCTAACTTTTTCTTTAAAAGAGAAACATGGAAAACGGGGTGGATACGAAACTCAGCCGAAAGATCAAGTTTGTAAGCCACAGAACCGATCTTTTCAAAGATTTGAAAAGGCCCATGAAACTTGGGAGAGAAAGTATTGTAATTCTGAGATGCAACAGTGAATTGTCGATATGGTTGCAGTAGTAAGAAAACCCAATCATTAACTTCAAAATGGCACTCAGTGCGCTTACCATCAGCATATATTTTCATATGATCCTGAGCCTGATGAAGGTTATCCTTGAGAACTTGCAGAGTGCGATCACGATTCCTTAAAGCAAGGTCAACGACATGAACCGTGATGCTACCAGGTATATAGGTTGAGATCTTCGGAGGTGGCCGACTATAAACAGCTTCAAAGGGAGTCATTTTGATTGCACTATGATATGTAGTATTGTACCACCTTTCTGCCCAAGGTAACCATTTGTCCAATGGCTAGGATGATGACTAGCAAAACATCGAAGATAACACTCTAAGGTATGATTGGTAACTTCAGTCTGACCATTAGTTTGGGGATGGTAGGCTGAACTACGACATAATTGAGTATCTTGCATCTCAAAAAAGCCTACCAAAAGTTACTTACGAAAATCGGATCACGATCGCTCACAATAGAACGAGGCATACCATGGAGGCGAGTAATATCCCGCACAAAGACTTCAACAACTGAGGTGGCGGTGTAAGGATGAGCCAAAGAGCTGAAGTGCACATGCCAAAGAACTGAAGTGCACATACTTGGATAAACGATCAACAACGACCAAAATCGTAGATTTGCGATTAGACATTGGTAATCCATCAATAAAATCCATAGAAATATATAACCAAATATCTTCGGGTATTGGTAAGGGATTAAGCAACCCAAGAGGAGAAAGAGCTTCACTCTTATTCCGTTGGCAGATATCACAATGAGAAATAAACAACTTTACAACAGCTTTCATACCAGGCCAGTCAAAATTATGTTGAAGATGTTTATATGTGCGAAGACGTTTAAGTAACTTTTGGGAGGCCTTTTTTGAGATGCAAGATACTCAATTATGTCGTAGTTCAACCTATCATCCTTAAACTGATGGTCAGACTGAAGTTACCAATCGTACCTTAGAGTGTTATCTTCGATGTTTTGCTAGTCATCATCCTAGCCGTTGGACAAAATGGTTACATTGGGCAGAATGGTGGTACAATACTACATATCATAGTGCAATCAAAATGACTCCCTTTGAAGCTGTTTATAGTAGGCCACCTCCGAAGATCTCAACCTATATACCTGGTAGCACCGCGGTTCATGTCGTTGACCTTGCTTTACGAGACCGTGATCGCACTCTGCAAGTTCTCAAGGATAACCTTCATTAGGCTCAGGACCGTATGAAAATATATGCTGATGGTAAGCACACTGAGTGCCATTTTGAAGTTAATGATTGGGTTTTCTTACTACTGCAACCATATCGACAATCCACTGATGCATCTTAGAATTACTCTAAGCTCTCTCCCAAGTTTCATGGGCCTTTTCGAATCCTTGAAAAGATCGGTTCAGTGGCTTACAAATTTGATCTTCCAATTGCGTCTCGTATCCACCCTGTTTTCCATGTTTCTCTTTTAAAGAAGAAGTTAGGTAATGGTATTACTCTGGACCCAACTTTACCTACTCTTGCAAATGAACCCTCATGGGTCCCGGAGAAACTACTTGATCAAGGATTATTTGAACGCAATAATAAGCCCGTTACACGCTGGCTTATCAAGTGGACCAGTCGTCCTGTGGAGGAAGCTACTTGGGAAGACTACGAGCAGTTTCGTGTACGTTTTCCAGATTTTCAAGCTTGAAGACAAGCCTTGTTCTTCAAAATAATAGAGACCTTATCAAGGTCAAGGTTTCTATTAGAACCCTTTTTTTTTTTTTTTTTTTTTATAATAAATAGGGAGGCACTAAAAAACTAGGATGACACTATGGACGTTGCGCAACAATGTGTTTTGGTATAGTGAATCCTTAATTTCTCGCGATGATATTGTATGTCTTCCATGTGTTTTGGTAGATGTCAAGGGAATGTTGGTCCCTATAGCAAGAATAGCAAAGGTTTGGTTATCCCACACCATTTTAGTAGAGAAAAAATTGCCTAGAAATTGAGCTATATTTTGAATTTTAATTAGTTTTATTTATAATTAAGGACCTTTTTCTCGCTAAACAACTAAGGATCCTATATGTACACAAGATTGAATTATTCGTTATATCATTTATCTCTGTTTGAGCTGAAACTATGGAGTCAACATGGTCTTGAAGCCCAAACTTTGAGTTGAACAAACTCAACACCTAAACAAAAATCTTGTATAAATGTTGAGACCTATTCGCTAATGAACCATCGAAAAAGTATTTAATTGTGAAATCCTTTAATTTAAATTTAATCTATTCTTAATAAGGTCTTCTTAACATTCTTAATTATCTAACCAAATTCAAGATTTGGCACCCTAGTAAATGTTGAATTCATGTTCACAAGTATTTTTTATGTGGAAGTCCATTTTTCGTTGTGCAAGTATTTTCTACCATCACACCCCGCTTCGTGTTGATAATGGCGATCTCATATCTTTCTGGCATGATTCTTGGTGTAGCAACCAACCTTTGAAGGATTGTTTCCAATGTTGTTTTTCATTAGCAATTAGAAAAGGGGAGAGTTAGCAATTTTTGGTTCAATATAGATTCTTGGGATCTTTCTTTTCGATGACCCCTAAATGATGGGAAGCTTGAGGATGCCGCCAATTTAATGCACCTGTTGGATATTCAGATGCTCTCAGAGGGATTTGATAGTTTGGTGTGAAAGGGTAAATGTGTGAGTTTCTCGGTTAAAGAATTTTCGGATATGCTTGTTGCATCTCATTATGAGATCCACCCCAACAGCTTCATTTTCTCCCACAAGAATCTAGTTTGGGTGAAAAATATTTTTCTTCAGATTAATTTCTTTTGTTGGTCAGTATTGCATTAGAGGATCCTAACTAAAGACAGGTTGAGGAAGAGAGAAATCCTTGCAGGAAGTCTTAGTGTGTTTTGTAATGAGAATGATGAAACTTTGAATCACTTGATGCTTCATTACAGATTCTCCAAATCCATTTAGAATAGTTTCTTGTCAAAATTCGGTCTGTTGATGTTTCAAGGTTCCCTTTTGGATTGGATAAATTGGTGGTCCCAAGCTAATCCATCCCGGCACGCGGAGTGGTTATGACATAGGGTTCATCATGTGTTCATGTGGTGTGTGTGGAAAGAGAGAAATAAGAGGATTTTTGAAAGACTTAACAGATCGAAACACTTTATCTTTATCGAGATTAGAGAATTGTTGTGGAAGATGAGTTTGGCTTGTAATCTCTTTAGATACTTGTTTTTTGACACCTTCACGATGTCTTTATCGAGTAGTATTTTGTTTCTCTTCTTTTCTTCAATAAAAATTTTCGTGTTTAGACTAGGGGTGGGCATCCCATCCCGTGATCCCGATCCTGTCTCGTCCCATTCCGATTTTTTTCGGGTCTTAATGGGATTGAATAATTTCATCCTGATCCCGTCTCGTCCCGATCTAGAATGGGATGGGATGAAGATTTTCAATCCCGCCAATCCCGTCTCGTCCCGAACTAATTTATTAATATTAATTCTTAATATTTTTATTTTAGAATTGTGGATGCCCATGATGAGTCTTCATTGTACAATCAATAAGATTGCTTTCTTTTCAAGAATAATTGAAACAAAAAGAAGGTTTGATATCTCCATGTCCATGTTGCAATACTAAATTCTGTATCTAAAAGTGTCATATTCACATTTCTTATGCAACTTTGTTTATGGTTCAGGTTGGTAATGCTTTAAAAGAACTATTCTCAACATGTGTTGTGAAGCGTAGCGACCTTTGGATAACATCCAAGCTATGGTAATTATCGTCTTAATCTTATTCCATTTGAATCTCAGTGTCATTAGTTATCAAACTCATAAATGTTGTGTCTGCAGGTGTAGCGACCACACACCTGAGGATGTCTCCAAGGCATTGAGCAAGACTTTGGAGGACCTACAACTTGACTATGTAGACCTCTATCTAGTATGTTCACCCTAATACCATTTCTATTACAGATAGATAAATTCATCTTTGTGTTTTCAAGCTTTGCATGGTTTTGGCACTAATCCTTGTATAGTTGCAGCACTAGTACTATTGATAGTAATGGAAGGCATATTTACGTTTTAAGATAATTATGTGACAGATACATTGGCCATTTAGAACAAAGCCTAGGTCTCGTGGATTCGAGCCAAATGTGCCTTCAAGATACATGGACTGCCATGGAAGGCTTGTATGCATCAGGGCAGGCATGAGCAATCGGTGTCAGCAACTTCTCAACAAAGAAACTTCAGGACATTCTTGCCTTTGCAAAGGTGTCCCTTGCTGTCAACCAAGTCGAATGTCACCCTGTTTGGTAGCAACCTGCCCCACTGAGATTCTCCAGATTAGTACGCTGATCACGTCCCGTCCTGAACCCGTTTGGAATGGGACGAGGTCATGATGGGGTTTTTCCCATCCCGTCCCGATCCCGTATGAACGGGATGGAATGGGTATATCTCGTCCCATCCCGTCCCGTGCCCACCCCTAGTTTAGACCAAAAAAATGTTCACAATACTAGAAAATAACCTCTAATATTTATGTTGCAGATCTCATGCCTTCTATTAAGCCATAGTATACATGATCCTATGGTGGAACGCAAGGGGTGTAGGTTCTCCATGTGCGTTCTAGAATCTAAAGGCCATCTCTCGTAAATCCAAGTCATACATTATTTTTCTCTTAGAAACCAAAACCAACTCAACAAAAATGGAGTGCATTCGCCGAGGAATTGGGTTCAAACACGGAGTAACAATACCCACAAATGGACAATCAGGTGGCTTAACTCTGTTTTGGAAAGAAGGTATCCATCTCACTATTCTTTCTTTATGCAAGAACTATTTCAACTGCATTATCGATAATTATTTTCTCAGAATACTTGATCTGCTATATTTGTTTATGGGGAATCGAACCCATCCCTTGGGATTCAATTATGAAATAATTTGTCCCGAGTGTTGGATTACTTTACCAGGTCTCCAATGAGGAGACCTGAACTCTATCTCCCAAAGGACAAGCTGGGGGGAAGAAGGCCCACTCACTCTGTTTTTAGGCATCTAATAAGTTTCATTGATAGGTACAACCTAGTGGATTTTCCGCTCAATGGTTCTCAATTTACCTAAAATTACAAACGTAAAGATAAGAATGGGTAAACGCAAAACTATATCGCATTTTGGTGTTTACTGATTGGTTGAACTGTTTCCCATCGGCTATATCTCATACTTGTTGTGCTCGGAGGTGAAGGTTGTGAAGCCTCTGACACCACCATTACATGACATGTCTCAAGCAACGATATTGTCTCAAACTTAGACACCCACTGCGCCCGAGTGTGGGGTTCATACTACGAATGGAACTCAACTGCCACCAAAAGACCTCGTTGCTATTTGAAATATATCAAATCCTTTATTAATCTTACATAGTAATAAGCCTCATTACCTAATGTGTGACTAGACACTTTTCAATTCAAGCCAACATTTCTAACAATACTATTAGACCCATAACATATGCCTGTAACTTAAACACTTTTTCATGTCAATATAGGAACACAATGGACTGAATGAAATAAACTGGTTTACTCATCTTTGTCTTACCCCATTGTAAATCAATTGGAAATGGAAAGCTGTTCATACTTCTATTGGTTCTCAAATCAAGGACTATGTTTGGTTCACTTTGTTTAGAGTACTCAAAACCTCTGATAGCTTGGAGACAAATATGTGCTATTTCTGTTGTTGTTTTGCTCTGTCTTTGTCTCTGTTATTTTCAAGCCATGTCTCCAACTTTTCATGAATTAGGAATAAAACCAACTGATCAAGCTGATTTTCTTTGTCAGTCTGAGGTTTCAGTAAAAGTGACCCAAATCCCATGAATCTTTATTACCAAAAGGTGGTATGATTGATCATTAATGGCCTTTAGATTGAGAGCCCTTAAATTTTAGCACAAAATGGAAAAATGTCAAATGATTCAATTAACGTTTTAATTCCATTTTTTACAATTTTTTTTTTGACTGTGAGGTGGACTGGGAGGTAAAAAAGGCTTTTACCCTCTGCAAATGATATTGAAAATCTTCAAGATGCTTATTCTTATTCTCTCTTTAAAATGACCAACTTAACCCATTGTTGATTTTCATTCATAGACATTAGGCAACCCAAGTTCTCTAATAGTGTTGTTATAAATAGAGCCAGACCAAAACCAGTCCATTTTGAAGGGAAAAGAAAAAGGAGTCATGGTGGAGAAGAAGAGTGTAGTGAGGGGGTGTATAAAAACAACTAAGAAGCCATGGTTGGTGCACAAAATGAGGAAGGATGGTGCCATTGTTACTAGTTACAGGCATCCTTCCCTTCAAGAACGAGAGAAAAACAAGGAGCGTGAACGTCGCCGTCGTTCTGTGGCTGCAAAGATATTTGCTGGCCTACGAGCTCATGGGGACTACAAACTACCTAAACACGCCGACAACAATGATGTGCTCATGGCATTGTGTAATGAAGCTGGTTGGATAGTTTTCGAGGATGGAACAATTTATAGAAAGGTATAACAACTAAATTTATAATCTGCATAATGACATGTAGAATGTGATGATAGTTAATATTTGTAAATTTACTGAAACCTTACCATCATCATTATCTAGCCTAAGAATACTGTCATGACTAATTTTTATAGAGTGCATTTTTCTTAGCTCTCAGTGTTTTCCAAGTTGAAATACATTTCTGACATTTTGTCATTGTTTTCCCAAATAGGCTGACATGAAAGAAAGTTCTGAATTGGCTCAAATTTGGCCGGACGGTCAAATTAGTTGTTCGCAGCTTATCACAGAAAATTTGAATGAGGGCGAAGAGTATTGCACATGTTACAATGATATACACTCACAGTTTGCGCCTTTTACTCATTTTGAATCATTGTCACCTAAAGGTTTGAGCGATCTACAAAAATAATTGGAAAGAAACAATGTCCACTTCGACCTATCTCTCCATGTATTCAATAGTGTGTTACAGTGAAATTAGTTAATAGATGTAGTTTCAGTGTATTCTCATCTAAAGGTACATGAGAGTTTGAGAAAAGCAAACTTGTTTTTGCATGTTGTTAGTGAAGATTTTGCATAGATTGAGATATGTAACAACATTATGAATATATCTTCAAATTTCTACAGAAAGTTACATTTCATTGCATATATATTTGATGGATATCTACAAAGGAAATGATTACATAACTTAATCAAACATGTGTTTTGAAAATTAAGCATTTCCAATCCTTTCGGTATGAAAAGCCCTAATTTGTTGGTTGATTATGGAGTAAGTTAACTCTGGATTGATTGAATAGTATACATGTACAATAAAACATAGTTAACTATGGATTAGATTTACAAAACCCTGCCAAAATTTTAACCATTATATGTAAGCCCAGGTAAAAAGCAAGCGCGAGCTGACAGTTGCTTAAACTGGCTTTTACTCGATTGAACACAAAGCTAGGTTGATCTGCCATCTCTTGGTTTGATGTCATTACGTTGTTATATACTGTAAGTATGAATTTCTTGGGGGAAAAATGCAGAATTCAGATCTCTAGTTGATTAAGAGAAAATAAAATGCACCTTAAGTTTACGATCAATTGCTTAAGATTGGACATGCTCTTGCTCAGCATCTGGATTATCTCACTTTAGGTTGGTTTCGGTTTAGATTCAATCTTGAATTAATCAGTTATATATCTCCTAGCCATGAAATTTCTGTGTTAAAATAGGAGACAAAAATATCTTTGCAAGTATACAAATTACAAAACCTGTCACGGAAACTTCAAAAGCTGATCTTTACTTTTCTTTTCATGATAATGTCCTCCATGCTAGCATATATTAGAAATTATTTAGATAAGTTCAAATCTCATCCGTCAATTGCACGTTGAGACGCGTATAACCATTGAAATATCTCTGTATTGTCCTGAAGAGAAAAATGCACAATTGTCATGCTTGTCTATTGCTGCCCTGTTTGAAGAATTAAAAGGACATGAAATCAGGGAAACAAAGAGAAGACAGAGGAAAAAACATAATGTTTCTTTATCAGTGTTAAAGGCTGAAAATATTCTAGTCACTTTTGTAAATATAAACTACACCATTCCATGGCACCTTCCAAACCATTCAAGTTTTACAAGTTTCAACAACAAAATCCACTCTGTTGTTTTCAGAATCACTGGTTCATTGGGCTTATTTCATCTTCAAACATGGTTGGAGAGAAAAATGTAATGAAAGGGGGATGCATATAAACATCTCATAAACCATGTAAGGTGCATCAGGTTAAGAAGGATATGATACCATTGTTACAGCTATATAGACAAACTACCAAAGCATTCTAGCTCATGGTCACTACAAACTACCAAAGCATGCAACCAACAATAATGTGCTCATGGCTCATTGTGAGGAAGCTTGATGGAACAACTTATAAGAAGGTCATGAGATACTATTTAATGGTAACTTCTTGAAATTACTGGTAAATAATGAATGATAAATTCTTGATTATAGTTTATAAAACAATTTCAGTAAGATAACAACATTATTAATATTGTCATTTTCAGCGAAAACAGATTAATCAAAATGAAGACTATTGTTCGTGCTACGTACAATGATACAAATCTGAATGGCGTGTCATCAACCAGTTTCAATGTCCCAAAGTTCAAATGCTGAAGACATCGTAAACCCCTCTCATTGTCTCTATAAAACTACAAGTCTGCAACTACCATACAACTAAACTAATGCAGTCAATACTTGAAAGTAACCTTAAAACTTACACTTCTTAGACTAGCAAGTCCTATAAGCCCATGATTAAAATTTTAGAGAAGAAATTACAAACATCGACTTGATCTTTATGACCCTTTACCTTGTACATTTTCTTCTTGAATCCTCAACTTCTTTGAATGAGACATCAAAATAGTCACCCAAACAGTGTCAAACACGTGGCATAGGTTAATCTTAATGTGAAAGGGCTCTAGTCTGGTCTAACTTAGCCCAGGCTAATTACTATTCAGACTGTAAGTCAGGGGCCTTAACCCAAATTACATGAGCCCTAACATGGTTTGAATCTTGGAGATTGGCCAAGGACAATAAGGCTCAAATACAGACCTCTGGATTATAGCAGGCCTAATATCCAATTACACGCCTCTTGGTCCAATCAAGCATTGGGTCCCAAAGACAGCCAAATGCCAAATAAGATTCAATCATGGACGAGTAAGATTCTAAGCGAGATCTCCCCCCTCCATCACGCCCTCAACTGTAGAGTCAATGAATGAGTCAAACACTCACTAAATAAGATGAACAAAATGGAGAAGAAATGTATACACATGAATCCTAACTTTATCACTCTATCTCTGTTCAAGCACCTGATTTTATACAACGGCGGCCTTTGGTTCACAGATTTGGAGGTCAAAAATGGATTTGGACCATCACTTTGTATAGTTTGACAAAAATAAGTTTTGTGATGGCTTTCAATTTCCGTTGTAGTCTAGTTGGTTAGGATACTCGGCTCTCACCCGAGAGACCTGGGTTCGAGTCCCGGCAACGGAATTCTTTTAAAAAGCTCCATTTTTTAACTACTGGTTTTTTTCCTCGAGTTGTACATTTTTACTTGTGTAATTCTCAGGAGCTTATTATTTCCTACTTATTTTATTTTATTTTTGTTAAATTTTTATTAATTACTCTTAGACAACATTGCAAAAATTGAATGCCAGCATCACCTGGTTTGTATAAATTCACAGAAGTTGAATACAAAGCTATACTAGCTGGAGTTCAAATCTTATTTGAAAATGAAAATATTTTGAGTATATTTGAACCCAACGATTCTAGTCAGCCTTGTTAGCAAAAAAATTTATTTATTTATTTATTGATTTTTTTTTTACATTTCTACTCCTTTTATAGATAGTGGTTGTGTTTTAAAGAAAATTGGTAATTTGTGACTCACAAGTCTAGAGTTCAAACTCTGTTGATGGTATTTGGAGAGAGGGTTAAAGAACGAAAATGTTAGAAAAATAGGTTTTTACAACTAGGGTGACACGTGATCTTGAAATAGAACTTTTCTAGAGAGTTAGGCCGGATAAGCCAGGCTGATATTGGACCAAGCCTGACTCTCTAGAATTTTTTCTTGAAATAATAATAAAATCTCAAAAATGTTTATGAGTATCTCGAGATTATAAATAACATGTAGAATTTGATTGCAAAACATTCCCTAACCTCGCTTGTTAAAGAATTAAAAAAATATTCACATCACAAAATTGAGTCCAACGCCGCAAGTTACAAGGGTCCAGGTCCAGTCCATTGCTGGCAGAGTGGAGACGTTTCCATGTTCCAAAGTCAGCTTTATCAGATTGTGACCATTCACTTACTTTGCAAATTATTGAGATTGAGTTTCAATTGTTGGACCCATTCTTGATCAATCTAAAGTCTAAATCAGCTATTTTTTTAAATTTTTTTTCATTTTTGAAAGAAAAGCAGGTTTTTTTTTTTTTTTTTTTTTATAGGATATCAGAACCCATAAAGATGTCGCAAGTTAAGTTTGAACTCATGATCTAGTGATACCATCTGCCAAGTTCTAATCATTGAGCTGTTATACCATTGATCAATCTAAAGTCTAAACCAGCTAATTGCATACTCGTAGTCCAAATTTGTTCATTACTTTTCAATTCCTACATTCCAAACACCATATATTTGACTCTCTAATCTCATTATGCACAAGTAAGTCTTTGCATAATTTTATTTACGTGTCAATAACTAGTAACTCAGCGGTAAATTTGTGACGGATAGAATTGCAAGTCTAATATTAAAACCCTGTCAGTGATATTTGGAGTGAAAGAGTTAAAGGGATAAAAAAAATGTCTTTGCTGCACTGTTATGAGTCATGGTGTGCCTGGTGTTTAGGGGGATAATAAACCTTACTTTCAGCTTACATCAAAATGGGATTGAGATTTATAGCTTTATATTAAAATCAATCTCTCAAAACTCGTCATAATTACACTTTTGGTATGAAATTGGGTCTCGACCATTTATTCAACAACGCCTTATTATATAAATTAGTTTACCATTCTAAATAAATGATTGTTTTTATTTCTGAATAAAAGCACATATTTTGATTCAAGGGCATGTTTGATTATCCATTTTTTTTGAAAAATAGAATCTATTGTCTTTATTATACAAATTTTTGTTGTTTAATTGTCTATTTAGTATTTACTGATAGAAAATAGATATTATAAGACTATTTTCTCACTACTTATGAAAATCAAAATTTGATAAAAAAGCCTAAAAAACAAATACAATTTCTATGTTTATCTGTTGTGCAACCAAACTGACCCTGAGTGCTTAAAATAAAAACCAGCCAACAAACAGGCTCATGTATCAGCACCCGAAGTGGGATTAAATCACTAGTTAGAACAGATTCAACCCTTCATCCAAACCTATAATCCCAAAAGGATATAAACATGAATAGAAAATTCTCAACAGAACATCCTTCTCAATTACTACGTTAAATTGACATTTTTATAACAATTTTCAAACAATAACACTTTTCAATTTTAATAGTCCACCGAATAATTTCAAGTTAAAATTAAATTTAATACAAAAAAATGAAAAACGGTTAAAAAAATTATACAATAAATTGAATCATCACGAAGATATTTAATTGTAGCACCATATTTATCATGGTGATATAATTAATGTATCTCTTTGTTTGTAAAAATGTGTAAAATTATTTGGTAGACTGTTATTGTTCAAAAGCGTTACTGTTTTGAGGATTATTACAAAAATATTAATTTGGTGTAGTGAATATGGCAATCCAATGCATGACTCGTACTGAATTCTACTACTTATTGCTGCCCCAAACCAACTTCATGCATGAGCTTCAAACGTTCCATGTCGATGGATGGTAGCACTAGAGACCCCTCCATTGTGTGCATATATACATTGTGGATGTGTTGGTTAAATCACAGCTTCACATTTTTATGCCGCAATTTGCATGGTTCATATTGTGTTCTAAGTGTGACACAAAACCAATTTCATGCATGAGTTTCAAACGTTCCATGTCCTATGAATCTTGTCGATCGATAATAGCAACAGATACCCTCCATTGTTGTGTGTATATTCATAATGAGTGTGTGGTCAAATCACAGTGCCCACCTTTTTAGCCGCAATTAGCACCCAAAGTTGGTGCACCAGTGGCCCTGTCAAATGGCCAATGGAAAGAGATTGTGTATATTTCAATCGTGATGGTGAGCGTTGGCCAACATGAGATATATATGAAGCTTGTGATCGATGTTGATATGTACTATTTTTGGAGGCTCCAACCATATATAAAATATCTATTAATGGAAACTTTTCTAGAGAGCCAGCAACCTAGGCTCGATACCATCAATCATCCTAGAAATGCTCATAATAGCCGAATCAAACACAATCACACAAACATAAAACCCCTTGCCGATGTCCCGGCTCTCTAGAGTTTTTGCTCTCAATGGATACATATTAGGAAATACATCCTATATTAGGAAATATATTTTATTACGATTTCACCACTTACGATACACCGTACATGAGGCTTGTTCCATTTATAGTTGAGGAGAAAAAGTCTTGGAATTTTATTATTATCATGTAATATAACTATAAATAAATAGGTTAAAATATAATAATTAATTCATTTTAGGTTGATTCCAACAGTGTATTTCAAACAATTAGCTACAGGCGTAAACAATCATACTATGGTGTTTTATTTCAATTATTCAATGGAGATCAAATTTCTAATTTCTATAACATAATAGACTCAAAAATAAAATTTGAAGAATGTTTTGCCATATTTTGGGAGACTATTACTAGTTTTATAGTTGTCTTTGTGTAGGTGCGCTGATATACATGACCTTGTGTTGGCTCGATAGGCCAAACGAAATATGATTTTTTTTATCACATCCATGACTGTATGTAACAAGTGCTTTAAAACGATGACAACCACTTGTTGATTATCTAGGAATGATTCCTCATATATATCTAGTTTCTCTTCTCATCTTCGATAAAAATCTTTGTGTTTAGCAAAATATATTTCAATAATATATATATATATATATATATATATATATATA
Source organism: Berberis thunbergii (assembly GCA_003290165.1). Taxonomy (NCBI): domain Eukaryota; kingdom Viridiplantae; phylum Streptophyta; class Magnoliopsida; order Ranunculales; family Berberidaceae; genus Berberis; species Berberis thunbergii. The sequence continues at coordinate 235,768 of QNQO01001160.1, forward strand.
TATATTCTGACTTTATCAATTTTTTTTTTTTTTGTTCAAACACGAAGAGGTTTATTAATGAAAGAAAGAGAAACAAATTACAAAGAGATACATTCTTATACCAAGGAATACCAAGACCCTATGAAAGTGTCAAAACCCAACTCCCTAAACAAATTACATGCAGTACCCATCCTCCACAACAATTTTCTAATCTCGATAAAGATAGAGTGCTCTGATCTGTTGAGTCCTTCAAATACCCTTTTCATACTGCAATTCCCAGTGTACCAAATAGGGGCTATGTGACAATTTTACTAACAAATTTCTCATTTTAGGGATTATGCGACAAATTGCACATGCAATTAAAGTGCAAATAATAGTGTTCTTAGCGTGCCTTTCTCATTTACACTAACTGTCAAACCATGCATGTCGATATATACTCAAGTACACCATGAAAAATTGAATGGGTTTTGGCATTATCATGGATGGATCGTGACAAACAATTTTTTCGAAAGGTGGTATGAAACTTCCTTGCAATACAAGATGAAAACACCCCGGCCCTATTTTAAACCCTTTTACTACGTCTCGTTCCAAGCAACTTGCATGACCTTCCTAAGTAAAATTTTGTCCTTTCATAACTAGTTTCCATACCCAAGTTGTTTAGAATCACTGAACAACTCATAAAAATCTTCCTAATAAAGGTAAAACTCTTGACTAATTATCAACAAATATGATGTTGAAGGTGTGATGACTTAATAATTGAGTAATGATGAATGGTATTACTGAGTCACGAAGTCAAACCCAACTGACCACATCTGAAGTGGGAAGGGGGTTAAGGGATGAAAAAAAAAAACACACGAAATGGGTGGAGTGAAAAGCAGATATAGAGAGAGATTGTTGATTTAGGTCATTGGTTTTGCACTGATATTAAAGTTAAACATGCAGGAGTGTTGGTGAGTAGAAATTGAGGGCGTAAAGGGACTATGGGGTAGTGATTGGATAGGAAATGTAAGCTATTATATTGTAGATGAAAATTAATCGGGATGATCGAAAATATTGGCCATTATTATGTACATGGTCTTAAACCCTCCTAGCCACTCTACCCCTATCAATTTCTCTCAATCCATTTTCCAACACCTCTAACCAACCTTATAATGTGTAATTTTGAAATTCTTATGTCATTGTGAAATTCTTTAGATGCATTGTTAATTGAAAAAGTAGAAGGGCCAAACGTGTTAACCAACACTTACAATGTTAAATGCGCACTTCTTTAAATACTATTTTAATGTAGACTTCTTTTTTACAAGAAAGTTGTTCATAATAACATCAATTTTTTTTTAAAAAATGTTTATAATGTGATGGTTGTTTATAAAGAAATAATTTTATAATATGGAGGCTGTGTTTATTTATTTATTTATTTTTAATAGATACTGTGCCTGTTTTATAAACTAGACAGAGTGTTTTGTCTTGCTGAATTTGCAGCTGCTTTGGCAGTGTATGTTTGTGCTGAATTTGCTGCTATTTTGGTGGTCAGTCTGTTATGCTTGTGTGGGTTTGAATATGGCTAGGAGCAGGCTTTGCATGGTGTTGTTTTGTGCTTGAATGATTTGGATTGCAAGTGGCAAATTAGGTTTGTTATTGAGGGCAAGTTGCAAATTTTGAGTGCAGGTTGCAAGTTGCAAACTTTTGCAAATTTGTTAGTGATGCAAGTTGATATGGGTACAAGTTGCAGGTTGGATCAATGATCAAGTGGCAAGCTTGCATTTGGTTCTTGGGCAGAAATATTAATTAGCTAGCTAAGTCTTTGCTTGCCTACCTATTTATTTGTTTATGAGTTTTAGGTGAATTTGGCCTAGTCTTTGATTCAATTTTTATAAGGTCTTAACCTCTATTTGGTCTAAGGCCTTATCCTTGGTGAAATAAGTATGTTTCTTGAATAGTTTCAACAAAATGAAGCTCTGCTAGGGTTTAGAAAACAACAGCCGTCGCCACCAATCAATGCCGCTAGATCGATCGGCTGCCACTTATTCCAGCCGCTTTCTCTCTGCCTGAATTTAGATCGACACTCTCTCGTTCACTTCCACCAAACAGAAGAATAGTAGAGGAAAGGGTTTAGAAACCAACAGCTGCCACCACTCATCAAGGACGCTAGATCGAACGCCCGCCGCATCTGCCTGGCCGTCGCTCTTTCCTGTTGTCTTCTCTCTGCCTGGCTTTCGTTGCTCAACTGTGCAGACCTGGCTAGGGAAGGGAACATCGTGATATGACGGCTCCTCTAGCCGTCAACACTTCCTCTCCCCCAATGGGGAGTAAGGAACCTGCGGAAGAGGCTACTAAGCCTTCTTTTGCCCAAACACTTGAAAAAATACTGGTTGATGAGGTTAAAGAAACAAATGTCGAGGGAACTAGATTCCGAAATAAAAGGAGAGCTATCCATTGGGCTTACGACATCTGATGAAACACGTGGGAAAGCTTTCATGGAAAAACATGTGATAATCTTAAAGTTCTCTAGCTACAGACCAACATTGGAAGATATTCGAGATTCAATACATCGAACCTGGGGGATTCTAGGCGATTTCTCGCTAGGTTTGCTAGATCAACGTCACGTTCTTGTCCGGCTTCAATCTGAGGCGAAAGCAAAGAAAGTCTTGGCAAATGACTCGTTCTTGATTCGGGGAGTTCGATTCAAAGCTTTCCGCTGGCATGATGGTTTCAGTCTGACAGCAGGTCTGATATCAGTTCCACTATGGATAGAGTTGCATAACTTGCCTTTGCATTTATTTCATCACCCTCTTTTGAAAGCAATTGTGAACTCTTTTGGTGTTTTTTTGCGCATGGATGATCATACTCGATGTTTTTCACGCCTAGGTTATGCTCGTGTTTGCGTGGAGATGACTTTAGCGAAAAAGTTACCGAGTAGAATTTGGATAGATAGATCTAACAATAGGGGCTTTTGGCAAAAGATTGAATACCCGGGTTTCAAATATTGTGATTATTGCTCATTGCTAGGGCATCAGGAGGATTATTGCAGAAAAAAAATTAGGTCATAAGGGCAATGTGAGAACACCCAACTTGGTGAAAGAAGAGAAGACTATGAAACAAAAGGTGGAAGCCAAAGCCCTCAAGCAACAATATGTCCCAGTGGTAAAAAAAAAAAGTTTCAAAGCCAGAAGCTGGCACTAGTGGTGTAAAGAATAATCAGGGTGAGAAAATCCAGGAGGGAGTTGGTGTTGAGAGGCCGATTGTCAAAGATTCGGGGAATGTCATGTTGTCAAACAAATTCGAGTCACTTACGGAGAACATAGTTGAATATGAGAATAATCTAATGAATAATTAGTTGCCTTGTAAGGAGAAGGCTCCAGTCAGTGACATGGTAGAACCAAAAACAACGGAGGAAGGACTTCTTAAGGCGGGGTACACAACTGTTGAGATTGAAAAAGCGATTGAAAAACAAGGAGAGACAATTTCAGGGCTTGCTTTGTCAGAGCAAGTCGCGCTCGGAGCAGAGCATGTACGCTCTGTTTCTACAGAGCACGTAGCATCACCAATAGAGCAGGTTGGTTTGATGAACAAAACATCACATGTTGTAGATGATGATCCAAAGAAGTTGATCCCTAGAAAAAATGCGAATGATGGCCAAGCTTTTCTGCAGGAATGTGATAATGCTTCAGGTAGCAGCTCAAGGCCGCAGAGAGCGCAAGAGTATGTTAATCAATTGGAACCAGGGAGGACGCAGGGGGTTTCGATCAAGGTTGTAGGCGGGGATGTCGGGATCTCTAGCCCAGGGAAAAAGAATAGCAGTGGGAATGCTTCTCTACAGATAAATGTAATGATTCCAGGCAGCAACTCCGGGTCAACAAAGGAGGACGCAGTAGCTGATGATGATCACGTTGACAGTGGGTTTGTCTATGGCACTGGCAGTGGAGCTCACGTTGGTGCTCAGACTCATGTTCATAGTGGTGACAAGGTGCATGACCAAAAGGTAGGGGATGTGGGTATTGTACAAGATGACGAAACTTTAGTGGACGCAGTAGTACTTGAAGCACCGGATATAAAACATATTAACTATTTGGTTCATAACGCTAACATCGAAACCGAAATGGAGACCGATACCAACATTTCGGATACAATCAGTTCAGAAGAAGAAGATTTGGATGAATACACCATTAGGTCAAGATTAGTGTCAGGTTTAAAGACAAACCAACTTCGATTATAAAAAAGATTTGATGTGACGGACTTCAAAGACATCAAGGTATTTCCTCGAAGATCATCTAGAATGAAGAAAAGTAACAGCAAGTACAGGCATTGATCTAGGGGTTTGGTCAGTATTTATTTTGGATTTGCTATTATGTATGTCATCTGGTTCTTTTTATCGGGTAAAGTCGTCATATACCCCCGACTGATGTAAATTTTTTTTTCAAGTAATAAATTTAAAATAAATAAAAAATATGTTTCTTAATTTTTTGTTATGTAATGGTTCACTTGAGGGTAGGCCTTATTACGTAAGGCCTACTCCTTAGTGAACTAGGTCTTTTAAGGTCAAGTGAGTTAGGAGAGTTTCATACTTGGACTGTTTTCTGCTTATTGATTGAACACAAGCTTATTGATTGTTTTCTGCTTATTAATTGAACATAACGTTCCTGCTCAACTTGGTTGAACATTCTGCCAACTTATTTATTAGTTGAACATAAGCTTTAGATAAGCTTATTGATTGTTTTCGATCTGCTCAACTTGGCTGAACATTCTGCCATAATTCTGATATGCAATATAATTACTTTCTCTGCCCAGCTTGAATGCTGCTAGTATGCTTGAATGCCAGTATGATGCTAGTAGGTATACCAGTATGCGGCTAGTATGCTAGTAGTATGCCAGTATGTTTGAATGCCAGTATGCTGTTAGTAGGAATGTCAGTATGCCAAGTATGCTGCTACTAGGAATATATGCCAGTATGCTGCTAGTGGGAATGCTAATTTGAATGCTGCTCGAATGTCAGTATGTTGTTTGAATTTATTTCAGCATATCAACATTTATTTCGGTGTTTATTTCAGCATTTCAGCGTTTAAATTTCTTTATTTCACCTTGTTAATATGTTCCGCTTACCTTTGTCGATCCTAAAAATGCGCCAACTCAAAATAGAAAATAATATTTTATTCTATCTAATAAGATGTTGATTAGTAATGTAAAAAGACATCTTAGTTGTAACTTAGAGTCTCCATTTGAATGTGCAACTTTATGAAATTTGTATTACATAGCTTAAGCATTCAATACGCTTCTCAGACACTGCTCTTTCAAATTTTACAGGTTTAAGAGTTGCTGAATTGATATTGGTTTTGAGGTAGAAGATATGAAATTTTTAAGTAGAACTCATTTTGTGAGATGATTGATATGGTGTGCAAGATCACATGAATTGTTGTATATATCGTTTTTGTTGTATGTCCCATAGACGATCACTATAATTTATGTAGTTATTTAAGTTTAAGTGAGTTATATCTCAAATTGAAATTGTATTTATATATATATATATAATATATATAATTTCAATTTGAGGTTGATAGAGTATAAATTTGTTTGGGATTGTATTTTTTTTGTAATGGACAAGTTATTGATTATACGAAAATTAATATAATTGTGTTTATGTTTGAAATGTTTCTTCTGAATGACAAAAAAAGACAAAAAGAAATTTGAAAATTAATAGAAAGAACCAATTTCATTATAAAAAATGAATTTTTATTAGTAATTTTTTTAGCTACAACAAGTTAGTGTTAGCAACGACAAATGTCGTCTCTATTTTGACAATTTGATTTGCAACTTAGCAACGGTTTGAAGCCGTCGCCAACTAGCCACGACAAAGGTCGTCCCTATTTTGTTAAGTTGATTTGCAACTTAGCAACGTTTTAAAGCCGTCGCTAAATAGCCACGGCAAATGCCATCCCTATTTTGTTAAATTGATTTGCAATTTAGCAACGGTTTGAGCCGTCGCTAGATAGCCACGGCAAAAACCGTCTCTATTTTGTCAACTTGCAACAGCTTTAGCCATCTCAAACATTTTAAAGCCGTCGCTATTGCTGCTATCTAAAATAAATCGACGAAATTTTTGCAAATAAAACGATGGAATCAGCGACGGGATTTTTGCAACTTAGCGACGCATTTTAGCCGTTGTCAATTAGCTATGGAAAAATTTATCGTTGCTGATTCAAATAGAGACGATTCAAATAGTTATGGTATAGCGACGGTCGTTGAGCTGTTGCTGATTCATTTTAGTTACGATTTTTTGATAATTAGCAACGGTAAAACGCCGTTGCTAAATGGACCTTTTTTTTTGTAGTAATGGCTCGTACTGAATTCTACTACGTATTGCGGCCCCAAACCAACTTCATACATGAGCTTCAAACGTTCCATGTCCCATGTGTCTTGTCGATGGATGGTAGCACTAGAGACCCCTCCATTGTGTGCATATATATACATTGTGGATGTGTTGGTTAGATCACAGCTTCACATTTTTAGCCACAATTTGCATGGTTCATATTGTGTTCTAAGTACGTATTGTGACCCAAAACCAATTTCATGCATGAGCTTCAAACGTTCCATGTCCTATGCATCTTGTCGATCGATAATAGCAACAGAGACCCCTCCATGTGTGTATATATACATAATGTATGTGTAGGTCAAATCACAGTGCCCACCTTTTTAGCCACAATTAGCACCCAAGTTGGTGCACCAGTGGCCCTGTCAAATGGCCAATGGAAAGAGATTGTGTATATTTCAATCGTGATGGAGAGTTGGCCAACATGAGATATATATGAAGCTTGTGATCGATGTTGATATGTACTATTTTTGGAGGCTCCAACCACATATATATATATATATATATATATATATATATATATATATATATATATATAATATCTATAAATGGATTTATAGAAACTTTTCTAAAGAGGCGAGCTAGGCTCGATACCATCAATCATCCTAGAAATGCTCATAATAACCGAATCAAACACAATTAAACAAACATAAAACCCTTGTCGATGTCCCGGCTCTCTAGATTTTTTGCTCTCAATGGATACACCACTTGCCACCAATCAACTATTTCACCGTACATGAGGCTTGTTCCATTTATAGTTGAGGAGAAAAAGTCTTGGAATTTTATTACTATCATGTAATATAACTATAAATAAATAGGTTAAAATATAATAATTAATTCATTTTAGATTGATTCCAACAGTGTATTTCAAACAATTAGCTACTGGCGTAAACAATCATACTACTAAGAATGACATGGTGTTTTATTTCAATTATTCAATGGAGATCGAATTTCTAATTTCTATACCATGATGCAGACGATATAGCTAGACTCAAAAATAAAATTTGAAGAATGGCGTTTCTCATTTACACTAACTGTCAAACCATGCATGTCGATATATACTCAAGTACACCATGAAAAATTGAATGGGTTTTGGCATTATCATGGATGGATCGTGACAAACAATTTTTTCGAAAGGTTGTATGAAACTTCCTTGCAATACAAGATGAAAACACCCCGGCCCTATTTTAAACCCTTTTACTACGTCGCATTCCAAGCAACTTGCATGACCTTCCTAAGTAAAATTTCGTCCTTTCATAACTAGTTTCCAAACCCAAGTTGTTTAGAATCATTGAACAACTCATAAAATTTTTCAAAATAAAGGTAAAACTCTTGACTAATTATCAACAAATATGATGTTGAAAGCGTGATGACTCGATGACTGAAGAATGATGAATGGTATTATTAAGTCACAGAGTCGAACCCAACCAGCCACACCTAAAGTGGAAAGGGGGTTAAGGAATGAAAAAAAAACACACACACACGAAATGGGTGGAGTGAAAGGCAAGATATAGAGAGACCATGAGAATCATTAAAGCCTTACAATAATTAGTTATATAACTTGCACATAATCAAAAAAACACACATCCATCAATACAACTTGCACTTGCAAAACACCAACTTGCATTGGAAAAGTCCATTTCTATACAAACTAAACCATGCCATCAAAGACTTGTATATATAGATTTATATAAACTAGAGCAACTTGCACCTGTTGTTGTTGTGTTCATCAACTAGTTGAGTTAATATAGTCCAAGTTGATGATATAGCAAGTCTTGGAATCCATCTAGAAACCCCCCCCCCCCCCCCCCCATTTTTAACTACCAACATGCAACACTTGATACCATAAACTACATCAAGAACATCCATCAATAAAGACTTGCAGCTATCCCCTTAGAGCCCTTCTAGAAAGCGAGGGAGAGAGAGCGAGGCCTGCTCATCACCATCCATCATTTTCGAGATGTTGTGCAGGCTTTGCCCCAACCTCTCTCTCCCTCGCTCCCTAGAATCAGGGATTCCCTTATTAACATGCATCGACATAAGGTGATACCATCATTCATCATCACATGTATCTTGAGAATCTTGAGATCATTTATTTTTATCAAACTTATTTTACATCGTATAATTCGATTTTCCAAAAATACTTACATTTACCATCTTGTCACTGGATCTCAAGATTTGAAATACAAAAAAAAATAATAAAAAATGGTTTAGTAGATTTTTACAATCGTATGATTTGTTATTGAAAATGATGAAATCTCCAAGTATTTATGTCTATCTCGAGATTGTAAATTTTATTTTATTATGATACATTATTCTGTTTGTAAAACCTGATTTCCTAACATCACTCGCAGAATAAACACATTCAAGAAGAAGTACTCATAATTAATCCACATTGAAACATATAATGGAACCAATACTTCTTGTAAGTAAAATGTAAACCAAACAAATACTCTCTTGAAAATGAACAATGTAATCCAAACAAAAAACCCTACTCTTTCACATTTCTAATTTATGAGAAAAAAAAAAAAAAAAAACCAAAACAAAACATTGGGGGTTTGAACAAGGTGATGGGATTCACAGTGGTGGTGTTATCCAACAAACAAGTATTGGTAACGTGAAATGAACGGTGTAGATTAACTGGGTGATGAATTTACGTCCTACGATTGTCTCGAGATGAATTCTCGGATATCTGACATAGCGAACTGAGGTTGCATCGTACGATCGTGTCGACAAAAACGCAAGTCTCTTCTTTAGTGTTACCAGAGGGAACATCTACGACGTAGGATTCAACAACGACGGTTCCAAGACCGTCGTGAGAAGCGTGAAGCGTCGTAACGGAACGGTAATTGGCAAGCCGGTGATCGCCACCTATAACACTGAAGCTCATGACATGACGCTCGTCGTCGAGTATCTCGAGGCGTTCGGTGCTGTTGGCTGCAGGTAGGCCGGAGACGATGTGGACTTCTCTAAGAGTGCCGACGTTTCCATCACCGACGATGACTTCGCATGATTTTACAAAGTTTTTGTAAGCTTGGGGGTTGTCGAAGCGGCGGACGACGGACCATACGGTGGCGACTGGGGCAGAGATGGTTTGAATCACGGCGGAACAGCACTGGTTAGGCCCCACCTCATGGTAGTGGTACAACACCACAGCTTCTGGTATCGTCCCAGCGCATGTTAGAGGTGATCGGTTGGTGTTTTGGTGCAACTTTGGAGAGGAGATGGCATTTGTGGTAATTCTGTGGAGTTGAAGGGTTGATCTTGGAGGCTGAGAAGGCATGTTCTTGTTTTCTTTTTCTTTGGATGAGAAGGGAAGCTAAAAAGAATGTGAAGTTTTTGGAGTTTTGGTTTAGCAGATTGGAAAATGAGATTATATATAGAGAGAGTTTTTGGAGATTGGATTAAATAAACTTCATGTTGGGGGAGGGGAGGTAAAAAAAAAAAAAAAAGTGTATAGTTGCCTTTGCAATTACTATTTTGTCCTTGCTTATTATGGGAATGATAAAATTGTCCATTTTAAGTATCAATCCATTTAGTACTTGAAGGTAGTTTGGCGTATTTGATCCACTAGAAGATAGCATCACGAGTTTATCTAGGAATGTGTTCCAAGTTTCGATTTAGTTTGTTTTCAAGTGAATGCCTAAATGAATGAGAGTTTTGAGTATCTTGATATGTAAAATCAATAATTCTAAAGAGTTAGGTTCGCGTCTGTCAGAGAAGGTCGTTCAATACTGTCAATCATTCTAGAGATGTTCAATACCCTTCATTTGAATACAATCACACGTACATGAATTCGCCCTGGCGCTAGGGGCCTCGCTTTCTAGATTTTTGGCTGTAAAACATATAAATCATATGCAAAGAATTAGGTAAATATGTATGCGCGTGGTTTTAAGATCTTAATCTTTCCAATACAATGCATGTATTAGTCTAGTGCTAAAACACACTCTTTATATAAAAATATTTATTGTCTAAATTTAAGGGTTTTGAGATAATTATAGTTTTAGGTTTCGCTACTTCATAATAAGTTATAATTTTGTAAACGAAATTATTAGGAAATCAAGTTTTTGTAATATGATGATGTGGCGTGATCTTGAAGGAATAATGAAATCTCCAAAGTGTTTATATGAATCTCGAGGTCCTCTGATGATGCCACATTATTCTAATTGCAAAAATCTGTTTTCCTAGCCTCACTCTTTTGTAAATGACATTTATTGATGACAAAAATTTCACACAATGTGACAAAATTCATTCACCTGAAGGAAACACTCCTCGAAGATCTTCTTGAATCAGAAAGGTAAACCATAAATTCAAAGTATAAACAAAAAAAAAGAGAAGCTAGATGAAGATTAACATCAATTGCTTAAATCTTTTAAGAACTAATATATTATGTACTTCAAAATCATAATTTCTATTTATTAGGGCAGGAGATGAAGAACCTTATCTTCAAAATGATTAAGTAATAGATTGGTGTCTACCAAGATTATGAGTTTAAGCTTGTGCACCAAAGAACCGTCTTAACAACAATTCACTTTGTGAGTTTAACCTTTAGCCTAAATCCCATTGATCCATCTTTTAGCTTGTTCGATGAGTTAAATATTTTATTTTCTTTTAATGATGAGGTAGTGAATGATGAAATTATGAATGAGTGGTGTAAATTTGATGCATTTTATGCTCATATTTTTAATGATAAGGTTGGGGAAATTAATGACAAGGTTCATATAAGGAGGTCATTAATGTCATTTGGGCGACAAATGGATTAGCCATGTCGGCACAAGGACAGAGTTGCAGAGTAGTAATTGAAAAGAGGAGACCCCAAGTAGAAGTGGTAGCAGGGAGAGAAAATAGAAAATGAGGATCACCTGCAACCGGACAGGTCAAGTTGATTGTGGGTGTACGTAGTAAGAAAAAGGTTATTTGCACCCACCACTACTTTTATTTATTTTTCTCTAAACCAAAAACCAAAAACCAAAAACCAAAAACCAAAAGAACACACTTAATTGGCAGAACTGATCTATTTTGATTTGATTTTGTTTCGGATTGCAAGGATTTGGTTTTGAGTTCTAAGTGAAAATAATGGTGAAATCCAAGTTCGAGGAAAGGCATTGGAATCGATTTCACGAAAATGAATTCAATTTTTATGTCTATTTTCCATGCCACTAAACAGACTTTAAACAACGAAAATCTGTACACCAAGAAAAAATCTATATAACAAGGGAAACAAATTCATTTTTTATGTCTATTTTTCATACAACCAAATAAACCTAAACAACGAAAATCTGTATAACAAAATAAATGAAAATCTATTTTCTGAAGAAAATAGCTAACCAAACATATCCTTTAAGATCTTTTTCATTTGGAATGTGAGATGAGTTTTTAATAATATCTCATAACTATCTCAGAAAAAAGGATTCAAACTATACCTATTTGGTACCCCAATTGGCTTATACATTTTTGGATATTTTCCTTTTAAAGAAAATGTTTATGATACCTATCACATTAAATGTCACTGGCTAGCTTGTCTTTTTGTACAAGAGATTTTTCAATTGGTCCACAAGTTTCCACCCCTACTTGAAAGCTTAGACCTCCACACAACACAAGTAATTGAAAGGCCACCAGCAAACAGGACCATTTCAAGTCCTCATGTATTTTTTTTTTTTTTTTTTTAATTTGTGGTTTTGTTGGACAAACTCTGCGACCTCTCCAAGCTAATGTATGGTTGTGACTCTATTGTCATGTTTATTCAATTACGAGGCTAATAACTTCGCTGTAATAGCAGGCCAACAGTACTGTAATTCTTCTTTTATTAGTAATATATGGCGTATGTTTTTAATAAAAAAAAGAAAAAGAAAAAAGAAACACGAGCGTGCTCTACCATCTACCCTTTTGAAGCCCATGGTTAGTTGGAAATTTTAGCTATTGAAAATCAAATAAAAAAGTTCAAAGAAAACTAATGAAAAATAAATTTTATCTAATGCAAATCGACTTTTAAGGGTTTTACAGTGTAATAAAAATCGGATTAAAATTGCAAAATTTCGAAACTTGTAATGATTAAGTTTGGTTTGATGTATTCATTTATTGACTAGTCATCTTGATTAGGTTGTTTAACTCAAACTAAAATATGATGTTCTTCATTTAACTGATTCCCATTGGTAAAACATAACATATTCAAGCCTGTCTGTATGCATTGAACTGGTCCAATCCAATGGAGATAAATTTGAAGGGAAGATTTATATATTTATTTATTTAAACCGTTAAATCTTTTCGCTCGAAATACTGTCAGCAGGGTTTAAATTTTAGACTTATATGATTCCATCTACCACAAATCTATCGTTGAGCTGGTACTCTATTGGCATGTATATTTTTTCTAATTGCCATTCATGATGTTCAGAGGTATCCTTACTTCCCAAATTCAGTGCATCTACCATTTTCTTTTCTCCACTTATTTCATTCACCCCACTTTAAGCCTAAAGTTTCTCCCATCTGATTCTCCCTGTTTTTCCTTTCAACTCTCCAAAGAATTTTATGTCTTTACCAAATACTTATACTATGTATGTATTGCCATCATATCCTTTTGGCTTAGTTCTAATAATAAATGCACTTGAACTTATAAAAGATGATAGTAGATAATAAGCTAGTTTATTTAATTTCGACAATTTGATATATAATATCATACGTACATCCGAATTCAATGTATCGAGAAGCAGCGTAGATCTATGTATAAGAGTGCATGCATAATTTCTACCTAATAAAAGGTGTCTAATCTCATTATATAAATCCAAATGGTCCTCACAACTACACAAAATTATGTACAAATTTGTAAAGTAAAATATCCTATATTGAAGAAATTTAGGGTTTTGTATCCACTCTCTTGGCCAATACCCATTAGGGCAACCATGAAGGTATTTATTAGTCAAGTTGCATGCAATTAAAGAAGATAGAAGAAAGATGATTAGATGAAGGTGGAAAAAAAGATTTCATGTTGACATCCAAGTTGGATTATATATCACTTTGTAACATATATGATGCAAGTGCATACGAATTAGTGTGTTTGCTTGCCACATTTGGTCGTAATTGTCTAAGTCTTTCTTAGGTTGGTGCTAAAAATTTAACCTGATGGCAAGTGGGTAATGAATTTATTTATTTTATTTGTTTGAAAAATTCTCAAGATGGACTCTAGATGAGATGAGTTGAATTTAGTTTGTTTACATGGAAAAACAAAAACCCTAGGGTCTATTTGGTTGCACGAAATATAGACATAAAAATTGAAATCGTTTTCGTGAATTCTGATTTCGAAGCTCTTCTTCCTTGAACTTGAATTTTTATGAGTAGTGAAAAAATCAGTGTCATGAAAATTGATTTTCTTAAATAAATAGACAACCAAATCACATAAATCTATATAATAAAAATTTTGATTCTATTTTCCATTGAAAATGACTTACCAAATAGACCCTAACATAAAAACATTGAAAAATTAAATGTATGGAGTAGATAAGAAGAGGTAGAGAGAAAAAAACCTCAATTAGGCAATTTTTTCTTCTTCTCTTAAAAGCCATGACAATAAAGCTTCCCCGAAGTAAAGGATATCGAACCAATAAAATGTGTAAAAAAAATGTGGCACTTTCTAGTTGCAAATATTAGCTCATGCTGCTTTTTATGGGCCAAAGTGTAAAGCAAATTAAAAAGAAAAAGAGGAAACAAACACCACACATCATACAACTAATCTCGATGTCACAATGTGGGGTACATATAACTATATGGTATGCACATAAAAAATTCACTTACTAGTTTTTTTTTTGCCAACCATAACCTAAAAGGGTTACCTTTATGAGCAACCATGCATCAAGTTGCAAACAATGACCACTTAAGAAGTCAATTGTAGTTTGGTGGGTGGTTAAGATTATGGTGGTTTAATTTTTATGTCTTAAGTTCTATACCTACCGGTGGCACGTTTATTTTTAAAAAACAAAAAAATCACTCCCTGCGAATCTCAAGGGAGATGAAGGATAACACTCCCCTCCTTTGCACGTTTCCTCGACGCATAGAAGGGCTCTAATTAATAATGGAAAAGAAAGTTAATCATATCCCATAAAAACCACATAAGAAAATGAACCTGTTTAAATATATATACTAACTTTGATTCCCAAATTTGTAAGATGAAAACATATATTTCTAAGAGTTTTCTTAGCATATAGTGGTAACACAATCCCTTTCAATCCTAGTTTTGCATCCATTGTCATAATCTAAATGTCGTTATAACTCTCAACCCAACTAGGTTTTTGATATTTAAAAACTACCTATTTTTGTTCTCTTTTTCTAAAAGAAGGTTGTTTCTTCAGCCGCAATTCTTTGAAAACTTTTGAGATCGATGTAATTGTTGACCAATTAACAATGACGGCAATTGTGAGATTGTTTTCAAGAATGATGAGATTGGCTTGAAGATATTTCATATTGCATTGCCTGCTACAATGGTTTTTTGTTTGACACAACGCTCATCGGACACGTAGGTTTGTCACTGTTTATTCTTTTCTTATCAGTTGTAATATTAGATGGAGAATCTTTCAACTAGCGGACATGAAAAACTATATTGAATTTAGGAATTTAGGTTTCAGAAATTCATTAGAATTTTTATTGCAAGACCAGGGCATAAAATCAACGAGACGAAGATGGAGAAACAAGAACATCAAACAAACTCACCTCTTTCAGATGGAGAAGAACTAAAGAAGATATCGCAAGTCGCAAGCGCAAACACAGACACAGACACAA
This sequence comes from Berberis thunbergii, assembly GCA_003290165.1. NCBI lineage: Eukaryota > Viridiplantae > Streptophyta > Magnoliopsida > Ranunculales > Berberidaceae > Berberis > Berberis thunbergii. The sequence continues at coordinate 250,874 of QNQO01001160.1, forward strand.
GAAGTTTGGTTTCTCTTGCGATTTGGGATCTGTGATGTTTTTTTTTATAAGAGAAGATAATATGAAATTTCAAGAGAGAAATATAAATTTTCAAATAAAAAAATAGTGAAATTTTAACTACTTTAATGAAATTTTTACAAAATCTAAGAGGGTCAAGTGATCCTCTTATCCAAGCATTGGATCCCCTTTCCTAGGCATGCACTACTTGCCCTTGCATGCTTCTCACATGTTGCGAAATAGTAGATAGATTGGATTTGATTTAAAATGATTGAAAGCTATAGTTTCTAATACATTATTTGAAAACAATTTTTAGAGTAATTATTAAGTGTATACCGATATTGCATCTATGTCGGAGCACACTTGCACTTAGGCAAGAAATAACACTTCTTCAGAACCAAGTAGTGAATTACAATAAGGGTATGCTTTTCTTTTTTAATTAATTTATTTATTTTAATCCCTTAATCCCTCCCAATCAGATGCCGCCAGCTGGAATCGATCCCGTGACCTAGTAATACCCCGTGACCTGGTATAATATATTTTCTTATGATTATCCATCGCGTATATTACACAACTAATATATATCTTATATATGGTATAACCGTGTCGGCTTAACCATATAGTCACATTTTTTTTGTTTTTAATGCATTCGTTATCTAAAACATATAATTATTTATTTTCATTTGCTATTAATTATTTCCAATTGTTTCATACATAAATAACACAAATTCCAATTAATATGTGTACACGACTTTCTCCCTTTAGGGTTATAAGCAGAGAATTCTACACTCGATCAAGTGGCATTTTTGCATTCGAAACCAGAGTGTCATCGAGTTAAATAGTACTCTTTAAATCCTCACTAGATTTTGCAATAGTTACTCAGCAAACCTACTTGTCTGAGATATATATTGAGTATATGCACTTGAACTTAAAGATGATATAAGAAAATAATAAGTTAGTTTATTTAATTTTTACAATTTGATCTATAATATCATACGTACATCCGAATTCAATGCATTGAAGACGTATGTATAAGAGTGCATGTATGCATAATTTCAACCTAACAGAAGGTGTTGAATCTCATTATATAAATCCAAATGGCCCTTTTTATTTTTTTATTTCAAACACGAAGATTATTATTGAAAAAAAGAAGAAAAACAAGATAAAATTATCCCTATATCAAGAAATGCCAAGACATCATGAAAGTGTAAAAATATAAGTTTCTAAAGAGATTACAAGCCGAACCCATCTTCAACAGCAATTTCCTAATCTCGATAAAGATGAAGTGTTCTGATAAGGAACCCTATGCGATAACCACTCTACACACCAAAATGGATTAGTTTACAAATTTGTACTTAATTTTGTGTAGTTGCCCTAATGTGTATTTGAATATTCAGATGCTCTCGAAATGATATGATGTTTATGGGCCACAAACTTAACCCTTGGTTACAAATTTCCACACCAAACTTAGCCCTCACAACTACATAAACTTAAGTACAAATTTGTAAACTAAAATATCTTATGTTGAAGAAATCAAGGGTTTTGTGCCCAATGACCATTAGGGCAACCATGAAGATATTTATTAATCAAGTTGCATGCAATTAAAGAAGATAGAAGAGAGATGATTAGATGAGGATGGAAAAAAAGATTTCATGTGGACATCCAAGTTGGATTATTTATCACACTTAACATATATGATGCAAGTGTATACGTATATTAGTGTGGTTGCTTGCGACATTTGGTCGTATTATCCAAGTCTTTTGACAGGTTGGAGCTAAAAAATTAACTTGGGAGGGTTAGTGGATAATGATTTTATTTATTTTTTGTTATAAAGTTTCAAGATGGACTCTAGATAGAACTATTTTAGGCCGTCAGGGCGGTTAGCCATTTTTTAGTTAGAGTTGAGCATTTTTACTTTTTTATCATTTTCTTTAAAATATAATCACAAACATTATATATAGAAGGAGTAGAAGGGTGAAAAAACTCAACTCTTGCCCAAAAGTGACTAGCCGCCCTAACTGCTTAGAATTGTTGCTCTAGATATAATGAGTTGGACTGAGTCAAATTTAGTTTGTTTACAAGGAAAACCATAGGGTCTAGTTGGTTGTACGAAAAAAGTCATAGAAATTGAAATTATTTCTGTGAATTCCGATTTCGAGGCTTTCATTTGGACTTGAATTTTCACGAGTAGTGGGAGAATCAGTCTAATGAAGAATCGATTTTTAGTCCGTAAATAAGCAATCTAACAACATAAATCTGCATAATTTGAAAATTAAATTCTATTTTTCGTAGAAAATGGCTTACAAATAGATCCCTAATATAAAATTTATGAAAAATTAAATGTGTCTAGTAGCTAAAAAGAGGTTAAAAAGAAAGAAGAATCTCAATTAGGCAACTTTTTTCTTCTTATCTTAAACATGATTTCTAAATGTCGAGGAAGCCAATGAGGAATTCAGCGAGGGAGGGATAGAGGGGGACCGTTCATCCCCTTCAAAACATGCACATGAAAAATGATGACACACATCTCGAGAAAAATAGACGGTCCCCTCCTTCCTTCTCTCCCTCCCTCGCTGGCTTCCTCAACAGGTAGAATCTCTCTATCTTAAAACAATGAAGGATCTTAGTTTGTTGGTGCCAACCATAACCTAAAAGGGTATACCTTTGTGAGCAACCATGCATCAAGTGGCAAACAATGACCACTCAAAAAGGTTAGAAATAGGCATCAAGGAAGTGTTTATTTGTGTTTTAGAATACTATATATACATTCATGACTTTAAATTTCCTACAAAATGATTTTTGTGAGCTCTTTTTTAGTCAAGGTATCTATTTGTTTGTAGCATCTAACTAGTGGTTGCTTCTAAGATGAAATATTGAGTTAGAGGCATCTAGGGTTTTTCTCTTCACCTTCTATTGGAGTCGAAAGTCGGTTTTACAAGAGATTCTAAAGCAAATACCTTTTTAACAATCACAAATCTTCGTGTCGAGTCCATTACGATCGTATAATGTTATTAGTTTGTCTTGTTCGAATGTGTGAAATGACCTAATGCCTTTTTTAAAAAAATTTATTTTATAACTTTCAACTTGTCCAATAATAATCCCTTAAAAACCACATAAAAACTAACTTTGGTTCTCAAATTTGTATGATGAAAATATATATTTCTAAAAGGTTTCATGACATATAGTGCTAACACAATCCATTTCATAATCTAAATGTCTTTTTCAACTCTCAACCCAATTGGGATTTTGATATTTAAACAAGATTTAAAAACTATCTATTTTTGTTCTCTGTTTTCTTAAAAAAAGGTTGTTTCTTCAGTTGCAATTCTTTGAAATTTTTTGAGATCGATGTCATTGTTGACTAATTGACAATGATTAGGCATGCAATAATCATCACAACCACCATCACCACTGTTGCCGTCATCTCCACCACCACTACCGCAGCCAACTCCACTACTACCACTACCATAGCATAATCACTGTCGCCGCCGCTACTTCCACCTCCACCACTACCACTACCACTACCACTACCACCGCCACAGCCACCATAACCACCGCATCCATCACCGCCACCATCACCACCATTTTAACAACCACCACCATCATTGTCCACATTCACAATCAGCATCACCACAATCACAGCCACCGTGACAATGCTACAATTACTGCTACTACCATCATCCACAATAATTTTCTAATTTGCATTGATTTTCTTTAATTAATATCAAGCGTCCGTAAGGTAATACATTACAAATTAATGCAATGCAAACTCATGCATATGTATCAATTTGTAAAATACATCATTTTACACTGTTCCCAAACGGAGTCTTAATGGCAAACGAAACATACCCTTTCTACTCATAATTTTCCTTATTGTCTTTTCTCCTTCCATTCTTTTTGCAGTATTTGCTTGTGTTTATCTTCATCATGAAACTTACTATGTCCTCTTAAGCATCTTCATAAATAGTCGACTGGTTTGTCTCTGTCATGAAAGACAATTTTTTTGTTTCGAAAGCTATCTATGTTCATATAACTTATTTGCGCGTCACACAGTGCAAGATATTATCAAAATTAAATTAATTTTACATTATTATTGAGGTGCGTAAACAAATTGAGTTTCTTAGATTCTTCCAATGATTTTTTGTTTAATTTTGGAATCAAAGAAGCATCTAAGCATTTAGCCATATTGAATTTAAAAATCTACTTAGTCTCACATCAAACTCACATTTTCTGCTTTCTTGTATAGATTCTTAGGCGGTTTCCGATGAAAATGACAACAATTAAGATAAAAAATCAATGTATTAGAATGGATAATTTTTTATTTATTGATAATATGCTAGACGTGGAAGATGCTTATGTAGCCTGATTGGATGGTTAAGGCTACGATGGTTTAACTTCCATGTCTTGAGCTCTATACCCACCAACGGCAACCTCCAAGGTTCGAATCCTAATGGTGGGATCTGGAATAGGAGGGGTTAAGGGATTTATTAAAAGAAAAAAGTCCACGACAGATCCAAATTGAGTCAGGACTCTGGACCCGGATTATGAGTCCACTAAGGTCAGACTGGGCTGGTTTAGTAGTCATAAATTAAATTGAGCCCAAAAAAAAGCCCAGTTTAACCCATTCATAATTGGGCTGGGTCACAGGAAATTACATTGCCCTTTTTTTTTTTTTTTTTTTTTTTAAGGCGATTAGGGTTTTATAGGATCCCAGTAAATGCCGGAGGCATTCCATCCAGCACAAGTCTATCAACTAAGGTAGTGTGAAATGCCATATCAAGCAGTCTCCACCATGTGAAAGAAATAATTACATGTACAACAGCAGAACAGAGCGATTCTATGATTTTACGGAAATGATTTTATGAAAAAAGCTTAGCGTACAATAGCTCGTTCCATGTATCTTGTAATCCAGGCAAACACCAATGTACACAATCAGCATAACTAGTTGGATTTGCCACTTGTTCCGGCGTCAATGGATTCCATTGCTTCTTATATATCACTGTGTGTGCATCTTTACGGTACTCTGAGAGCTGTGTGATGTTGAGAAACGTAATTGGGACCTTTGATTTGCTAAATACCTCGCCGATTACTTTCATTATGTTCTTCCGGGAACTATCTCCCCAGTATGTGGGATCTTCAATGGGGGTTGTTTGATTGTAACAATTCCCGTTAGCATCACCTCCCCATTCAATGCTCCTGCAAGTTTCACTAGATTAGTAAAACATTTCATTGAACATTACAATTCAGATGAGGTGAACTCGACCTGATCCACATGATATAATATTAACTTGACAGTTGATACATGGAAATAAACTTACTTTCCATGGGAAGGTGACATGCTAGTGAAGAAGACCGTTTGCTTTTTAGGATCCACATTTTTCTCTACCCATTTTACCAAACTCTTCATTGCCAGTCGATAGGCATCTTCTGTTTCCAATTGCACGATGTCTCTCTTTTGTTCATCGTCACTGAAAGACCCTTTCCTGCAAAGAAATGCTTGTTCAAGAGACAATTACTTGTAAAACAAAGAACAAATAAAGTGATAAAAAAACATTCAAGTAGGAAAAATTACAGGATCTTCATCTTCATTCCAGTTATCCACCAAAGATAAGTATTGAACACAAGAATATCAGCTCCCAACCAATGTTTACCATGCTTATTGATTGAACCCTTTCGAACAATCCTGTCTGTTACTCTATGGATGACAGCATTGTCCGAGTTTGATTCAAGGAGAAATGGAGCCCAATAGAACTCAATTGTTGCATTGTATTCCTACAAACACACCAAACTTGTCGATGAGACATAATCATCCAAAGTATGTGCTTGAGCAGAAGATCGTTAAATATGAAATACTGAGTAGTAAGAAGCTGCAATAGTTACCTTAGCTGTAAAGACTGTTAGTGAGTCGAAGGTTTCCATGGATTTTGCATGTTCTGGAATGAGTCTGTGAAGGAGACACACCATGGAGACGTATTGACCTCGGTTCAGAGAGTCTCCTACAAACATCATCCTTTTTCCTCTGAGGCTTTCAAGCATCAAACTTGCATTGAAACTGCATTTCAGGAAGGTATAATGTTAAGCGAAAACACAATTTATTTCAAGAACACAGAACCAAACCACGCAGAACCAAACTATTTTTCCTTGGAAGTTTAAAACAAAGATGGCAATTCTCAAACTGTACAAAATGCAGGTTTGATAATAAGATCAATAACAAGACTACAGTTGTTTCTTGGTTACTAGGAATGGTGCAACTAAAATTAAGCTTAGTATTCATAATTACTCTGAGCCAAGACAGCCTAAATTCGAGTTGTTAAAGCAGGCCACATCTCACTTTAGAAACACAATTTTAGCTTTAAGCAATTGGTGCATGAATCCAGTGAACAAAATCATATTAGGCTAAATTGATATATCACTCCACATCTACCATTTGACCACTATTTATTTTGTGATCAATGGTGGGAATGAATCCATGAATATGAATGAAATCCAAATTGGATCCTATGATTCATTCAATTCATTACTTACATCCACATGATCACAAACTAATGGTGAATGGGTGTACATCATTAACTAATTAGGATTTCATGAATTTCATAACAAATTTATCCAAACACATCCTAAATAGAAAATGCCAATGTGATGATTTAGACATTACGCCGGAGTTGGGATTTTTAGACCTGTTTTATTTTTTTGCCCATAACTTTTTACTGTGACTTCATTAATTCCAAAATAGACAATTGATTAAGAATTCCAGATACAAGGAAAGTTTAATCATTTCTACTTCTACCTGATGAGGGAGTGGGCGAGGAAAACAGTGATGGAGGGAGCTGTCTATCCGCTTAGGATGCGTGTCGTCATTTTTCATGCATGCATCTCGAAAGAGATGGACGGCTTGATCTCTCTCTCTTCCTCCCTCGCTGTTTTCCTCGCCCACTTCCTCTGACATTTAGAATTTTCGTTTCTACAAATGTCAACGAAAATCGATCTGTATAAATTACTATTAACATGTCAATAGGTGTCTAGAATCTTAAGACCTTGCGACACATATATTAAGTTCTCTCCTACCTGTCCCTAATCATTCTTAACTACTAAATTAACTAACTAATTAAGGTCAATAAATTAATTAAATAAACTATACATAGTAAATTCATAATTGGCATTATATTAAAATTGTTGATTATGGTTGGCATTATGTAGAGTAAAAAGTTATCAAAAAATTCAACACAAAAGAGAACAATACAAAAAACCATACTTTATGTCACCACATTTGATAACTAAGCTATACTTAAATGTAATTAAGGTAGAGTTAATTAATTGATTAATTAATGGCTTACTTTAGTTAATTAATTACCTTGGCAATGAGCAACCATGGGGTTGCCATCTCCAGAACTGATACTCCTTCTCAGGCCTTCCATGCTTGTGACACGTCAGCTGCGGCTGTATGTACGGACACTCCGATTCCTCGTAAAGCGGCCGATTCAACTCGTCCCTCACCCACTTCCCACTGAACACATCACAACCATCCTCCTCCTCCTCCTCCCCCTCTGGCAGCGGCACCACCTCCTTCTCTACCGAAAAACCACAATTTACAAAAATACTCTTAATTGAAATTAAATTAGCTCAAATTTTTGTCGTACTGGTACGTGACTTGTGGCGGACGGTATCATAAATAACTTTAGATATTATCCGAAGTTGAGATTTCATCCGTCACAAATCTACTGAGCTATTCGAATAGATCCAATTAAAATCCCGCTTGTCTTTGAAAAAAAGTGAGTTGAATTGGATCAACTCACCTGTTGTTGTTGTTGAAGAGATGGGGTGGAGAAGTAAGTGTTGATGTGTTGGGTCGTCTTCTTGTTGTTGAAGCTGTGAAGAGAGTCGATTGAAGATGAAGTTGAAGTCTTTGCCGTTGAGGACAGTGACGAAGAGGATGAAAGCTAGCAATGCGAAGATGTAAGACGAGAGACGTCGAGCTCTTCGATGCAATGGTGAGACTGGTGGCTTCATTTTTTTTTTCTCTCTCTCTCTCTCTCTTTGTACACGATTTGATTCGTCTTTGGTTTCTGTGTCTGTGTTCTTTTAGCTTTAATGAATGAGGGAGAGGACTTCATTGTTTTCTGGTTGGCTTTCACATCATGTTGAGTTTTATATTAGGCTTTTAAGTGGTGGGCTTCCAAGCCCAATTATCTTCTAAGAGATGCCACGTGGACTGCTATGTGTGACCTGTCATTATACTCATTTGGATCCATGTGTGAAATTAAATTTCGACTCAAAAGGATGAAACAATGAGACACATCGAGATGTTGAACTGATCGGAAGACGATGAAGATCGAGAAGAAGTTACACAAATCGATACTACGTTTTGTGCTTGTTGATGACTAATCCTTCCATTTGATTGTGTTCCGTCCAAAATGAATATCTAGGTGGCCGGGTTTGAAGTTAGGAAACTAAGTTTTGCAACCATAATGATATGACATCATCATCGGATGTTTTTTTTACAATACGAGATACACATAAATATTTTGAAATTTCATCATTTTTTCAAATTTACGCCCGATAGTAAAAACTTGATTTTCTAATATTTTCGTAAATAAAACCATGGTTATTCAAGAAATCTCCCATAATTAATACAATTTATACTTGGTAAGGCTTATTATATTTGAATTTTATGTATCAGCATATTTAGCTATCAAATAAAATCCAGATTGGCACTGCATGAAACAGTTGTAGAACATATGGTTTCTTCATTGTTTCTACACTACTTTTCTTTATTTGCTCATTAAGCCAAATGCCAGATTAAACATGTAAAATAATTGGTGAAATTGATTTGAACAACAAAGTGATGATGGAGAAGTGGTTGGAAACTTAGGTTGGAAGCCAAGAAGACACGAAGAGTGCAAAATCATTTTTCTTTTCTTTTCATAACCTACTATACCATAAGGTGGAAGGTATAATGGTTGTTTTCATATTAGGTATGGAGAGCATTTGGTGAGATTTCAATTATTAAGGGTTGGCATTGTTTAGTTTTATAGTAGAACCCTCCCCTAGTATAGCCACTTACATCATTTTCTATAAGTCGCGATCATGTTGACTTATAGTGAATGTTTTTCACCAAGAATGTACATTATTAGGGCAAAGTCGCGAGGACGTTTATATGACAAAAAACAATGCCCTCTCTAGCATATATCAGGTCAGGGTCTATAGAATGGGTGGAATGAACTTCTCTAGCCCTTAGCGTAATGGTTGAAAAATATCTCAGCAATTGTGTTCGGTGAGAAACGAACCTCCGACCTTTTTGAACCAAAACTCTGATACAATGTTAAATTGCCAACTTCTCTAAAAACTTAAGCTAATAGAGATGGCATATCTAGTATATATCAGATCGAGGTCTACGGAACGGGTGGAGTGGACTTCTTGTCTCAATAGTGTAAATAATTATATTGAAATATTATTATATTGATTCATAGATTGAATGGAAGCTTATAAAGCTAAACTTGACCTAACCTTGTGGAGATAGAAAACCTAAAACTTCTATTTTGTTTTGACTTTTCTAACGTATCTTATTTTGTAACATAGGTAAACTTCTTTTCTTTAACACTTCCCCTCAAGTTGGAGTGTATGTTTGTAATACCCAACTTGCTAAGAAGATTATCAAATTGATAAGTACTAAAAACTTTAGTGAACAAATCTGCCCATTGATGTAGTGTTCCAACATGCTCAATCTTAATAGTATCATCTTGTATCTTTTCTCAAATTAAATGACAATCAATCTCTATATGCTTCATTCGCTCATGAAAAATCGGATTAAATGCAATATGGAGTGCAATCTTGTTGTCACAAAACAAGAGAGTTGCCTGAGAATGATTAATGTGTAAATCAATAAGAATGTACCTAAACCAGATTAACTCACAACATCTAGAAACCAACAAGGAGTTATGGTCGAAAAGAAGATGAGCTCAGATATGAGATTAGGGGTTTTAATAAGAGATCTTGGATGACCATTTAGATTAAACATGATTTTATTAGTAAGTTTATTTATCAAATAAATAAATAAATATAATATTAAGCTGATAATGACTTTTTCATTAACTTAATAAATGCTACTTGAATAAGGGCATTTCAAATAAAATAAGAAAACTAATTGTTATATTACTACAAAATAATTTTTCCAAATCTGGATTTAAGTTTTCTGAAAGCACTCTGAGGATCTTTCTTAGGGCTAAACAAAAATTCGATCAAACCGATTAAACTGATCGAATCGAATTGGTTTGGTTTAAATTTGGTTCGGATCGATTTTCGATTTTATGTGATTTTAACCGACCAAACCAAACCGACCGAATATATATAATAAATAATATATATATATGTTTAAAATAGTCGGTCGGTTCGATTTTAGTCGGTTCGATTCACTGTTTAGGTGAAAAACCAAACTGACGGTTTGATTTTTAGCCCTAATCTTTCTAATAAAAACCAATGGTCAACACAAAAAATTAAAGTGTCACAATACGCATTTCATGTCGTAATTTTTGTTTTAATACTTTTTTCAAACAAAAAAACAATTCTTTACTTAGGCGAAGGCGAGAGTTTAAAGGGAATTCATTAATTACTGGAGCTTGAAAATATCACGGTTAAACAAAATTCTGAAAAATATTGGAGCTCAAGGAAAATGATACTCGAGGTTGTTTCCTCTATATGGCCTTGGTTTCTTCACACTTGTTTCGAATTGCATCAATCATAGAAATCCTGCATTATTTAAACAGGGGAAAGCTGTAGTAGTAGGACTAGCTCTAGTTTTGGTGGATTAGTCTCTCGTGATGTATCCTATCAGTCATGTAGAAAACAAAGCATACCACTGAGCTGGTACTCCATTGGCGTGGGGGAGTGGCTTACTATTACTTAAGCAATTTGCAAATCAAACAGATCATACATGTTTGCGGAAAGGCTGACTGGAAATCTGGAAGTACTAATTAGCTAAAAATTGATCCTGTTCATTATCTTCTGATATGTGGTTCAATCATCTTTTCTTCAGGGGAGTTGCATGCTTTAGGCCAGGGAGAGAGTTTCATTCATTCAATCAATGTTAAGAAATATGAATTCTCGCGAAATATGGCAATTTCATCATATTGAGATACATAGGCACTGAATGTAACTTGATAAACTGTTCTTTCATTATTGTATCATCATTGTATATATAAGACATTATTCTTCACATAAATATGGATCTCTGAAGTCTGAACTATGTATTAAAACCAACATTATTAACTGTGACCATCGCCACCATTATACTAAATTTGGCAACTTGCTGTCATGCATTCCTATAGTTGCTCTCGCGCTCTTTTCACTGTAGGTATCCTCAACAAAGCTTACATGATTGATCAAGTTCTCTTTGACCTTCACCATAGAAGCTGGAAAGGATTGTGTTTTGCAGACCTTAGGCACAGCTTTACCTTTATAAGCTTTGCAGACAAACTCTATGAAATGTTCGAACTTCTACATAGCAAAATCAATTTCATATCTCAGTTCAATATTCATGAATAAAGAAAAATTGATGATAACAAATTTAGGAAGTATAGTAAATAACAGACATCTTCAAGTGGTTTTTCATCCACAGTCAACCATGGTACATATGAGTGAGGAGGTCGAAGATTCTCAGTAGCATTTGCATGTTGCTTTTCAAGCTGCACAAGCAATTCTATTAAATCCCATTTCGATCATAAATGTTTAGGAACAAAAAGAAGTATAAGAAGAAAAAGATTATATTACATTTTTTCCAAGTTCTGTCGTAGAGCAATCAACAATAGGTTTTGATTCAAACCCTGGTAGATCATAACATTCTTCCCACTCCATGCCTCTCATAAGAGCGTCCTCAACACAATGTATGAACATAAAATGTTTTTTCTGCATCAATAGTATATTTGTCAATCAAATCATTGTAAGCATGCAAATACATCATCATCATATACAAAATTGAAAAATGTAAGTTTTTACGATATTAGGCCATTCATGAATAGCGCAAGCTTCCACAATGTTTAAAGCACACTCTTCGGTCCATGCTGCATATGAAAAAATATCAATAAAATGTTACCAAATAATAAGAACAATATTTAATTTGAAGGAAATAAATTAATCCCATTATATACCTGGCAAATGGTGGTGCCATTACTAAAAGTTTTCGCATTGCCATAAGGCACAAACTTAAGATCAATGATGTCTAGGAAATCCTTGAAATCTTCCTCAAATACGACCTTGGCTAAGTCGTCGAGGATGAACTGCTGGCAGCCTGGGCATAGGCTCTCATAGTACAATCCCACTTGGACTTTATAAGCATCATCAGATGAACACATAGCCAGAGAGGTGAGGCAGAAGAAGAACACACAAGTGGAAATGAACCACAAAGAAGAAGCCATGTTTTGTTCAAGACTTGAAGAGAGTATAGAGAATGGTGAATGGTGATCTCGCTGGTGGGCTTATATAAGCTCATGTTCATGCCCATGGGCCCTCCATCTGAGTCAGGATCCACCAGGTAATTAAAGCCCATTTGGTTAACAGTGTTTATCATTACAAAAGTAATATCCTTTTGGTGGTGCAGTGTTAAATGCACTGATTACGATTTTTTATTTTCTTAAAAATTTAATCAAAAATAAACTTTGATTGATCTATTTTTAAACTAAAGCAAAGAGTTCTAAACACACGATTTGTCTAAATCATAATTACGTGCACGACTTGCGCTAATTGATTACTACCCTACAAAAATAAAAATAAAACAACTTCTAGCAAGAGTACGTCGAGGAACCATGATTGGTATCTAAATCGAAGTATTCACTATAAGATTAAGTATGGATCCAAAAATAGAAATGTTTTAGTGATTTATCTTGTTTTTAATACCTTGTTTATCTAAATCAGAGAATATAATTATGAAAGACATGCTTTCAGAGTGGGGGAATTCTAAATGTCGAGGAAATGGGCGAGGGGAGTGAGGTAGAGGGAGGGGAGCCATTCACTCTCCTCGAAATGTGTGTAAGAAAAGTCAACGCATGCATTTTGAGGGGAGTGAATGGCTCCCCTCCCTCCACCTCACTCCCCTCGCTGGTTTCCTCGACATTTAGCCTCTCTCTTCAAAATGTCTTATTTTTCTTCGATAAAAAATCCCTTCGATGAACTAATATATACTATAATTATCTAAACAAATATTTATTTGCAATCTAAATAGATTGGTTTACTAACTCAACTGGTGATTTGTGAAGGATGGTATTCTCCTAAAAGCTCGATTTAATAGAAAAGGGGAATTCTAAATGTCGAGGAAACGGGCGAGGAAAGCGATGTGGCGGGGTGAGGACCATCTACTCCGCTCGAGATGCGTACACCAAAAATGATGGCATGCATCCCAAGTAAGATGGACAGTCCCCACCCCGCCACGTTGCTTTCCTCACCCATTTCCTCGACATTTAAAATTCCTCAATAAAAAAATCCACTCAACCTGATCCTTATATTTAATTAATATTCAATACTTGAATGTCAATTCTATATCTATTACAGCGAATTTGGAGAAAATTGAGAGACGAATAGAGTAGACACTCACGCGCTGCATACCCTACCCAAAGACTAAACAGGGCTGCGTAGAAAGGTCCCGATCTGATGATCCACCTAACTGCAGAATACGCCACGTGGCATTTGGAAATTGGAGGTTGGGTAATGAAAACACAATAAAAAAAAAGTCTGAAAAAGAAAGAAGAGGAGATTTCAAGTTTTTCGCTTTCTTTCTTTCCTTGTTAAGAAAAGAGAGAGGTTTAAAGTTTTAATCTTTTGGTCGATCGATCGGTCCAATTGATCTGAAAGAAGGATAGAAAGAGAGATGGATCAGGTCTTGAACAAGGTGGGAAGCTACTGGTTCAGCAAGAGAGCTAACAAGGAAATCAATTCTGTCGGTGATGACATCAATGTAAGTCAAATCCCCCCAATTTCATCACCCCTTTTGGGTTTTTCTTTATATTCTTCCTTAAAGTTTACATCTTTGTGTTAATTGCACAATTGGGTATCCATAATTTGATTTGGGTCACCATAAAAAATTGCAGATTTGGCAGATTTTTAGGTGTTTTTCATCAATTCTAAGATGTTGTTTCACGGGGTTGGGGAAATACAGTATAGGCTTAGTGTATAAAGTGAAATTTACTGATGAATTTGTGATAAAGAGGTGAGGTTTTGCAGTTAGGGTTTCAATCAATAAGATGATTCAAAGGTTGAAATCCCAATTTTGGAATGTTAGAATTATAATAGTACCCATTTGGTATTGGAGCCAAACCCATGAGATTTTTCCCCCAAGGAAGTATTTTTCTATGTATTTGAGATGAGAATTGTTGTTTTTTCACAACATTTACAAGATTAAATTAGGGCACAGTAGCCAATTCGCTATGTTGCATTGCGATTTCTATAGTCTGTAACAAAAAAAATCAAACCTCTGTTTGGTAATTGTGAGCAGGATATCCCCAAAAGGATAGTTTTCTACATATAGAATAATTGAATGTATATATTGTTCCTTAAACTTTCATCTAGATCTAGTTACTATCTATTCATATATTTCATCTTCTTTATCCATCCATGGCCATGGGTAATGTGTTATAAATTATAGTTCTTTTATGAAGATAAATTACTACGTTAAATATGATTGTCGAGTAAATAATATCGTATATAACATATACATTTACATTATAGATAAAGTAAAACCCGAAAAGACACATTTTTACAATACGAACTTGATCGTGTCTTCATATCCCCTTGAGAAAATAAATATTTTACATTAACTACTAAAATTGACTTGAATTTATAAGTTCTGTGATTATTACTTGAAACATTACCAGCACTAGCCAGTACAAAGTCACTGACCATTGAAACCAAAGAGATAGTTCTTTTGTTCACATTATGAATACAGAAGGCGTTAGTGGTCATTTCCATGGATATTCATGTAATTACGTTTTAATTCTATCTTAACCTTTGTACTTCTGCTTGTACTAGTTTTAAATTCTGTATTGCCTCGTCTTTCATTTTCGCTTGTTTTGTTTTAACTTAATTTTCGAAATTATTGATATCTTACTTACATTCTTTTTTGTTCTTTCTTTCTTTCTTTCTGTACGATTAGTCCATGTCAAGTAGCATAGAAGGAGGAGCCAAATGGTTGGTTAATAAAATCAAAGGTACATTCCACTTTTGTGTTTCTGTATAAATTCCTTACCTTGTTTACTTTGTACACAAATGAGCTGCCATGCTGCAAGATCAACGTAAATTTACATAATCTTTTATCTATTTCTCTATCAGCATGGAAATTATGAGAGGCACTTTCTCTATTCTTTGGCTGGCTAGATTGATTGACGAGTAATTCTATGCTTTAACCTTTTGTATGATATCCTTATCGCCAAAAAAGCTTGCAGATTAACCCACACAGTACCTCACTATAGTGTGTTTATATCCTGCGTAAACACAAATGATGTCTGTTTGCTCTGAGTTTTTTTTATGAATTTGTTGTGGGAAGTGAGGCAGTGGGATTTTACCTCACTTTTGTTTCATTGATTTGGAGATATGTTTCTTCTGCTATGTCGTAGTTCAACAAGCCTAAGTTGAGAAGTTGGCTTAGTAGAAAGCGGGTCTTTTAGTATATCGGGTTACTAAAGAACTTTTGCTTTCTCTTCATGAGGTGGTGCTGTATGCAGAAAAACTCCATAGAATCCTGTATTAAATGTTTTATATGTAGTTTTTTTTCTCCAGGCCAGCTTATAAGCAATTGGTTGCCATCCATTTGGGACCTTTAGTATTTTATTTTAATTCAGTTAATTGGGTGTGTGAATGAATGCATTTGACATGAACAATACTGTATAATTCCCCGGATACCTATTGTTTACAGGGAAAATGCAGAAGCCATTACCTGAGCTGTTAAAGGAGTATGACATGCCAGTAGGCATCTTTCCTCGAGACGCCACCAATTACGAATTCAATGAAGAAACGGGGAAGATAATTGTGTACATACCCAGCATATGTGAAGTTGGTTACAAAGATTCAACAGTCTTGCGTTTCTCCACAACTGTCACTGGGTATCTGGAGAAAGGAAAATTTTCTGATGTTGAGGGGATCAAAACAAAAGTGGTGATTTGGACGAAAGTGTCATCCATCTCGACTGAAGCATCAAAGATCTATGTTACAGCAGGGATGAAGAAGAGCAGAAGCCGAGAAGCATATGAGGTGCTCAGGGATGGATTTACGGTGGATAAGTTTTAAGTCTGTCGGATGCATGTGTACTTATTGACCATAATGTTCTTAAGATTGTTGTTACTCCTGCACTGTACTTCATGGTCATGGACAATTGATGCTCAGTTTCAATAATTTCAGGGTCTGTTTTCTATTTTCCGTGCAACCAAACAGACCCTTAGAGATTTATTTTAGTGTTCCTGAAAAAAGATGAAAGTTTCCTTGGCAACGAACTTTTTAGGCCAGATTGATAAATAGACCAAGATTCAATAGGAGGGGCCAATGTCATTAATAGGGTTGGGAATATATACGATGAGACCCTATCCACTTGGAATTGATAAAAGTGGTTTTAGGGCAGAATTTTGTATCCTGGATTTCGATCCGTTTCTTTAAGTTTGGATCCGATAGTTATTGGTACGGTTCTTCATCAAACAAGCAAGATGTAAGAAATTAATAAGTAAGGTAAAAAGTAATGTCTTGTCCGCATTTTCAGCATAAAAACATGTAAAAATAATCTTTGAATGAAAATTCTAAGAAAGATAATCTTATCTAATGCCTTAAACTTATTTTTGAATTGAATTTTAATTTTATGAAAGTTCATAATTTTTTTATAGGAAAGTCGGTCATATTAATCAAAAGGAAATCAAACAGTAAATGAGCTTTGAGGTAGTGCTTGTGCTAGTCATTGTGCTCTTGACAAATAAAATAAATATCATAGCAATCTTAAATTAGCTAGATTATGTGATTATAAATTACATTTCATTAAGATTTTAGATTTACTGTCTTTTCTTCTCTCTCTCCATATTTTTTTTACTCGTCCCCACCTTATGCTGCTGACTGGGTTTAAACTTTAGATGTGTGATACCATCCATCGCACCTCTACCAATTAAACTGGTACTGGTACGTCTTTGGCCTCTCTTCATCTTCCCTTCTCGACAACTACACACCATAAATATTTCATTAATCCCTCTTCCCGTCTCTCTTCACCCCTTCTTCTCATTAAGAAGATTCATGACAAAAAAAAAAAAAAAAAACACTAGAAGTGTGTTTGATTTCAAGAAAAAAAGAAATTTTCAAAAAGATAAAAAAAATTAGGAGTGGAAGAGAAATTTTTATCTATTATGAGAACAGGAACATGCGTTTGACCCAAACTATTAGTAGACAAATTGCAGATCGGAAGGATGTCATCACCTTGACCAACGAAAGCAAAAATCGCAGGTAAAGGCAACCTTGCTACCAACCATCGAGCAGCTGATCATGCGAAAACCAACACAGACATGAAACTGCTAGCCCTGTCACTGCAAGTCAATGTCTTGGACGCCGTCATGGTAGAAATTAGGGGTGGGCATTTCGGACTGAAAATTCGGATCGAACCGACAACCAGACCTATCAGGTCAGTTCGGATCGATTTTTTATTAATTATAAATTTTTTGGTTTTAAAACTCGGTCTGGCCCAAAGTTCTGGTTCGGGCCTCGATTTCCCTTTCTGAAATCCGTCGAGTAATCGGCCCGGCCCGGCCTAAGTTAAATAGTTAAAAGTAGGGGTGGGCACGGTCCGGATCGGTTCCAAATTTGAAGGAACCTAACTCGAACCGTTTACATTTTAACGGATCCGGTCCGGTCCGGATCCCTTCATTTTGATAATAGGAACCGAACCTAACTCGAACCGTTTAGAACGGTTCGGTTCCACGGTTCCAAACTTCCAGAAAAATCGATCATATTCCAGAAATAGATCATATTCATACAAAAAAAAATTTGAACAGAAATCATACAATAAGAGATCCAAGAACAGAAAAAATTTGCATTCAAAAAAAAAAAAAAAACAGAAAAATAAACATCGATCCAGAAAATTTGCATACAATAAGAGATCCAAGATCCAGAAATCATCGATCTCTCCACTCCTTCCTCGCTGATCTCGCTGATCTGCTTCTTCAGCGAGTGTTGATCTCGCTGATCTCTTCTGCTTCTTCTCGCTGAGCTCGGTTTCCTTCACCATAACTTCAAATCAAGCTCGGTTTCCTGTTCGACAGAGAAAGGAGTGGAGAGGAGAGGGAAATCTCCTTCTCGAGACAAAGACAGAGAGAGGAGAGGGAGATCTCCTTCCCCTTCTCGAGACAGAGAGAGGAGAGGGAGATCTCCCAGCGTCTCTTCCTTCTCTTCTTCTCCTTTTCTTTGTTGCTTCTTCTTCTTACAGAGAGAGAGAGAGAGGGGTCTTTGTTGCTTCTTTGCTTCTTCTTTATCGAGACAGAGAGACAGAGGAGTCTCTCTTTGTTGCTTCTTTGCTTCTTCTTCTTTGTTGCTTCTTCTTTGGTTGATATCGAGACAGAGAGACAGAGGAGTCTCTCTTTGTTGCTTCTTTGCTTCTTCTTCTTTGTTGCTTCTTCTTTGGTTGTTATCGAGACAGCTTCTTCTTTGGTTTATATCGAGACCTAATTGAGAGAGACAGAGGAGGTAACTCCTCTTCCTTTTCTTCTACTACTTTTAATTGAGAGAGACAGAGAGACAGAGGAGGTAACTCCTCTTCCTTTTCTTCTACTACTTTTAATTGAAAGGGGACAGAGAGTCAGAGAGAGAGAGAGAGGGGGGTTTTGGTTTTAGTAAAAGTAAAGAAAAAAAAAAATGTAATTTGAAACGGGTCCAACCCGGACCGTTTCATTTTAAAAAATTGGAACCGGGACCGGACCGTTTTATAACGGATCCGGACCGATCCGAACCGTACCGAAAAATTCATATATAAAATCCGGACCGTTTAGAGCAAAACGGTCCGGTTCGGTTTGAACCCGCGGATCCTCGACCCGTTTGCCCACCCCTAGTTAAAAGTAAAAAACCCTAAAATCAATGTATCATGCAATACTATAGGCACACATAAAATTCAATTTGGGCTGAACTTTATAAATTTGTGACTCTGTTTTTTCTGAAATTTGAGCTTTATAAAATTTAATTTGGGCTGAAATTTGGACTTTAAAAATTTTCAATTTGAATGTTGCTCTTAGGATCGAGACCGGCTTAAAATCGGTTCGAAATTCGATTAACCAGTCAACTTGGTCCAGTTTCGAGTCTCATAAACACAGGCTTAAATTTCTTGGGCCAATTTTTATTTATATATTTTGGGCCTTTTACCCGAGCTTGCCTAACCCTAACAGAAATCCTCGATGTACATCTAATTTCATAAACGATTTGTTAATAAATATTATTTTGGTATGAGTTTCATAAATTGACTTGTCAACAACAACAATTCTTAAAAGAAGATGACTCCAACTACATGCAAAGCAAAAGTTCCAACTTATTTCCCAATTCGCTATTCCTCTAGAACTCTGCCAATGAAAGTTTCAATTTATTTATTTATTTATTATTTTATTTTTTTGCCAATGGTACCTGGGCTGGATGGAGGAATCTGAGCTTACTTTTTACCCCCATAAAATTGTCACCAGGGAAATTCTAAATGTCGAGGGAAAGAGCGAGGAAACCAGCGAGGAAAAGTAGGTTGCGGGGGGTGAACCGTTCACCCCTTTCGAGATGTTTTCGGCGCACGCATTTTGAGAAGGGTGAATGGTTCAACCCCCGCCACCTACTTTTCCTCGCTGGTTTCCTCGCCCTTTCCCTCGACACATAGAATCACTCTTGTCACTAATTATAGACCTTATTGGGATCTTAACCTGCGAATGAATGAAAAACATTAAATTATATTTTCAGTTAAAAAAAATCAATTGGGAGTAGAAGTATTTAATGTTTCAAGATTCTATTTTAGATTGGTTAATTTTGTGGTCTCAAGGTAATTCTTTTCGACGGATCGAGTGATTATGGTATAGGATTCCTCACGTACTCATGTGGTGTGTAAAAAATGAGAAATATAAGGGTATTTGAATGGCTCAACAGATCAGAGCACTCTATCTTTATCGAGATTAGGAAATTGTTATGAATGATGGATTCGGTTTGTAATCTGTTTAGGAATTTGGTTTTTGACACTTTGATGATGTCTTGAAATTCCTTGATATAAAAATAATTTCTTTTGTAATTTGTCTCTCTTTCTTTCTTCAATAAACATTTTCATGTTTGAACAAAAGAAAAAAAGAAAAAATTTATTCACAAATCGTTACAAATATCAAAATGTGAAGTTACAAATCCAATTGAATTCAAAATATCTAGTTGTTATATGTTTTTCAGTAAGATTTGACTCAGATTGCAAATCGAATTGAATTCAGATTCTGCTAAACATGATGTGACAAGAAACGCTAAGTTATTTTTACAACTCAGCGTTTAAAAGGTTATTATGTAATATTAAAACGCAAGTGTTTTTAGTCATTTAGAATGTAACTATAAACAAAAAAATTTAAGATATATTAATAAATTATTTTTTCTTGTTCAGATTTTTAATAAAAATTGCAAACTCAAATGATTTCGGATTGGTTTCGAATTTTGTACGGATTTGAGCACAAAATTCGGATTTGGATTTGTATTATATCCCGAGAGAAATTTGGATTGAAAAATAGACCACAATGGAAACCCAAATTGTGTGGTAAATCACAATTCCTTATCTCTTTTACAAAGTACTCTCTTGGTGCTCACAATAGGCCCATATAGGTAGTTTGAGAGACTTATCAAAGGCTATCAAACTATCAATAATTTATTTAGTAGGGTTGAACAAAAATCGATCAGAGCGATTATATCGATCGAACCAATTGGTTCTACTTAAATTCGGTTCGGATCGGTTTTGATTTTAAAAAATTCAAAATCGAAGTGATTAGTTTGTCGATTCAGTTTTATTTAAAATAGTCGGTCGATTCAGTTTTATTTCAATTTTAGTCGGTTTGGTTACGATTTGCATAAATTAAAAACAGATCGATTTTGTTAATGGTCGGTTCGGTTTCGGTTTGAAAATTTTGAAATCGACCAAAGGCGATTCAGTTCATAGTTTAGGTAAAAAAAACCGAACTTACGATTCGATTTTCAACACTAAAATATAAGTCAGCGTTTTGAAAATTTCAAAATTTTGAGTCGAAGACACATAGTTATTGTTCATGAGGAGATCATGCATTAGAGAAGTATAGACAAATATCTATCCTGTGGGCAGGGCTCCATATTCTTTATCACTTCGGCCCAGCTTTTGAGCTTTCTGTAATTGGGCCAGATCTGAATTACTGTCTGAGATCATCTTTACTGTTAGTGACTATACCAAGTGAGGTGGTACAAAGTGACACCAGATTTGATACCAACATAAATAAATAATAAATGGGGGGTTGGAGAAGAAAATCGGATTATAGAGAAAATGGGGGTCGGGGAAGAAAATGTTAATTTTGTTACTTTATTTTATTTTGTTTTGATAAAACGCAATTTTCACGCCTCTAGATGCATCACTGGTGCAAAATTAGAGCAGAATTGATAGTAAAAACATTGCAGAATTGATCAATGGCAAAAGCGAATATTTATTATGGCAACAGAAAGTTACTTGACAATATCGTTTGAAGCACAACTAGTATATTTTGAAGAGTAATTCTAGCTGGCCTGGGTTTCCAGCCTGAGTTGACTGCCTGAGGGGGTAAATTTACACTTTTGCCCCCTCCTTTTTAAACATTTTTTTTCAAAAAGGTTGTTAAAGAGGGGGGGCAATGTTGTAAATTTGCCCCCCCCAAGCAGTCAACCCAGGCTGGAAACCCAGGCCATTTAGAATTTCTGCTGAATGTTTCAAAGCAATTCAGATTAGAAAAAGTATGAACCTAACTGTTCATTGACTGACTGCATCAGTCTATGCTAGTAGCAGTAACGATGATTTAAAGATGAGTTATACTTTGAACCTTAATGACTTTTATTTTTAATGCAATTTAGATTTCGTTGATAAAAAAAATATAACTTACAAGTTTATTTCTCTATAACAATACTCATTTAAATCATCTCTAAATATCAAGACTTACTTTGTCGACGGACTCTATAGGAGATTCATTATCGCCAACCTCATGTGTTCTATCCCCAACATATTGTTGTACAACCAATACGGAAATGATTGTGGCAAAGTCTGATGATACCAATAAGTCTCCTATCGCTCCTAACTCTGGATTTTCACTAAACTCGTTTAGCCCCGCTGTGAGGCTAGATTCAATGCCTTGACTTCTCCCAACGATGTAGAGATCATTAACACTTTCCAAACCGCGAATGGCAGTCACAATTTCCTCCACACTTTTCGCAACCATCTCTTGGTATGCAATAGTCTGCTGATCAATAGTTTTTAGCCTGAAATCTCCAATGTACTCATCATCGAGTATAGCTTCTTTTTCCATGCCAGTGATCACATTGTCAGTAGGTCCTTTTGTTACATGCTCTGTATTATTATTATCTCCTAACACAAACCGTATAACAGTCAAGTTCGCATCTGGGTGTTTTGACATCCTCCAACCATATGCTAATGCTTCTCGATCATCTGGACCTCCTATAAAAATGACCATAATACGATGCAAAATATTGCCAGTGGATCCACCAAGTCCCTTGTTAATCAAAATGGCCACAGAACATGGTGCATTAGATAATATGTTTCGATTTACTTGGCGCAAAGCTGGGTTTATAGACTCCATAGCACCATCAACAGTCGGTTCTTTGTGGAATGGAACAATTATTAAGGCAATTCGTTTATCCTCAGCAATGTTACAAACATCTTCATGCATAGTAGCATATGGGGAGATGGTGGTGAAAACTTCAACAACGACATTTGGTTTGTTTTTTGCGTAGTTCGCAAAGGTTTTCATCATATTCTCAGACTGTGTTTGTGGACAGTTGACCACTTTATGCCTTGTACCACTCTTGGCGGTATTGTGGACTATGAGCATGGCCGACGCACGACCAGTGAGTTCCACAAGGTGAAGTGCAGAGACATGAATAGGAGACTGTGTCGTGGCATGAGAAGCATCCAATAGGTTAATCATGGCAGGTACGTTCCGAGGAGTTTGACAACACATGATTATATTTAGTTTTGCATTCATGCCGATCTTCTGAACTGTTGTGTGTTTGTACGAAATAAAATGCCTATTATTCTTGTACAAAACTATTACCGCAGGTGTGGTAATGGCTGTTACAACCGCAATGCAAAGAATAATATTTGAAAACACAAAATGTGTAGTAACCTGTACATAATCAACGTTAAATTTTTTTTTTTTTTTTGTAAATGATGATGCTATTGAAACACAAATTTAATACAAAATAAGAGATTAAAAATTACCATATTTGTTAGTCCCACACTTATTACAATTAATTCGGTGGTGCCTTTGGTATTCATGAGCAGCCCTAGAGCAAAGGCTTCGCGAATTGACATTTCAAAATATAGGCTGACGAGGAATGTGCCTAGCATCTTGATAACGTTGGTCGATAATATGATAAGTATCGTAAGGTATTCAAGGTATTCCCCCTTTTTCATGGCTAAGGATTGATAGAGATTGGTTCTGAACCCAATTATCACAAAAAACAATGGCAATAGAAGTGTGGTAACAAAGTCTTCGAGCTTTTCTAATAGAGCAGATCCAAGTGATCCATTGGGTATAATTAAGCCAAATACGAATGCCCCAAACACAGAGTTGGTGCCAATTGCATCTGTGATGAAACCACATATCATAACCCCTGTCAGGATGAGACATATATGAAGTTCATTGAAGTGTTCTCCTTCTGGAGTGCGTTCAATGATCCATATAATAGTTGGACGAATCACCAAGATGCATAACAAAAGAAAACAAATACTACCAAAGATTGGTATATAAAAAAATTCCATAGTCGCTTTCTGACCTACTCTCCAAGCACTACGCCGCGTTTCCACCCAACCCACCAACATGGTTACGAGGAACCATCCACATAAATCAAGTACTAGAGCTGTCGACATGGCCTTTCTCCCAAGTTCGGTGTTAAATAACTTTAGCTCTACCAGGATTCGAGACAACACAGGAAATGCTGTGAAAGAAACGATGACACCTATATAGATGAGCTCCAACGGGTTAGAAGTCCCAGCATCAGTCTTTAGTATCAGTATCTGTTCACTGCCAAGGAAAAAAATTACTGGGAAAAATAAACCAAAAATTATCATGGCTAAAGATTGTCGACTAATACTTTGTTTCACCAAACTAACATCCATCTCCACTCCTACTAGGAACATATAGTATAAGATCCCAATGTTTGCCATTGTCTCTAATACCATTACACTCCTCAAAGGAAATATATGTGTACCAACCCATTCGAAAACACCAAACCCGGAAGGACCTAATATAATACCACCCTGTCACAATAAACCAAAATAATTAACAATTATATAACCTTGCATGTAAGAAGCTAATCTGATATATGATTTTGAAATGCTAACACAACCATGGATGCGTGTAGGCTAAAAAAAAAGATGAGATATGCCTAAAAAGAAGTACTTACAATGATCTCAGCGACGATTCTTGGCTGGCGAAGAGGTTTGAGAATTATAACAAGAGTTTGCGTAGTAGAAACAATGATCATTAACTGAAAAATGAAAAGTGGAAGCGAATACTCTAATGGATTTTGATTCTGCCACATCCCATTCGTCGTAATCGAACTTGGTTGATAGCATATGATAGCACTTGTAAAATTATAGATGCCATTCAAACCCAATACCATTGTTGAATTGCCAGACATTTCCATCGTCATATTTTGTTTTGGAGAGTACTATTTTTATGAACAATTTCTATATCCAGTTTTTAAAACAGAGAAAAAATAAGAATTTATAAAACATAGAAATTGTAATGGTTATTTTGTATTCCTTTTGGAGAGAAGCAAAGGGAAGGCAACATGTGATTTGAAGCCATTCATTTGAAGCCGATAAGATTGGTCGATTTTCAAGGCTTGTGTCATTTTTAACTTTTAACTTTTCACCATTAGTTTTTGACATGATGAGAAAATTTAGATGTTGCTATCACAGCCTCCATACATTCTAAAGAACCCTTTTAAGTGTTGCTAAAAATGCTCCGAATTAACCCTTTAAATATCATTTGTTTTCATTTATCTGATTTTTATTGCTCTGTGATGAAACTTCAAAGTGTTGAGGATCAAACTTCTCCAAGGAGAAGAAGTGACTCTCTAAATCAATCACAAACATCATTTATAGAAGGAGTAGAAGTGTAAAAATCATAAAACCGACAAAAAAATGGTTGTATTCTCTGACTGTCTAGAATTGAGGATTCCCACATAATACACCAATTGTGTGGTATATTCGGGACTCATTTTCTCTCTTTTACGAAGTACTCTCTCCAAACCTTCATCTCCTCTAGAGCTCAATGCATCCCCCCTCTTAGAGACTACATATTTTTATCTTGCAAATATCTCATCAATTATCTAAGATCTAAACATATCCTAATAAAACTTATAACCTTTAGACATAAATATCTATCATGTGGGCTGGGTTCCATGTTCTTTATCATTTTGGACCAACTTTTGAGCTTTCTGTAATTGAGCCAGATCTGAATTATTGTTCGAGCCCATCTTTACGGTTTTTACTATACCAAGTGCGGTGGTACAAAGTGTTACCATATTTGGTACCCACTAAAATAAATAAGATAATTTGCAGAATGCCTCCTATTATAAATAGCTAATTTAAGTTTACTCCCATAATAAATTCATGTTACATTCCCCCAAGACTAGCATTCAACGTGTTTTGACCGTTTGTTTTCAAAACATATTACTAAAATACTCCTGAGAAATCAATGGTAAAGATTGAATATTTCATATTTTCATATCTCATCTCGAGGAAAATCTTAAGGCCCAACTGAAATCGTAATCGTATCTTGAGAAAAATTCAAAAATTGATTTAAAAGAACTCAAACAGATCATCTCGAGGAAAAATCTAACAGTCCAAATTTAATCATACACAATCGAATGGTCCAAATTTAATTGTGTGTGCATCTCGAGGTAAATCTGATGATCAAACACACATCTCGAGAAAATCTGAGATTTCAGATTTGTTTGTGTACGCACCTCGAGAAATATCTAATTGTTCAAATGTATTCGTGTACACATCTCAAATAAAATCTAAACGGCTGAATTTAATCATGCACACATTTCAAGAAAATCTAGGGGTGTCATTGTATTAGCTATTTTATAGGGGGCAAATTGCAAATTATCTAAAAAAAAATTTCACGTCTTCCTCTTCCTTCTCCTTCCGCATCTTTCTCCTTCCTTCTCTTCTGCTTCCCTCGTCCTTACTCCTCTGTTTCGCAGCCCCTCCTCCTATTTCCTCATCTTCTTCCCCTTCTTCCTCACTATCGATATCAATGATGGTGGGGCTGTCAAACAGAGGAGGAAGAAGAGGTGGGATTTTTTTGGTAATTTGCAGTATGCCCCCTACAATAAATAACTAATTCAAGGTTGCCTTCAAATTTTTTTCGACATGCATGCACAATTAAATTCAGACCGTCAAAATTTGCTCGAGATGAGAATATGAATAAATCTGAACTGCCAAACTTTTTTCGAGATGCATGTTGAATCATTAGATTTGCCTCGAGATACACACTCAATTAAATTTGGATTGTTAGATTTAACTAGAGATTTGTGCACGATTAAATTTTGATCGTTTGCAATTTTTTAATCAACTGTTGATTTTTTCTCGAGGTACAATTACTATTTCAATTGGGCCTTAGGATTTTTCTCGAGATGAAATGTTCAAGATACGAAACATTAAATCTCAGTCTGTGATTTATTAAGGGCATTTTGATCATTTAATTTGAAAATACACCGTTAAGGCACGTTGATTGCTAGTATTTGAGAATAGTGCAATATGAATTTATTATGGGGTAAACATGAAATAGTTATTTAAATACGGGGGGATTAGAGAAGAAAATTGAATTACACAGTAGGATATATGGGGGTTGGGGAAAAAATGTTGATTTTGTTACTTTATAAAATAAAATGCGCGTCTCTTTTCGCGCCTCTTAATTACAATACTTGTGCAACATTGAAGTATGCTCCTCACATGATGGACATTTTAATCAGAACATATATATTATGACCTTATGGAAACGCCAGTCAAGGGGGAAAATATAATTTTAATTAGCAATGGGATAAGTTTAAACTATCATAAGTAAAACACCAAACTGTGGAGAAATGTATCATTTTCATATAAAAAATCTAGGGGGTCGAGGGAGGGACCGAGGGAAAGGGCGAGGAAATGTACTTATCTCGAGGCAAGTGGATGGTTACCACCCATCCCTCGCTCTCTCCCTCGACCCCTAGCAAAGCTCTTTTCATATTTCTACTGACTTCAGTCATATCTACATTTTTAGCTAAAATGTTGGTCCAGTAATAACCTTCTCTTTCTATCCAGATTGAGTTTGTTTAGGCAGTTAGGCTTTAAAGCCATTTGTTGGTAAAGTTTGGGTTTTTTTTTTTATATTTTTATATTTTTACTCGTTTTCTTTAAAACACAATCACAAACATTATCTATAGAAGGGATAGAAGTGGAAAAAACCCAAAACCTGATATTAAAAAAAAAAAAAAAAAAAAAAAAAGGCTATAAACTACATTATTAGCTAAAGTTAACAAATAAAATTCACGTTACATGCAAGACTATAAACTAGAATTTTTTTTTAATAAATAATGGGTAATCTTTTGTACAACTTACAAGTTTATTTCTCTATGACAACATTCAAATCATCTCTGAATATCCAAACATATTTTGTTGACGGACTCAATCGGAGATACATTATCGTCAACCTCATGCGTTCTGTCCCCGACATATTGTTGCACTACCAATACAGAAATGATTGTGGCAAAGTCTGATGATACCAATAAGTCTCCTATCGCTCCTAATTCTGGATTTTCGCTTAACTCGTTAAGCCCCGCTGTGAGGCTAGATTCAATGCCTTGACTTCTCCCAACGATGTAGAGATCATTAACACTTTCCAAACCACAAATGGCAGTCACAATTTCCTCCACATTTTTCGCAACCATCTCTTGGTACGTAATAGTCTGCTGATCAATAGTTTTTAGTCTGAAATCACCAATGTACTCATCATCGAGTTTAGCTTCTTTTTCCATGTCAGTGATCACATTGTCAGTAGGTCCTTTTGTTACATGCTCTGTATTATTATTATCTCCTAACACAAACCGTATAACAGTCAAGTTCGCATCTGGGTGTTTTGACATCCTCCAACCATATGCTAATGCTTCTCGATCATCTGGACCTCCTATAAAATGACTATAATATGACGCAAAATATTGCCAATGGATCCACCAAGTCCCTTGTCAATCAAAATGGCTACAGAACATGGTGCATTAGCCAATATGTTTTGATTTACTTGGCGCAAGGCTGGGTTTATAGACACCATAGCACCATCAACAGTCCGTTCTTTGTGGAATGGAACAATTATTAAGGCAATTCGTTTATCCTCGGCAATGTTGCAAACATCTTCATGCATAGTAGCATATGGGGATATGGTGGTGAAAACGTCAACAACAACATTTGGTTTGTATTTTGCATAGCTCTCAAAGGTTTTTTTGGTACTCTCAGACTGTGTTTGTGGACAGTTGACTACATTATGCCTTGTACCACTCTTGGCGGTATTGTGGACTATGAGCATGGCCGACGCACGACTAGTGAGTTCCACAAGGTGAAGTGCAGAGACATGTATAGGAGACTGCGTCGTGGCATGGGAAGCATCCAATAGGTTAATCATGGCAGGTGCGTTTCGAGGAGTTTGACAACACATGATTATATTTAGTTTTGCATTCATGCCGATCTTCTGAACTGTTGTGTTTTTGTACGAAATAAAATGCCTATTATTCTTGTACAAAACTATAATGGCAGGTGTGGTAATGGCTGTTACAACCACAGCGCAAAGAATAATATATGAAAACACATAACGTGTAGTAACCTGTACATAATCAACATAAAATTTTTTTTGTTAATTAATGATCACGTTATTGAAACACAAATTAAATGCAACTAAAGAGATTAAAGAGTACGTACCTGATTTGCTAGCCCCACACTTATTACAATTACTTCTATGGTGCCTTTGCTATTCATGAGCAGCCCTAGAGCTAAGGCTTCACGAATCTGCATGTCAAAATATAGGCCAACGAGGAGCGTGCCTAACATCTTGATGACGCTGGTCAATAATATGATAACGATCGTAAGGTAACTAAGATAGTTATCATCATCCAGCATTAAGGATTCATAGAAATTGGTTTTGAAACCAATTATAACAAAAAACAATGGCAGTAGAAGTGTGGTAACAAAGTCTTCTAGCTTTTCTAATAGAGCAGATCCAAGTGATCCATTAGGTATAATTAGGCCAAATACGAATGCCCCAAACACAGAGTTGGTGCCAATTGCATCTGTGATGAAACCACATATCATGACCCCTGTCAGAATGAAACATATATAAAGTTCATTGAAGTGTTCTCCTTCAGGGGTGTGATCAATGATCCATATAATAGTTGGACGAATCACCAAGATGCATAACAAAAGAAAACAAATACTACCAAAGATTGGTATATAAAGAAATTCCAGAGTCAATTCCTGACCTATAGTCCAAGCAATATTCCGACTTTCCGCCCAACCCACCAACACGGTTACGAGGAACCATCCACATAAATCAAGTACAAGAGCTGTCGACATGGCCTTTCTCCCAAGTTCAGTGTTAAATAACTTTAACTCTACCAGGGTTCGAGACAACACAGGAAATGCTGTGAAAGAAACGGTGACACCCACAAAGATGATCTCCAAGGGAGCATAATACCCTTCCATATTCTTTATTATCAGTATCTGTTCACTCCCAAGAAAAAAAGTTATTGGCAAAAATAAACCAAAAATTATCATGACTACAGTTTGTCGACTACTTTGTTTTACCAAAGTAACATCCATCTCCACCCCTACTAGGAACATATAGTATAAGATACCGATGTTTGCCATTGTCTCTAATACCATTGTACTCCTGAAAGGAAATATATATGTACCAACCCATTCAAAACACCAACTCCGGAAGGACCTAATAGAATACCACCCTGTCAAGATAAACCCCAAAGGAATTAACAATTATATGTAAGAAGCTAACCTGATCTATGATTTTGAAATGCTAACACAACCATTGATGGTTGTAGGCTAAAAAATTAGATGAGATATGCCTAAAAAAAAGTACTTACAATGATCTCAGCCACGACTCTAGGCTGGCGAAGAGGTTTGAGAATTATAACAAGAGTTTGCGTAGTAGAAACAATGATCATTAACTGAAAAATGAAAAGTGGAAGCGAATACTCTAATGGATTTTGATTCTGCCACATCCCATTCGTCGTAATCGAACTTGGTTGATAACATATGATATCATTGCCAAAATCTTTGATGCCATTCAGAGCCAACACCATTGTTGCATTGTCATACGTTTCCATTGTCATATTTTGTTTTGGATAGTACTATTTTATGAACAATTTCTCTATCCAGCTTTTAAAACAGAGAAAAAAAATAAGAATTTATAAGAAGTAGAAATAGTGAGAGACTCGTTCAAGGCATTGTAATTGTTATTAGAGTGAAGCACGGAGAAGCCAACATGTGATTTGAAAAAAACAAATCATTTTAAGCCGATAAGATTGGTCGATTTTCAAGGCTCATGTCATTTTTACCTTTCACTTTTCACCATTAGTTTTTACCATGAGGAGAGATGTTTGCGAGAATTGAAAAGTTAATCCCACATCGAGTAGTGAGCCAAGTGAAGTGAAGTTGATAAATGATTGAATGTGTGTCCAATAGCAATTAGGCTTTTTGAGAGCAGTTGAATAGTTGGGCTTCATTAGTAAAAACTCTACACCCGAAGGGAAGGGAGACGGGTGTCTAAATTGACAATAAGTATGCTCATCAACATTTTGATCAGAAAATAGATAACCTTCGTGGAAACGTCAGTCAACTACATTTCTACTAAAATGTGAAGAAATGTGTCATTTTCAAATTTCTACTAACTTCAATCATATCTACATTTTTAGCTAAAATGTTGGTCCAGTAATAGCCTTCTCCTTCTAACTATATTATTAGGTAAAGTTAACAAATGAAATGCACGTTACAAAACTATATTATTAGCTAAAGGAGGAATCTTCCTTTTTATTATGGTGGGTTTGGGTTCAGGGTTCGAAACTCTCAGGGTGCCAGTTGACGTGGAAGGGACGGGCTGGAAACAACTCGCTCAAGCTATGAAGGAGGTGGTTTTAAATAAGGTGCCTCAGCCTTATCCTAAGCAGCAATTTAGAAGAGATGAAATTTCAACTCTGCCAGGTATTAGTGTTGTCCCACCCTTGCGCAACAGAACCTTTGTTGAGGTAGTGGCCACCAATCCCTCAAGTGTGAGCCCTATCTCTATTGCCAGTAAGAGCCCCATTACAGCAACCTTTATTCATCGGGATTCTCCTAATGATTTCTTGTTCCAAGTATGGGGCAATCATCTTCCTCTAGATCCCGTTACAAGAAAGAATCTTGCAAGGTTGTTGATAGAGTTGCCTGATTCAGTGGACACCTGTTGCTCTTTCGTTTGGTCACACGACTTTCTTGGTCTTCGCTAACTCTCCACTCGTGACCTCATGCGAAGCATACGAGCCGCCTCCTAGGTTGCCGACTATGAGTGATCAGTCTCCCCAGCAATACCCAACGTTTCCCCATTCCCCTGCTTCTCATGCCGTTTCAGTGGGTAAAGTTGGTAACTCGATGTCTGAGTTAGCTCGTCCATCTCAGCAGGATAAAGGCAAAGGCATTGTTGGGCATTCACCTGGCAAGGGGCCCAAGTCTTTTTCGGAACATAATTTGGCCAAGTCTAATGATCAATAGACATCTGGAAATTATTGAAGGGTTTTAGAAGCGGTGGAAAAATATGTCTTCAACTTGGACTCCCTTTTGACCAAGATGTCTATGCAGGCCCGTTGGGATCGAAAGCTGGGTAGAAAAACACAGCGTGATAAAGCCGATGAATGAGCCAATTTTTCAGTTTTTCCCACCAGATCTAGGTTCATGCTTAAAAAGATATCCACCAAATCCAGCTCAACCAACAAAGTAGGGCAGGTAGAACTTAAAGGATGTAGTGCCCCTGCTGGGCTGGCAAGGGGAGAGTCTTCCAACCAGACCCAAGAGTGTTCGATATTTCTCCCTTACCCACCGGGTTTCGAGCCACTAGCAAAACAATGTGTTGAAGTCCATGATTTGTCTTCAAAACTATGTGTCTCTCATTTGGAGAGTTTCTTATCTACACCAGACCACGTAGGTGCTCCCCCAGGCTTCGAGGTCCCACAGATGAAAATTTTTGGGTTTATACTCCCTAGCGAACATACTTCTGGCAAGTCTCCAGGGTTTGTTTCTAGGGTCAATGACAGCGTGGAGCCTTTTGTCTCTGACTGTCTTTCGACTCAGGAAGAAATATCAGATCGTTCGACTTTCAAAGAAATCAGCTTGACAGTGGGAGTGGACCTCAGTAAGGATGAAAAAAGGGCTTTAGATATGATTCAAGCTGCAGCGCAGGGTACAGTATCTGACAAAGCAATGGACAAGTGCAATAACCCCGGGGTTGAAGGTCTTTCATGAACCTCAAAATTCTTTCGTGAAACTGTAGGGGGCTCGGGAATACTGAGAGGCAAAGGGGTTGTCGTAGATTAATTTCATAGAATCGTTCAGACCTTGTTTTCGTTCAGGAAACGAAATTGGAGAGATGCTCTAGAGAATTTATCAGAAAATTGTGGGGTGATAGCTCTTTTGATTGGGCTATGGTGGAATCCATTGGCAGCTCGGGATGCCTTTTAGCTATTTGGGATGTTGATCTTTTGCAGATGAAGGAAGTGTTGAAAGGAGCTTTTTCACTTTCTATTCAATTTCAAATGATCTCGGGTAACTCATTTTGGTTAGGGACTAACATTTATGGTCCGTGTGATCATTCTCTAAGAGAACACTCTTCTGGGAAGAACTATATGATATTGCTGGTTGGGTGCAATCGCCATGGGTGTTCGCGGGAGACTTCAATGTTGTCCGTCATATGAATGAAAAAAAAGGATGCAGGAAGAGGTCCATGAGCATGCAGAAATTCAATCAGTTCATTAATAAGGTGGAACTCGTTGATTTCAGTCTAAAAGGGGGGAAATTCACATGGTCAAATCGAAGAGATCGTCCTGTCATTTGTCAACTTGATCGATTTCTGGCTTCGGTGGATTGGATTGATAAATTTGGTGATAAAGTTGAATGGCTCAAGGGTGCAGCAGGTTCTGACCCTCATGCGATTTTGCTTGCGAACTCGTCTATTGGTGGTTGTACTCGCCTTTTTTTTCATTTGATAATATATGGTTGGTTTGATCACCCTACCCTGGCAGAAAAGCTGAAAGCTTGGTGGAACAACTCAATAGTCTCTGGCCACCCTGGTTACTGTTTATGGTGGAAGCTTAAGACACTCAGATGCAACCTTAAAAGTTGGAGGACTAAAGTTTGGGGTAAGACAAATTTATGTATTCAAAATATTTCTGTCTTAATTGCTAACATTGATGCTGATAAAGAGATCAGAGACCTGACTGCTGAGGAGAGGTCTTGTAGAGTGCAACTATATCAGGAGTGGGCAACATTAACCAAAAGAGATGAGGAGTTTTGGAGGATCAGATCAGGAGTCAGCTGGGTTTGTCATATGGATCAGGGGTCTAAATTTTTTCATAACTTGGCTAACAGACGCAAACTGTTTAACTCCATTGAAGCTCTTAGCATGGGTCAGGAGTTGGTAGTAAATGAAGTCAGTATTAGAAAACTCTTGATATCTCACTTCAAGGAGTTGTTCTATGAAAAGGAGGAACGATGACCTTTCTTCTCGGGGATTACCTTCAAGTCTATCTCCCAGTCTTCGGCTACCGCCTTGGTAGATAATTTTTCGGAGATGAAAATTAGAGTGGCAATGGAAGAACTAAAATCTGAAGTTTCTCCAGGTCTTGATGATTTCTCAATGGTGTTCTATTTGAAAATGTGGGAGGTAATCAAAATTGATTTTCTGAAAGTTGTTGAAGATTTTAACTCGAGAAATTTTCTTAATTGACGGTTGAATACCACTATCATCTCGCTTATTCCTAAATGTGCGGGAATGCGGACAGTCAAATATTTTAGACCTATTCGTATTTTGAATGGGGCCTATAAGATCATTGCCAAAGTATTGGCTAACAGATTGAAAATAGTTCTTCATTCAATCATTTCAAAGTGCAGCAGTCAGTGGAAGATAGGTGGTTGATAGCCATTTGATTGCCAATGAAATTATTGATTCTAGGAAAAAACAAGGTGTTCCAGGGCTCGTTATCAAATTAGATTTCTCCAAAGCCTTCGACAACGTCTCTTGGAGATACTTGGATTTGGTAATGGCTCGCATGGGGTTTGACTCCAAATGGATTCTTTGACTTCACACTTGCAGATCTACAACTAATTTCTCTCTGAAGATTAATGGTCAGCTGCACGGGTTTTTCAATAGCTCGAAAGACTTACGCCAAGGCGATCCCTTGTCTCCTCTTCTATTTACTATAGCAGCAGAAGGTCTAACTCAAATGATTCTTAAAGCGGCTGATGCTGGCCTAGTGTGAGGGTTTTCTGTCGCAGAGGGTAGTCCTCCTGTTTCTATTCTCCAGTATGTGGATGATACTATCGTCTTTTGTGTGCTTCCGCATCTCAGGTTCTTGCTCTTAAAAGAATTATTCTTTGGTTTGAAGTTATTTCAGGTCTGAGAATCAACTTTCACAAATCAAGGGTGTTGCCTATTGGAAAAGTTTTTCATCTGCACCATTTGGCGGGTTTATTGGGTTGTTCAGTGGGTCATCTTCCAGTTAAGTACTTGGGCATGCCTTTGGGTGATAGTTTTAAAAGTAAAGATGTGTGGGATGAGACGATCGAAAGGATAGAATCGAAACTAGCATCTTGAAAACGCAAATTTCTCTCTAAAGCAGACAGATTAGCTCTTGTGCAATCCACATTAGCTTCTATCCCGGTGTTCATTCTGTCTCTTATCAAGGTTCCATGTTCAATAGTAGCCAAGATGTAACAGATCATGCGCGATTTCCTTTGGGATTCTACTCAAGACTCTAGAAAGATGCATTTAGTGGACTGGGAGAAAATTTATTGTCATAAATCTCGAGGTGGTTTAGGCATTCGTCAGGTGCTCACATTCAATATTGCATTATTTTCTAAGTGGCTTTGGCGATTTGCAGAAGAAAATGACAATTTATGGAGATCTCTCATTTATGGACAAATGTGGGCGCAATAGATGTGTTTGGGAAAAGAAAACTAAGTACACTTCCTACGGATGCTCTTTGTGGAAGTCCATCTCCCGGTGCGCAAGTGGCTTCTCCCTCACACCTCTCTCTAATGTGGAAATGGTGATCTCATCTCTTTCTGACATGATTTTTGGTGTAGTAACCAATCTTTGAAGGATTTGTTTCCAATGTTGTTTATCATTAACAACAATCAATATGGGAGTGTGAGTAATTTTTGGTCTAACGACAATTCTTGGGATCTTTCCTTTCGAAAACACCTAAATACTGGGGAGCTAGAAGAGTTCGCTAATCTAATGCATCTATTGGGTAGACAGATGCTCTGAGAGGGATCTGACAGTTTGGTGTGGAAGGGTAAAGGTGTGGGCTTTTCGGTAAAAGAATTTTCGAATATGTTGGCTGCATCTCATTATGAGACCCACTCCAACCCCTTCATTTCCTCTCACAAAATCTGGTATGGGTGAAAAACATTTTTCCTCGGATTAATTTCTTTAGTTGGTCAGTGTTGCATGAGAAGATCTTGACTAAAGATAGGTTAAGGAAAATAGGAATCCACACAGGGAGTCTTTGTGTGCTTTGCAATGAAATTGACGAGACGCTTGACCATTTGATGCTTCACTACAGTTTCTCCAAATCCATTTGGAGCAGTTTCTTGTCAGAATTTGGTTTGAGTTTGATGTTTCAAGGCTTCTTTTTAGATTGGCTAAGTTGGTGGTCTCAAGCTAATCATTCCCATCGGGGGGAGTGGTTATGGTGCAGGGTCCCTCACGTTCTCATGTGGTGTGTGTGGAAAGAAAGAAATAAAATGATTTTTGAAAGACTCAACAGATCAGAGCACTCTATCTTTATCGAGATTAGAGAATTGTTGTGGAGGATGGGTTCGACTTGTAATTTGTTTAGGGATTTGAATTTATACACTTTCATGGTGTCTTGGCATTCCTTGATATAGGAATGTTTCTCTTTGTTCTTTGTTTCCTTTTCTTTCCTTAATAAACATCTTCGTGTTTGACCAAAAAAGTTACAAACTAGACTATACATTAGAAATTTTAATAAATAATTGGTAATCTTTTATACAACTTACAAGTTTATTTCTCTATAATAATGCTCATTCAAATCATCTCTAAATATCCACACATATTTTGTTGATGGACTATATCGAAGATACATTATCGCCTACCCTCTTTCCCCAACATATTATTGCACTACCAATACGGAAACAATTGTGGCAAAGTCCGATGATACCAATAAGTCTCCTATCGCTCATAACTCTGGATTTTCATTAAACTAGTTAAGCCCATATATGATTTTTTTGATGTCTCATCACATATGATTTTATAGGCCTAGTTATAATAAATAAAGAGTCATGATTCAATAAGGTTAACCTCATGGCACTCTATGAGGTTTACACTCTCCAATATTGGATCTAATAGATTTAATACGCTATTTTCCACTATTTAACGATAGGAAAAATTATGGTTAAATATTCTTTCCATGTTTTCAATTAGCTAATGATTAACCAAAAAATAGCAAAATTAGTTCCACTGAGTTTCTCTTCCTGCTTGAACTTATCTCCTTTCACACGAGAACCCATTCACAAGCTCTGCAAACTCTATCCTCTTCGCATTTAATTTTGTATATGCTTTCGTGGATCTCGAATCACCTAAGCATGAGTAAATTACAACGACAAGATCAATCGACTTAGCAAGAAAAAAACACTTAAGCTCAATCTCTGTGAACTCTTCAAATCATCTCTCATACGCATTTAAGTCAGTTACAACATTTGCTATGATAACTATGATAACTCTCATGGTTGCTTGCAAGCGATTGGTACAACCATTAGGAGGACTTGGAGGAATGAATCTCCATCTTTGAAATTTTTTTCACTAGAAGAGTATTTATGAACTTATTATCTATATTCTATTTGATGATACATCAAATAAGACAGTTATCACAAATGTACACGTGGCAAAGATTGTCCATCACGGGGATCAAATATTCCAAGGCATGTTCAATTCACAAAGCCCAGAAAGGGCAGATCCAGTCATAAGAACCCAAACAGGTCATCAGAATAATTCATAACTAAAAGCCAGATCCAAGCCCAAAAGAGTTCTCCCATAAATGGGATGAATGTTACAGAGAAAAATAGTCATTGAGGGAGTTACGCCTCTGAGGACGTATCTTCATAAAGGAGGAGACTGTTACAAAAACGTTTTCTCCTCGTTGCGCCTCACATGCTTAAGTCACGCAGAGAATTAACAATGACCATTATATAAGGTAAATGGAACATTCGACAAAGGTATGCATCTTTAACTGAGTTTTGTCCAGATTTATCTCCATCTCCAGCTTTAACTGAGTTAATGACTTAAGTATCGGAGTGCCTTTGGCCAAAAAAAATGTGGTCTTCGGCAATCTAAAATTTATTTTGCAGGTCATACTTACAGGAAAACGGATTTTGGACGCATCAGTTTGGCGCCGTCTATGGGAAGCGACAGTTTTCCATTCAAGAAGAGGCAATTGAAAAGCTCTCAGGACAGATAGGACGTTTTACAAACCCTCAACCTAGCAACAATCAAAACAATCCTCCAATTAATGAAGCTGCATTGCCAACATTGCACGATTCTAATCCAGCGACAACCATTGGACCAATCGTGCCCGACAGTAGGAATCCCAACATGTGATAGCCCAAACATCCCAGACATCTGGAGGTTTTGTACGTACCCTCGTGTGGATCTACTCATGGCCCAGATGGACTGTGTGATCAAAATGGTGGACAAACTCACCCAAGAGCGCGCTTGATCCGCCGACCTAGTCCAAGCGCCACCCCAACAAAATTCTGCCAACCGAATCTGAAAAAGTAATGAACCTCAGCAAATCAATCTCGAAAGCAGTGAACCACCACAAGATGCCCCCCCCCCACAGAGTGACGGGACCCCTGCTGAAATCTCATTCAAGATCGGGGGTTACAGATCCTAATGTGTTGTATGAGTTGGCCAGACCACCATTCTACGACGTGCTCTTGGTGAATCCTATGCCAAAGTTCACCCCACCAAAGTTTGAAGCATACGATGGCACCACCGATCCGACAAACCATTTGCGACACTTTCATCACATGGTAGCGTTGAAAGAGAGCACATAATCCATCATATGTATAACATTTCCGACCAGCCTCACCTCCACATCAATGAGTTGGTTCAACAGCCTACCGCCAAGGTCGATAGACACCTTCCAGGCACTGGCTACCACCTTCTTCAAGAGGTTTATCGGCAGCCAACGGATGAGGAAGGGGTCCCACTAGGGGTGGGCAATGTCGGTTCGGTTCGGTTTTGAGCCCCAAACCGATTTCAAACCGATTTCATTTGGTTTGTCCAAAACTCAAACCGAAACCAAATTTTGTATTTATAAACCGATGAATTCGGTTGAACCGAATTTCGAATCAGTTCGGTTCGGTTGGGCCGAAATTTCAGGCTCAAGCATTTGAAAGACTTTCATTAAAACATGTCCAATTTTTTTACAGACCCAATTTTTTTATTGACCCAATTTTTAGCCCAAAATTGAAAACTTTGAGAGAAGGGAGTGATTCAGTGCAACAGAGTGTACTGCAGTGCATTTGTTGCACTAATCAGGTATTGACACCTACTTGTTATTTAGTTATTTATATATATCTAATTAATCGGTCGGTTCGGTTATAAATCGGTCGATTCAAAATCGTAAACCGATTTTGAACCGTTTATAATCGGTTCGGTTTAAATTATTTTCTTTATACTCATATTTCGGTTTGGTTACCGAACCGAATTTGAAAATCAATTCGGTCGATTAACCGAATTTAAATCGGTTTTTGCCCACCCCTAGGTCACACTACTTGTTTCACATCAAACAGAAGCCCAATGAGATAATAAGGGAGTGCGTCACTCATTTCACTAACGAATTGACAATGATTGACGGTTGCAACAATGACACGACGATTGCTACCTTTACATCCGGACTGAAAAGATGGTCATTTTTTTATTCTCTGAACCTAGACCCTTCCAAGAACATGACGATTCTATTAAAGACCGCCCAAAAATGCATCACTCTCGAGGAGATCCGAAAGGGAAGGACACTCAAATAAGCAAAAAAAGAAAGAAGAAATAAAAAGAGACAACAGACTCGGGAGGAGAACGCTAAGTCAAAGAGGCATCAGATCAATGGGAGATCCGAATTCAACCAGCAAGAGCCTAAGAAGCTGCAATCGTCAAGGCTCAGGCATGAACGGGTTAAGTGTGGTGAAGAAGATGTACAAACCATACACAGCCTTGAAAACAAGTCGATCGAGCATACTAAAATCCATAGTGAAATGGGAAGACGTCAACTGGCCGCTCAAAATATAGGAGAGTCGAAAGGGCAAGATAAGAGCAAGTACTTCTCTTTCCACAAGGACCACGGGCACGACACCAAAGACTACTACAATCTGAAAAACGAAATTGAGCACTGGGTTTAAAGAGGATGACTCTATGAATACGTCGGGCCACCAGATAAGCATGCCAAAGGAAAAGAGAAGGCGGACACAACTGTGGGATGAAAAGAGCAACCCAGAGAACTGATATACGCCCTACACTGCATAGCTGGAGGAAGCAAACAGTTAAGCCAATCGAATAAACAACCGATAACACCGCCATTCGTGATGATCTATATTGAAGTAGGAACGCCAACATCATCAAGCGAGACCAGAACCACTACGACAACTCACGATGGGAAACACGGAGAAATTTGCACTTCAAGCGAGGATCAATCAACTGACACAATCCAAAGGCCTTAATGACAAATGCAAGCTTGATCCACATTATCCATGACAAGGCCAACAACGCCTCCTCCACTACCGACAACGGAACTGATGCAAACAAATTTGATTTGACAAATAAAACTTGATATAAGAACGCACAAAAAGCCTTGGCAGCCAGTGTTGATGTGAGCGTGATTGGAGAATTTGGTGTTGGACTTTACTCCACGTCGGAACCATCTGTCAAGAGCGCACACACAGTGACTTGATCAGAGAAGCATTTCGAGTATTAGCTACCTCATGTCAACAATATACATAACGAACGACTATGAAAACTACAGGAAAATCATAAAAGGAATAATCTAGACGGGTTAGAAAAAAAACTAATAACTTCGATGCGCCATCGACAGGAATGGAAAAAGATCGAGGAGGAAGAACCTCATAACTCTTACCATGATCAGCAACCTCCTTAGATTGATCCATCACAAGCTGGAGCATCTTGTCATTGATAACTCAAGGGTCATCATGTGACCACTCCATGAAGTCGGGCATGCATCGGACGAGTTGTTTCCTTATTGCTCCTCTCCATTGCCAGTTTCATCTCTTCGACCTCCTCAAGGGATAAACGATCCTTCTTTTTGCCCTCTTTATCAAACAAAGACGGACGAGTTGCAATCCGAGCAGTGTCACGATCGAAACCAGAAAACCATTTCTTCTTGGGAACACAACCAATGTTTATCAACAATTGCTTCGACGGACTAGCAGGCCTCAAAAGCTTCTTCTTCTTGGAAGTCGGGCTAGCAACACCAATGCTAACAGGAGCATTGAACTGTAACATCCTTGCCCGAGCTCACTTTTCCATCAATGCAAGCATTACTAACACCAACAAAAGCAGCGCGGACAACGAGCTCCTCGGCTCGAGATTTAGTAAACAAAGCTCGTTCCACCTCGTTCATAGTGTACAAGTCATTACGCTCCACAATGTCCTCAGATAGGAATGCCTTCACATCAACCACAAAGAGCTTCAAGAAACGGTAACTGATCATCTGTTCTTCCACAGTTAACTGCAGATCTCTCTGTTTACTAGGAACTCGAAACGACCGCATAATCTGACGACCTCGCAAGTTGAAGTGGCTAGAGTTGACAAAAACATAAAACTAGAACCT
The DNA here is from genome assembly GCA_003290165.1 of Berberis thunbergii. Classification (NCBI taxonomy): domain Eukaryota; kingdom Viridiplantae; phylum Streptophyta; class Magnoliopsida; order Ranunculales; family Berberidaceae; genus Berberis; species Berberis thunbergii. Next base: position 292,256 of record QNQO01001160.1, read on the forward strand.
CGACCAGTCCCTGATGCCATCATTGAGCTTAATTACCAAAACAAATAGGAGAACGGATGAAGCAAATATTCTTGGTCACCACCAAACCAACCACCGAGTGCAAAACCTTAACAATCAAGGGAATATCAGTAAGAATGGCTCTCGCATAAGTAGAAACCACAACCCTCCAACCATTAGGACCCATTTGAGCAGGAGGAACACTCAAAATATCTTTGGAATTGGGAATCTAAGGGCAGACTGGAACATGCGCAGGTGGAGTGCAATATACACATTCCTTGGACGACAAAGATTATCATTTTGCCTAGGCAAAACAATCTCATGGTCAGATGACAGAGAATAGTCAGAACGAACACTATCCAACGTCGCTTGAGAAGCCTTCTTGGGCGAGAAGTAAGCTTTGCAAGCAGTAAGCGCCTCACCATCTAGTATATTGCCGGCAGACATCATAAATGAATAAAGGAGCAAGGAAAACGAAGAATAAAGAAGAATAAGCCATAATTTCAAAGATAGAGTAAAGAATGAAACAAACTCATCACGCCTCGTTTTATAGAGTCGAGCAAGAAAGACTGCTCATAGGACGACGTGCGAGATATGATGGTTGCACGAAATCCCAAGATATGCGTGAAAACAAGCGAATGAACGAGAAATCAGAATACCAACCCATCAAAAGTTGCTAATGGCATTAAATGCGAGGCACTGATAAAATCAAAAGTCCAACCGTCATCGAGTTAGTGTCTATGCCAACACACCCTCTAACTAAGGGGGGAGTAGCTGATGATACATCAAATAAGACGGTTATCACAACCGTACACGTGGCAAAGATTATCCATCACGAGGGTCAAATATTCTAAGGTCGGTTCAATTCACAAAGCCCAGAAAGGGGCAGATCTAGTCATAAGAACCCGAACAGGAATAATTCATAACCAAATACCAGATCCAAGCCCAAAAGATTTCTCCCATAAAGAGGACGAACATTACAAAAGAAAAAAAGTCGTGGAGGGAGTTACGCCTCCGATGACGTATCTTCATAAAGGAGGAGATTGTTACAAAGAATGTCTTCCCTCGTTGCGCCTCACATGCTTAAGTCACGAATACAATTAACAAGGACCATTATATAAGGTAAAGAGAACATTCGACAAATGTATGCAACTTTAACTAAGTTCTATCCAGATTTATCTCTATCTCCAACTGAGTTACTGACTTAAGCATCGGAGTGCCTTCGGCCACCAAAAGGTGGTCTTCGGCAATAACATTTATTTTTCAGGTCATACTTACAACAGAACGGATTTTAGACGCATCACTATTAAAACTTTATCATCATGATCTTTTTTATTAATATAAGGTTCAGGGATCCTAAAAAAAAAAACAATGATTTTGTGAACCAACTTTCTTATTTTTTGGCTGATGATAACTAATTGAAAACATGGAGACAATCTTTAATCATAATATTTCTATCATTAAAGAGGGAAATATAGCGCTAAGATTATTCTATTAGATCCAATGGTGGAGAGTGTTGACTTCACAGAGTCTCGTGAGGTTAAACCTCATTGAATCACGACTCGTAAATAAACAGTCTGAATGCTACTTTTATTTTGCTGTTGAATGGTAGACATGGATATGAGATGATTTAACAAGGGAGAAGAATACTCTCTCTATCGCATGATGCAACTAGCATATTCGTCTAAGAGTAGGATTATGCTAACACCATCCATTGTGAGATAATGGAGCTTGCAGTCAAAGTGTTGGTGGTTGTGGTGTTAATTCCAGGTTATACTATAAGAGAGGGAGAGAATTGTGATGGTTGGTGGTGCTGATTTATGTTTGTGAAAGGGAGAAAGAACAGTTCTAGACTAGGAGATATGGGGGTTGGCAGAGAAAATTGTGATTTCTAATAATCCAAGCCATTAATTTCATCTCGAAATGTGTAATAATCTCTAGGTGTATCTTTGAGAAACTATAAAGGGATATTTTAGTCATCATGGGCGCGCGCTCAGCAAATGTAAGGAGGTAAGAGGCACGTGCCAGGTGCATGTTAGCTGACGAGCTGAACAAACTGAGTGGCAAGGTTAATTGAACTTAGAATGAATATTCAAACAGATATGGAAAAGAAATGGTTCCTGATGCATCAAAAAATCGTTTTTTCTGTGATTTTGATCTGCAAAACAATTGTTAGACTGTCAATGACCACTTTTTTTTATGACTGAAGACACTCTCATGCTTAAATTAGCAACTATGTTTGAAGAATGAAGTAAATCAGATAAAGTTGCATACTTATGTCGAATGTTCCATAAAATGTCGCGGTTACTCTCTGCGTGATTTAAGCATGTGAGGCGCAACGAAATGAGATGTTTCTTGTAATAGTCTCCTCCTTAATGGAGATGCGTTCGTGGAGGCGTAACTCTCTCAACGACTCTTTTTTGGTGCAATATTCCTCTTCTTTATGAGAAAACTCGTGTCCAGCCTAAATTTGGGCTCTGATTCGTTTAGGCCTAGATTCGGACTTTATTTACGTCTCCTTATTGGCAGACCTCTGGACATCTGTAATTGACTTTATTCTTTTTGGGCTTTATAAGTTAGCCCAATGGGCTGGACACTATATTCTCGTGTACGATCGCGATGATCAGTCTATTTTGACATATCACCAGTTATCATGCCAAAAGTCTTGTGAAAATCTTCCATGGCCACTATAAAAAGAAGAGGCAAAGAAAGGTAAAGACATGGAAAAAGGCATTGTTAAACCTCAAAAAACATTTGCCTTCGAGCTTCTGTTTTTTGCCAAACAGTCACTGACTTATCGGAGGGTCATTCGAAGTGACCTCCTTTCCTCGAGTCACTCAGAGTGGGTTACATTTTCTTCTAGGTATACCGACTAGAAGCCTTTCGATCATCCTCAGAAACTTTTAAGTCCAAGCAATGGTCCATTCATGGTCTAGCTATCATACCTCGAGTTTTCTAAGTTTTATTTTCAAATCAATGAAGCAATTATTATTCAAATCAATCAATTTCAATTTATTTTCTTATTTTCCGAATTCCAGATAATAATCTAGCTATCATACCTCGAGTTTTCTAACTTTGTGATTTAATTTACACTTTAGCTACATTGAGTGGTATCAATTATCATTCGTGAAGGTTCTTCCATTCAGTGTAACCATCAAACATTAGAAATGTTAATGTGATCCCAAACATAACATGGTTCAATAGAAGTTGTTATATGAGGTATAAATTGCCTGATTTACCATTAATATTATTAAACCAACCTCAAGGAATCAATTCATACTATTACACCCAACAAAGCAAAGGGAGAAAAGAAGAAACAGGACTGTGATCAACTAATTTAACATCTATCATATAAAGCAAGGGCCAGATCGTCAAGATGCTTACTTCCTGCTCATTTGTCAGCGCGTGTATTCAATCATTGTCTTGGATCAGAACGTATGTGTATTCAATCATTGTCTTGGATCAGAACGTATCTGTAAATACAACAGATGAATAGGTGGGTTTTCTTCAGTTCATGTTTCTCCTATCCCCGATACCACCATCATTAAGTTCTTGGAAAAAAGACTTTGCTGCTTCATACGTGGTCCAGCAGATAGCAGCTGCAGGGATATGGAAGAGCATCCTAGGTTTCCATCCTCTCATGAGCACTGAATAACCATCCCTTTTTAAAATACTGCGAATGACATTCCCAATTGAACTGCTAGAAAATCTGTCACATCCGCAAACACCCTGCCAAAACAAGTAGGAAATCACAAACATATCCATCAAATAAAAATACACCCACCACCCAAACATACTAAAGAAGAGTGCAAACAGAATCGAAGGGATAAAATAAGAAAAACATAAAAGGCCTAGCATGAGAAATACTTCTGTATGTCCAATTGCAAGATTCATAATATCAGGTTTCTTAGGAGTGCACTTCAAGGGCTTGCTCGCCCCCATTTGAATAGGATATTTTCAAGTTCACCAAAAACTCAGCTACTTGGGAGGACAGTGTGAACCAGTAGTGAGCCTCTTGTTTTCCAAGGAAACTCTTGAAGTTCTAGTTTCAGAAGAATTACTGGCTATTGCCTATTCAAGTTGTGCAAACCTAAATAAACCTAGATAAAGAACAAAGAAGTCCATCGTCTGCTTTTCCTATGAGCTCTAATGTTAGGGTTCAACAAGGACAGTCAATCTGAATTCCTCGACTCTCTTTTACCAACAGCAGAGGGTACTGTTCTGAACCAATCAATCTGCAAGCACTGCTCAAGCAAACTTTTCAGACATATTGATACATGTACCATCTCAGTCCAAACAGAATACACACTCAGACCATTTTTTGTTCTACTACACTACCTAGGATGTTGTTTCATATAAACCCCAATTTCTTTGGAACCTAAAAGGCTAAAACACTTTTCAAAATTCAAATTGACTCAAAATGTCTCAGCAGACTTCCAGAGCAATTTCCCATGAAGTTTTTCAAGGGCTAGTGGTATTTGAGATTATTAATAGTATTAATCTCAATTGTGGTTGGAATGCATTCATTATCAGAGACTGTTAAGAGGTTTCCTTTACACACTAAATGGCACAGAAGGTTCAATTTTTTAGAATACCAGTATGATTGGTAGGAAGTGATATAAGAGTTATATCATCATATTTCCCCTTTGACACTCGAAAATGTGTGATTTCCTTTCTCGTGTTTGTTGACGCGCAGCATATAGATGTGTACATATGCATACCAACAGGCAAACCTACAACACTACAACCATTCCACACACAATAATGCCCCAGTTAACAATCGCATATGTGTTCAACGGAAAGAGGGCAACAAGAATACGACACAAGCCATGCGATCCTACTGCACTTCATATTACCACAAACTGAACTTTCACTTCATGTGTCCAATGGCTTTAACCACAAGAAATCCCAAGACTGCTTGCGTCCACAAACTATCAAGTCACTCTATTTCTCACTGGTTCTAAGTGGAGCTTGAGTTCTATAAGTTTCTCGAATCTCTTATCCTTGGGGTAAACTTGAAGACAAGAGTAAACCTCATATGTATTTCGAGTGTGGTAATCAGCGATGAAGGACTAGAGATTTACCCTCCACTGGGGAACATGTTGAGAAGCTACTTGACTTAACAAGTATAATTAAGCGATGTCTAGTCACCTAAGAAAATTCTTACTCCCGTGAGCCAGTAATAAAATATTTGCCACGGATTTTTGCCCATTTCTTATGATTTTAAAAAGTTGTTTAAGGCCAAATAATTGCATGTACATGAATTCATTTTGACTTTTAATTTTTCAAATTGTTCATAATATTCTTGTTGAATTAAAGGCGTGTTTGATTTTTGTTTTCCATGGAAGTTGTGACCTTCCACCATATTTCTCTCTTCTACCTCATCTCCAATATATTTTGGGTTTTCAGTGGAAAAAATCAAACACAGCCTAAGTCTTCTATGAAATAAACCTTGCTGACGAAAGATTTTAAATGACTGCAAAAGATCTGTGATTCAGAAACCCTCCACCATTTCAGCCTCGACTGGTTCCTAAAGAACCAACTTGTTGTGTGATAAGTCGGGAACCAAATACAGCCTTAGCTACGTCAAAACCAATGAATTTGATGCAGAGAATTCAAAGCAGGCTATAGTCGCACTTCAACAATCAGGACAACTTACCTGGGTTATTGAAACATGTTTGGGAGGACCAGAATCTTTGCAGCCACTAGAATCAATTCATCATGGTAAATTCGTATTTTAGAGAGCATACTTGGATTGGATTAACAATTATTGAACAGGGATTAATGGTGTCAATAGGACAATTTGGATTTGGTTGGATACCTCTCAATAAATTTGGTGTCTAGGACATTTTCTCATAAGGCTCGGCCCATAAAACAAAATTAAAACAAATGAAAGTAGGAATAAGAGAATACAACCGCAGGCATGATGCCAGCATCTTCTACAAATTTAAGCAACATACAAGCAGTTCCACATGCTTTGGCTTGCCCCTCATGGCCTGAAATTCAACCAAGAACAGAGCTAACAAACTGTGGAGGAATATATCTACCTTGATCAGTGTGAGCATCTTTGCTTCTCTGCCTGATCCTCAGAAACTCTCCTTTGTCCAACACATTTCTAAAGTTTTAATTCAACAAGCACTAAAGATGACCGCTGACAAGTCAACTTCTGCAGAGTAAGTTATAAAACCCTTGGTGGCAAAGACCAAGCCAAATGGAATGATATTTAATTTGGTCATCTTAATTCTACCTCCGTAATCTCTCAGCTGCGGCTTTTCCATCTATTATTTGAAAGCAAGGTTGCATGGACACAGACACGTGTGTCATATCGGATACGGGAACAAAACACCGACTCGACAATTTTCTAAAAACTAGGACTCGGAGACACGTTAACACATCATACTATTTGTTTAATAAGTTATATAAACATAAACAATAATCTAATAAAGTGTCTTTCTAGAGCGTCTTGAAGAAGATGACAATTCGCTGCAAGACAAAAATAAAGTAGAGTAGAGAAGAAGAAGAAACATAGACTATCTCTATGCTTTAATGGTTTTTTGTCCTATTTGTCTTAAATCGCAATTGAAATAGTCATTCGTTTCAAATCAATCGACAACTATTAAATTAAGGTGGTTATTTGCAAATATCTAAAAGTAAAAAATAAAACATAGTTAATTTTCGAATCTTGATTGTATCCTAACCAAGTTATGAGTGTATTAGATGCGTGTCCGATACATTGACCATGTCTGACACCTGTCGACATATTGACCAAGCCTCCGACGCGTGTCGAAGGCGTATTGAGCAAGTGTCGGTGTTGAATACATGTCGGATATGGATACGACAAATTTTCCGAAGAGTCCATGCTTCCTTGCTTGAAAGTTAAGAATTCAACAAGGCAATTTGACCCATAATTCTACTATTTCATACAGGATATGCAATCCAATTCAGAATCTTTATCCAAAAAACACACACACCCAACAAACAAGTTATAATTGAACTTCTTCCAACTAATTACCATAATCATAAATATAAAAAGAAAAACAAGTAAAGGTTGAATCTTTACCTGACACTGCAATTGAGTCTTGACAACATCAAGTGGCGTTGTAACTACAGCAGCCAATGCTCCGGCGGAAGCCCCAGCAGTGGCATGAACTATCAATCTCTCATCTCTCACACTCTCGGGCGAAACTTTCATCAACCCCTTCTTGGTGGCCTCATACGTCGCGAAATGAACCGCAGTGAACGGGGCATTCATCAAAACAGTAGTTCTATAAGAAGCATAAAACGCCCCAAACCCTTCTTCTCTCAACACCCTCTTGATACAATCCGCCACACCCAAGTAAGGACTACTCCTCAGCTGCAGTCTCTGCTTCACCATATCCATTGGGGTGAACACAGCATCACTCCAAACCGTCGCACATACTCCTGAAGCCGCGTGGGCAAGAGAATTATTGGCATTAGGGTTTTCACTAGAGAAAGATTTCTTGCAAAACTCGTATACGGAGAAGTAGACGGCGTGGGCAGGGCCGGCCCCGAGACCCATTGCACCAATCCCTCTGTACAGACCCATTGGCCCTTCCACCTTCAACACGGACCCCAGGGCCTGCCTCAGCCCTACCACCGGTTTAACAGGGCAGGCCCTTCCAATGGCTTGCATTCGGGTCTTCAACGTGTCCACTGGAAACATCGCCGTGTGTTCCACCACCCCTGCAATCGATCCCGCAATCATGTATTGCCAGAACTCTAATCCATCGTGGCTTGTGGCTGCTGTCGTGAATTCTTCCGACGCATGAGGGTGAAATTCGATGAAATTAGGGTTTGGGTTTTGGAATTTAGGGGTTGTTTCGGTTGCTGGCCATGGAAAAGCTCGGATCTTAGCACCAAAAAAAGGGAAAGATCTGAGTTTTAGGGTTTATAAAACAAAGAATTCTTTCTTTCTTAATTTGTGTTCGTTCCAAAGTATTGGGTTCTCTCTGAATCTGAATGCTGTTTTCCTAATTTGTGGGATAGATAGATATGATCGTAATTAATGATTCAAGATTTTTATAAAAGTCTTGAAAATATCAGTTCCAATTAAGTATGGTTATTATATGTTTAATTATACCGACTAAGAACTAAACGGATTCGTTTTTTCCTTTATCATGAAGTGACGGGAGATGCTTGCGCAGATTCCGGCTCGATTAGAGGGAGTATATATATATATATATATTTACCCATTTTCTTTAAAACAGTGTCACAAATACTATTTATAGAAAATGTAGGAGTATAAAAATATACTAACAAACATGGCTGGCTAGAATTATTGCAGAGAAGGTGATGAATAGTACTATGGTAGAGCGCCATGCAGTTGAGGTAGCTCTTCTTTTGATCCACGCTAGATGGTAGACATGTTTTCTACTAGGAGACTCAAGGACACTTCTCTCTATTTTGCAGGAGGACTAGAGACAACTAGAATAGTCATTGATTGGGCTTGGTGACCTCTAATCACTATTATTCAACGACTGTTTTTCTTTCACATCTTTTTGTTTTGTAATTTTATTTGTAAAAACCTCGATTATGAGGCTCATGTCCTTGCTAATGTTGCAGGACAAAAGTACTCTAACTGATATTAATATATGTTATATGCTTTTAACAAACAAGAAAAATTTATTTTATCTTGAAAATATTTTAAAGTCAAAAGATAAGGTTGTATTGGGTTTTAGCTTATAGTATATATTTCATGATGTAATAATATATACCTAAGTGTTGTACACATATAGTTGTATGGATAAATGAAATCGCAACGACTTTTTGATGTCCTCTTTTGTTGAAGAATATCACCAATAAGAAGAAAGGAAATAAGAGGTGTGACCGATCGGCTGGCAGGCGAAGCAGTGGTGGTAGTGGGGCGAGAAAGTGCAATGATTGTTGTTTTCAGAGAGATAAGAGTAGAGATTGTAAAAAAAAATTATTTATATTGGTGGCATTCGTCAGTAAATGGTGGTATGCTTGTGGTATCCTTCAATAAAAATAGAGTGAGGCTAGAGAGCGAGGAAACGAGCGAGAACAACGAATGGTGTTAAAATATCACCGGCTAAATGAGATACATTATATTATACATGTCTTTTACTAAACCTTTTTCATGTAAACAGATAGAAACAAAATTGTATCATCTCTTAAGTCTCTAAAATTTGCTGGAGAAAAAATTCACTCATGCCCTTACATCTTTTGGTTTTGTAATTAATGCTAATCCAAAATCAAAATGGTCATATTCCATTTATTTTTTCAGGATTATATAATTGAGAATGTTTGAAGCCACAAAACATCCCTAGAGATAGATATATGTACGGATGGCATGCCATTGGCTTATTAAAAAATGAGGTTATTATATATAAAAGAGTGAGCCTTGTTTGGGAGTATCTTTTACGTCTCTTTTGTTTTTTTACGCTTTTTATTCATTTTCTTTAAAACGTAATCACAAACACTATTCATACAAAGGGTAAAATATAAAGTATAAAAAAAACCCAAAAGACATAAAAGATGCCCCAAACAATGCTCCCTAGAATTGTTGTCTACAAAATGGTTCATTTGCGGGTGAGAAATGAAGTTTTCTCGGAAACAATAATCTTTCAGGTCTGTTAAGCCATTTTTCCGTCAATTTACATTGTCTGGTTTTTTATTTAATGACAGAAAACTGATCTGCACAAGACTGATTTTCCCATTGTTCAGAATCCACGGAAACGGTTTCAATTCCTTATCTTTCTTCCATGCAATGCAGTCAAACAGACCCTCAAATTTGTACTTAAAATTGGTCCCAATAAAATTCATCGTAATTTATCTCTTACATTTAGTACAATATCTTGTGTCATAAGAACTCAGAATGCATGGTGATCAAGGGGGTAAGCATATTCTGCAACACTGCAATAGGTAAACAACAAAAAATAGTAATCAGATATTCAGAATAATTGAGCTACAAACAAAGACTTCATCAGATCTTATCACCACAAAAAGCATGGCAATCACCCGAACATTCATCCTTTCATTGACATGGACTCGTGCGCTCAAGCTTTCCAACTAAAAACCAAAACTTATCTCTCGATGAAGCACACTAGCCCAGGAAACGCGTGTTATCCACAGGCCTCACCTATCCTTATGTCTTCTTTTTACATAGATAGCGAATCACTCATTCTTTCACTCTTGACAGCTCGCACTATCACACTCATTGTAGTACTAGTTTCCAGCGATATAAAGTGATATGCATCAAAATGGTGGACATATGTGCATTTGTGGGAGGCCATGGTAGGGTAGAGAACGTCGTGTTGTCCACAGCTTCTTCTTCATCCCAATCTCTCCAACAGCAATTTTTTTTCATAGTATAGTGGACTTAATGCCATGGCCTTTGGATTGCTAGTTGATAATGGTGTCAACGATGTGAAATAATCAACTCTAAGGGTCCCCTGCCTTTCATTTTTGACAGCTAAATCGAGCAGGTGAACTAGATTCAAAGTAACTCTCACTCTAGCCAAATTTAGTGTATAATGACAATTAATAGCTTAACTAAACCATGCTGCTAATCCATGGAATTTCTGGGATCTAGAGAATTAGTGTATTCATCGATATAGTACTCTCTACCACTACTTAAACTCTGGACTTTGAATCCAGTGACCTGGGTTTGACTCCCGGTAGGACCTTAAATTCTTTTTTCAGATCTTCATTAGGGTAAAATGTAGTGCAATACATGTTTCTTTACGAAATATGAATTGCCCCTTATCACAAATCACCCAAGATCCAATCTTTCATCGATTATTGTAAGTTTCTGCATTGCCCTTAGAGTTCTTATAGTTTGAGAATGATTTGTTGGTGAATCTGAATTACATTCTTTGTTTCTTTCCAGAATTTGATTTGCCCCTTTGATTGATTATTGGTTTCTTTTGTGCTTGATGTATTCAAGATGGATTTTTTATTGCAGAAAATATCTGAATCAGGTTGTCTGATTGTTAGAGCATTGGTACTATAATGTAGAGCATTGGAGTTACGAACGTAAGAGCATCTTAAATGGGAGACCCTAAAGCCCCTAATAACAGAGTTTAAGGGGGTTTCACCTGAATTTTCAAGTTTGGATATAGGTTTTTGGATACTACAATGATTGATGTTGATGATCATGTATGAGCCCATCAGGCTCTGGGTTGATTTGCATTGTTATTAGAGTTCTTGTAGCTTGAGAATGATTTGTTGTAACTGGGTTGCATGTTGTTCATATTAGATTGAAAGCAACTACACATTCTGAATCTACATTGTTCAATCTTTGCTTCTTCATCTTGCTTTCAATTGAAGCCTGTTAGGATTTATGATGTTTCTGCTATTTTGATCTGATATTTAGCGTATAATGTGCATAAATCTTGGTTCTCTGTATACATTTCAGGTTGTATCAGATAGAACTTTGATTTTTTTTTTCTTCGTTTACATTTCTTCATTGTAATCAGAAAAGCAAGTTCTAAAATTTTATAATATTAGGAAACACAAACTGCATTGTTGCATATCTTTACATGAAAGCCTTAAAAATATTGTCATTTAATTGCCAAAACTCCAGTATTTGTGAAGTTGGTTCAATACTAATACAATTTGATGTGATTTTCATGCCATTCTGTAGCAGACCTTAGAATACCTGAATCTAGTAATAGAACGTACTTTTGTTTTGGGGCTTAGTAATGGTGTATTTGATTTCTAGTAAACACCTTGTTAGCTGAACAAAATTTCGACATATATAGTTGCTTGAGTGGTATAATATGGATGTCTTCTATCTCTAAACTCGATCAACTGATGTGGTAAAAAGTTTAAATACACAATATCCAAGCAGTATAAGAAACACTAGAGTTGTTCGTCGACAAAACAGAAATTTTCAGTTATGGTACTCATAATAGTGCAGTGCTAAACCACATCTGAAGAAACTTGATACTTTTGCCAACAAGACGGAGTTACATATTATGAATTTATTATGTAGAGTACCAATGTGTTGAACAAGATTTGCCAACTAATTGCGACACTGTAAAATTTCTGTAATAAAAGCATCCAAGTTTTTGTCAGATGATCCCCCCTTGGCCACTGCCTGTCGACATTTCTCTTGGAGGTCACTGGCTCTTCCCTCATCTCCTTACTTTCATCTTCCTCCAAGTCCATAAACTTCTTCACAATAATGGTTATTTCCTCTCTTTTAACTAATTTCCCTGTGGCCACCTCCTTAACCTTCACTCCAACTTTCCAATCATCAACGATAAGTTTCCTGTTAGTGATTTGATCGAACATTATAGGAAAAGTAAGCATGGGTGCACCTGCAAATACACCTTCTAGAGTCGAATTCCATCCACAATGTGTCCAAAACCCCCCTACAGAAGAATGACACAATACTTTCAGTTGATCACACCATGGCACTACTAACCCCGTCTCACTGCAAGCTTCTTGTATGTGTGAAGAGTCCCCTCGTGCCACCCACAAGTACCTGACCCCGCTTCCATGTACCCCTGCTACAATCTCATCCATCTGCTCCCTTGACACAGATAAGAAACTACCAAATGATATGTACAATACAGATTTTGGAGGTTGAGAGTCTAGCCATTTGAAATAGTGAATATCCTCCTTGTTAGTTTTCGCATTGTCAGGTGACATGTAAGGAATCAAAGGGCCTACAGAGTAGACTGGAAATGGAAGTGTTGATTTTAAGTTGTCCGTGACTTGTTGCTCAAGCTCGTAGAAGGAAGTAAGGATGAGACAATGTGGTTTCCTTGTCCAGGATAAATATTTTGTCAGATCAGGTAGAACTGCTTGACCGGTTTTAGATAAGTTCATTGGGAGGTCTGCCAAGTGAATTGAAGAGATTCCAGGTATGTAATCTATGCGCTCATCTCCACATTCTGAACAAAAAAAAAATGAGGAATTCGCAACAAATTGTAATTCTGATCAGAAAGCATATCTCAGTTCCTCATTGTATCTCAATTCAAGATCTCTAACCATATAAACCAAATTCCATCTAGGATACTTATTCAAAATTATTGTTTCTTTCCACTGTTGCGATTTGTTGTACTTTAGAAAGAAAAAAAATAACCTGATAATTTTTTATTTAATTTTTAAATATTTTTTAATGCCACACAAGTTTGGTCTTTGTTGCGTTTTGCCACATTTCTATTCAACTAAACATAAAATCAAATTTGTGTTGGTAAAGTCGATAGAATAATAATAATAAACGTTGAGCTTAGCTTAACCTTAAGTCAACATTTGAGTGCGGAATACAATAAGTGCAGTCCAAGAAAATTCACCATCAGAAAATACTACACTTACAAGTAAATCGAATTGACCCGATTCATGGAAATTTAGCAAGTAGATATAAAAAAAAATTTACTTAAAGAGTACGCAATGTACCTGATAAGTAAGCAGGAGAATGCCCTCTCTGAACCACAAGATCGTAATGACTGCAGATGGAAAACACGGTAGGGGACATAGGATACAAAGCCGCCACCGGTATGTTCCTCCGGTTCCCAACTGCTGCCACCCATGACAAGTGCATAACAGTGATAATAGCAGTAACAGGCAACAGAATGCGGTCCAGGACCTGCTCGAATGGACCCTCTAATTTAGTCATGACAGCTTCTACAAATCCAGGTATGTCATTAGCCCGAACCAGCTCTGAAGGTATGACATTCGGGATGGTTTCAAAGCGTATGGAGGGTGGCATGTGAGCTGAATCTAAGAAACCACGCCACTCCTCTGTGACTACGAAGGAGACTATGATGTTGTTGGATTTGGAGACTAGGAGCTTGCAGAGGTTCATCATGGGGTTTATGTGGCCTCGCCCTGGGTATGGCATTGCCACCACATGGCAGTCTCGAGAGGCATCTCCACCACCTCCTCTCATACTCTCCATATAGATTCCGAACATATCTGTTAAACAGAAAGCATATATAAGGGATGCCTAACCTTTATGAGCTTCAATGACATCAGCTCTTACGTGCTTACTTGCAATGCTAGAACCTTCGAATAATCCATTTCCAGACATACACACAGTCACATTTTACCTAATAGCATTGACGTAGAATTTCCTAATACTTGCCTAATGCGTGTCAAACATTATGCCAGAAGTTCCAGTTATTACCTATGATTTCATCTCCACGTTCTGTATGAAAACGAAATAATTTTATGACAATCTTTTGCATATACATATAGCATCCCTGTCCTTGATACCACGACGAAATAAATTCTAAATTACTGTTTCACCTCAACTATTGCCTGCTCAACGCAATGACCAAAATGGTTCAAGAGAAATAAGAAATATGCATATAGTGATGTTGTTTCCACAAACAAAATCCCAAGTATGAAAAATTGATAATTTGATTGGAAGAATCAGTTATAATGTCAAATTTCTAATAGCTCAAATGAAGATTTAATACTTAGCAATGACGTTGTAGAATTTCTCTAATAAAAGCATCCAGGTTTTTTTTCCGAAGATCCGCTTGCAATGGCCAATGCTTGTCGACATTTCACCTTAAGTTCAGTAGATATTCTCCTCAATCTCCTTACTTTTGAAAAGTTACAAACAGAGAAATGAAAATGAAACAATGGAAACAGAGAAAATGAGAGCAGAACACATGATTGAGAAATTTATGTGTATTGAATGAATTTTCTGATGTACAGTACAAGCCTTTAAATACATGTCAAGCTGACTTGGCTACAATGAATTGAGTCAAAACCAATATTCACAACAAACTTTGTAAATCTAACTAACTCCAACATCCCCCCTCAAGTTGGAGGGTGGAGAGAATTGGACAGCCCCAACTTGCCAAGTAAGTAATGATGTTGCTTGGGGTTTAAATTCTTTGTGAACATATCTGCGAGCTACTCTTTTGTAGGTTGATATGAAAGACTGATCAAACCATCTTGCAGTTTCTCCCGTACAAAATGACAATCTAATTCGATGTGTTTCGTACGCTCATGAAACACTGGGTTGCGAGCAATATGGATAGCTGATAAACTATCACACTTCAAGGGAACAGGAGTAATGGATACCACAGATAATTCAGCTAATAGCCTTGTCAACCAAGCGAGCTCAGCAGTGACTCGCCTCATGGATCTATACTCCGCTTCAGCTGAAGAGAGCGCAACGGTAACTTGTTTCTTAGATTTCCAAGAGATTGGAGAACCTCCTAAAGTAATGAAATAACCACTGATGGATCTCCTAGAGCTAGGACAGGCAGCCCAATCTGAATCGCAAAATGTCTGCAAAGCATATGAAGTACTGGTATTGAAGAAAAGACCCTGGTAGGGATTGGTTTTGAGATATCGAAGAGTATGCATCGCTGCCTCATAATGTGGAACGCGAGGATTCTGCATAAATTGACTTAGGTGCTGGACATCAAAAGCCAAATCAGGTCTAGTGTGTGTCAAATAGTTTAATTTGCCAACCAATCTTCTGTATATACTAGGATCAGCTATGGGATCACCCTCGCCAAGTTTGAGTCGGACTTGTCCAAGCAGGGGAGTAGAGGTGGGAGACATCTTGGAACAATTGAAATCAGAAAGTAAGTCCTTGGCAAATTTCTAGTGAGTGAGAATAATCCCATTGTGTTCTCTAAGAATCTCGAGACCAAGGAAGTAATGTAAATCCCCAAGGTCTTTGATCTTGAATGATTTGTCCAGCACTTGTTTCAAGTGTATAATCTCAGTGACTTCATTCCCTGTGACTATAATGTCATCTACATAAACAGCCACGAACACAATAGAAGTTCTCATTCTCTTTACAAACAAAGAGAAGTCATTTTTAGAGCTTTGGTACCCCTCCAATCTCAAAGTATCAGCTAACTTCGCATACCACTGTCTAGAGGCTTGTTTGAGGCCATATAGAGACTTCTTGAGTTTGCAAACAAGGCCTGGTTGAGTAAGAACTAGCCCTTTAGGTGGGTCATGTAAATATCTTCATCTAAATCCCCATGTAAAAAGGCATTATTAACATCTAATTAATGCAATGGCCACTGTTCCTTGACTGCAACTACTAACAAAGCTCTTATTGTTGGAAGCTTCACAACTGGGGAGAAGGTTTCATGATAATCAATCCCTTCTTTTTAGTGTTCCCCATTATCACCAAACGAGCCTTACATCTTTCAATAGTACCATCAGCTCTGTGTTTCACCTTATATACCCACTTGGAACGAATTGGTTTCTTACCATGAGGCAAACCAATGAGTTCCCAGGTGTGATTAGCATGCAGAGCATCAAACTCTTTGCTCATGGCCTCTTGCCAAACAGGCAGACTAGCAGCCTGCTCATATGTGAAAGGTTCAGAAACATGTTCAATTGCACTTAAAAAAAATGGTTTTGTGGAGAAAGAGAAGAGAAACAAAATGAGTGTAATGAATTGTCATTTGAAGTGATTGTATGAAAAGAAAATGACTCAGTATCACTAGCAGGACAGGTGCAAGCATTATGACAAACATAATCCTTCAAATAAAAAGGAGGATTGTGAACCTGGGAAGATCTTCTATGGTCTGACTGAATTGGTTGAGTTGAGGACTGAGGTAAATATAGTGGACTGTGCCGTGTTGGTTGAGCAGAAATGAGGTCTGCATTAAGTGAAGAAGTGAAATCTGTAGTAGGTGAAATGTCAACACCAACAGGATGGCTAGGAGTGGGGTTTGCAGTAGATGAAATGTCAACATCAGCAGGATATGAAGGAGAGGGAAATAAGGGAGCAGAAGAAATGGGATTGGTAGATTGTTTATAGGGAAAGATGTGTTCAAAGAAGGTTACATCTCTGGAAATAACTATTTGCTTGGTTTCAAGGTTCAAAAGTTTGTAGGCCTTTTTACCAAAAGGATAACCTAGGAACACACAAGGAGATGCCCTGGGTTGAAATTTGTCTCTGCCCCTCTTAAGATACATAACACAAACAACCAAAACTCCTCAAATTGTCATAGGAAGGTGGCATACCAAATAGGACTTCACGTGGAGTAGAACCATGTAAAACTTTGGAAGGAAACTTATTGATAAGGTAGGTAGCTGTGAGCACACAATCACCCCAATATTTGATAGGAAGACCGGATTGAAATAAAATGGCTCGGGAGGTCTCCAATAGATGTTTGTGTTTCCGTTCAACAATGTCATTTTGTTGGGGTGTGTCAGTGCAACTAGTTTGATGAATGATTCCTTTTGAAAGAAATAGGGCAGTAGCCTCTTTGCTCAATCCTAGTTCAAGAACATTGTCTGAACGAAAAGCTTTGACCATGTTTTGAAATTGGGTTTCAACCATGTTGAGAAAAAATTTATAAGATCCAGGGCATTACTTTTGCTACTCAAAAGATGTGTCCATGTACATCTGCTATAGTCATCTACTATAGTAAGAAAGTAAGCAAAACCATTGTAAGTCCTCACATGATAGGGTCCCCATATATCAAGGTGAACAAGGTCAAAAATAGCTGAGGTATGTATATGGCTATGGGGAAAAGGAAGTCTATGTTGCCTGGCTTTTGGACACACGTCACAAGGAGCAAAAAATGTCATATTCTTAGCAACATCATTAAGAAAAACAGGTAAAGCTTTGATTTTATTAAATGGCAAATGACCAAGTCTATTATGCCAAAGTACTATGGGATGACATGAATTGACATTACAAGATATAGAATCATCATGTCAAATTTTGAGGCTATAGAAGAAACAGAAAGGAAATCAGAACTGGAAATATCAGGCACAGTAAGAGCAGCATGT
This sequence comes from Berberis thunbergii, assembly GCA_003290165.1. NCBI lineage: Eukaryota > Viridiplantae > Streptophyta > Magnoliopsida > Ranunculales > Berberidaceae > Berberis > Berberis thunbergii. Next base: position 309,974 of record QNQO01001160.1, read on the forward strand.
AACAAGTAAAGTCATGCTCTTGCTTCACCAAGAACCACAAGCTTCTTCATTGAAGAGCCCTGCACAAAGCAAGAATGGTTGGTGAAAGTGACTTGACAGTTGAACTGAGCAATCAGTTTATGAATGGACAACAGATTATAGTGAAAATGAGGGACATATAGCACATTTTCAATAATGATCTGTGGGAGGACTCTAACAGATCCAATTAAAGACACTTTAAATTTCATGCCATTAGGTAAAGTAATCACATATGGTGAATCAAGGGTGGAAGTTTGCAAGAAAAGACTCAAGTCATGACACATGTGGTCCGAGGCACCACTGTCAATGTGGTCCAGGTTTTGAAAGAGGAAGGTGAAGTGCAACTGAAACAAGTAGCTAAACATTCAGAATTTATGGAAATACTAGTAAGGTTACCTGCAAAGTTCCCCGAAGCCACACCAGCAGTTTCAGTGTCAATCTTATCATTCTGCTTGTTGCTCAACAAAACCATTAACTGGTTACATTGGTCCTGCGTGAATCCAGACAATACACGAACTGAGTTATGCAGCTTGTTCTGTCCACCATCAGATGTCACAATTTGAACATTAGCAGCAATCCTTTTAAACTTCTCTTTGTTCAGCAACTTGTAACATTGCTCATAAGTGTGTCCTGGTTTCTTACAATACTTGCAAGACAGATTAGTTCTCTTTGAATCAGTCCTTTCCATCTTGAAATTGTATTGAGGTTTATGTTGTTGTTGCTCCCCTTTATAACTATTTGCATTAAAAGAAGCAGAATCAGCTAGAAATTTCCTTGTAGCAGAGACTTCTCTTTGTTTCTCCTCTTGAAGTAAGATGGAATATGCCTGAGCAATTGTTGGTAATGGCTCAAGCATCAAGAGGTTCCCTCTGATGGTCTTGTATTCCTCATTCAGAGCCATCAAGAACTGCATCAATTTCTGATCTTGCTCATATTTAGCTAGAGCTGCAGAGGCATTACATGTGCACATTGGCAAGGAGATGACAGAATTCAACTCGCCCCAATGTCTTTTGAAAGATGTGAAATAACCAGCAATATCACTTGAACCTTGAGAGATTGAGCACATTTCTTTTTGCAATTGAAACAGCTTAGGTCCATTTGCTTGACCATATCTATCATTCAATTCCTTCCACACATCTTGGGCTGAATCCACATATATCACCCTTTCAGCAATATCTTTCTCAAGAACGTTAAGGATCCAAGAAATTATCATGTCATTGCATCTTCGCCACTTAGAGAAATCTGTTGAAGTTTTCTGCAGGCTTCTTGTATGTTCCATCAATGAAACCAAGCTTATTTTTTGCTGATAAAGCAATCAACATCCCTCTTCGCCATGAAGCAAAACTCTTACTAGTAAACTCTTTGGACACCAATATCATCCCTGGATGATCAGATGGATGAAGGTAATAAGGATCTGAACTATCTGGTCCAGCCATGTCTCAAGAGTATTCAGAGGATTTTCTTCAAACACCTTATGTGCTCACTCTTAATGATCAAGAAAGAAAATCTCAGATGATCTGTGGTTAAAGAAACCAAATATAGAGAAACCACGCATTTCAAATTCTCATCAAACACAGCGAAGGTTCAGAGAGTTTTCCCTCACATTTGGAAATCCGGAGAAGTTTTTGAGAAGATCGCAAACATGGAGGAGTATCTACAAAGACGGATCTCGAATCGACACAATCAGAGGTGAAGCATCTTAAATAAGATATAGAACAGATGGTGAAAGTGAAAAGTCAGATAGGCTCTGATACCATGAAAAGTTACAAACAGAGAAATGAAAATGAAACAATGGAAACAAAGAAAATGAGAGCATAACACATGATTGAGAAATTTATGTGTATTGAGTGAATTATCTGATGTACAGCACAAGCCTTTAAATACATGTCAAGCTGACTTGGCTACAATGAATTGAGTCAAAACCAATATTCACAACAAACTTTGTAAATCTAACTGTAATCTAACTAACTTCAACAACTTTCATCTGCATCCAACTCCATAAACTTCTGCACTGTCATGGCAATTTCTTCTCTTTTAACTATTTCCCCTAAAGACGCCTTCTTAACTCTGACTCCCACTTTCCAATCATCTTCGATAAACTTCCTATCAGGAACTTGGTCAAAAAATATAGGAAAAGCAAGCATGGGTATCCTGCGAATACACCTTCTAGAGTTGAATTCCACCCACAATGTGTCCAGAATCCCGCAACAGAAGGATGGCACAACACTCGCAATTGATCACGCCATTGCACTACTAACCCCTTCTCACCACAGGCATCTTGTATTCGCAAAGTGTCCCCTCTTGCCTCCCATAGATACCTAACTCTACTTGTACGCACCCTCCAATAATCTCATCCATTTGCTCTCTTGACACAGATAAGAAACTACCAAGCGCTACTACATATACTACAGATTTAGGTGGCTGAAAATCCAGCCATTTGAAGTAGCTCAAACCATCATTGTGAGCAGACGAAGGCATTTCTTCAAGTGATGTGTGCGGTATCAAGGGACCTACAGAGTACACCGGAAAGGAAAGTACTGATTTTAAGCTGTCTATGACCTGTGGCTCGAGCTCATAAAAGGAAGTTGTCATGACACATTGTGCTTTTTGTGCCCAGAAGAAACATTCCAAGACAAAGAGTAGTACTTTCAGGCCAGTTCCAAAGAAGACCCGTTGGGAGGTCTGCCAGGCGAATTGCAGAGATTCCAGGTATGTAGTCTATGATTTCATTTCCACGTTCTGCAAGAAACACAAGGAACTTATTATGAAAATTTTATGAATGCAATTTTCGATGTCACAACTCTTGCTCGTCTCAATTTAACAATCACCTTAAGGCCAAATGCAGGGTTTTTTTTTAAAGGTCAGTGTGCTGCTGGTGGATACCGAATCCAAGATGTGAGAGTCAAACCACCCTTAGCCAACTAACCCGACTACCTTTCACACCAAATGCAGGTTAGCATAACAATTTGATGAAAAACCTAGAATCATTTCAAAACAGTTCAACTGGGAAGGGAGTAGCATATCTTTCAAGAAATGAATGTTTCAAGAAACGAACATCAAAACGAAAAATATAATCAAGTATGTATTTTTTTTCCCACATAGGATATGCCTCGAACCATGAAACAAGCATAGTCTTCGCACAAAATGATTGTTAACCATGTCATCCGTATTGCCTTCTTCAAATACAACTTAACAATGGTTGAAATGAGCCCCACAGGGAACATAATCAAATTAACACCCACCATCAACATTGTTGCTAACTATTCTAAATGTTTAGGACAATATTTCATGTAATGTTTTGCCAAAAATATTACACAAAAAAAAGGTAGACAGAAACAGACAAAGTTCTTGTGCATTGACACTTGTCGGGATAGCAGCAACTAGACTAAGTACTACCATGCGCACTTGATAAGTCAGCAGGAAAATGACCATTTTCTTTGAGAAGCTCAAAGTGATTAAAAACAGTAAACACCGAAGGCGACATTGTCCACAACAACACCACCGAAATATTCCTCATTCCCCACCCCCACCACCCACCGACACCACCGGAGTATTCCTCATTCCCCACTGCCACCCGCTCAAATGGTTCCTCCAGGTTGGTAAAAACCGCCTGGATGAACTCGGGAAGTCACTGGCCCGAACCTTTTCCAAAGGAATGAGGTTCGAGAGGGTCTCGAACCGGATGGAGGGTGGTGACTCGGGTTCCGTAGCTAGAAACCCGAGCCACAACTCTGTGACAACGAAGATGATAATTATGCTAATGTGTTTTGAGACAATGAGCTTGAATAGGTTCATCATGGGGTTTATGTGGTTGCGCCCAGGGTATGGCATCGCCACCACATGACACGACGAATGAGCGTCTATATCACTATCACTATCACTACCACTACCACTACCACTACCATCACCACTGCCATCGGTGTTTCCAATTTTCGTGAGCAAAAAATCTAGAAAGCCAGGCTCGCACAGCCAAGCCAGCTCAATACCATCCATCATCCTAGAGATGTTGGAAATGACCCAATCTCTAGAATGATGAATGGTATTGAGCTGGCCTGGCGCGAGCCTGACTGTGCGGGTCTGGCTCTCTAGAAAAGTTATTTTGATGATTAAGGAAGAGTGCATTTGATGGAGCTGTATGGGAACAAAGAGAAATGGACTATTGGACTTATATGCTTGGAGTGAAGAGGAGTTAAATGACAAAAATGCCCATGTAAAATCAGTGCAAAGTGACCAGAATGGTGGATCGCATTATGGGGCTAAGGGACTTTTTATATCATGAAATTGTAAACATGTGCCGTGTTATGGAAATTTTGAAAATATTTTTAGACCTTTCTAGGAACCAGGAATTTGCATCCAAAAGTTGCAATTTGGGTGATGTCTCAAGGTCTGAGAGTGTTTACATGTATCTCGAATAATTCCTCATCCTCCCAGATCATCCCACATCATTTTGGTTGCAATTTTTTTATTGTAAAATCTTGGTTCCCAAGTATTTTCGTATTTTTTGAGTTATGGGTTATGGTTCCGTTGGTCCTCCTTTTGAAATAATGTGGAGGAAGGAATCATATCTTCCATGGCTTCATTCCCTCTTCACTACAAGAATGAATTGTAACACCAAATTACTAACCCTGTTCAGCTCAAAATATGACCAGTAATCAAAATCCGGCTCATGGTTCCAAAATCAACCACCAAGGACGGAGCCACATGGGGGCAAGTGTCGGACTTCAATTTTTTTTTTTATATGGCCACCCTTGTCGACAAATCCGTCCTACCCCACCCATTCCTCTCTATATGTTCTCAGTTGCTTCCTCTATTTGTTTACTGCGACACCTGCAATCGCCCCTTTTTGCTTGACTTAGTTGTTTTTTCACCATCGCCATCAATAACCAAGCAACCACATCAACCTGTTTCCTTCTTTGAGGAAGAAGTTTAAAAATGTATTTTCTCGATGAATTCGTATCTCGAGATCTAGTTTTGTATTTTATTCATAGGATTTTTCTGGAGATACATGAAAATTTTATCCATTAATCTTTTTTTCAAGATACATGTTTGTATCTCAAGGTTCATCTGTGGGTTATTGTTTGAAGAACATTTTGGTAATCAACATGAGCATTTTGACAGTCAATGCACATTGATTACTAGTCCTGGGGAAGACTGTAATAATGTTCAATGATAGGGTAACCTCTAATTAGCTATTTATGATAGGTGCCAAATCGCAATAACCAATTTTTTGTCCACATCTAATTTTACATTTGAAATTAATTTTTACCAATTAATTTTATATACCAATTTGATTTGTCTCTCATATATTTATCTTTTGTACATCTGCAAAGTAGCTTGTTGGATTCATTTTCTTTCCCGTAGATTAGATGGAGTTTTGTATAGTTATTTATGTATTGTTCAAATTAAATTTTTTTATTAAAGTAATTAATTACTATATTATCATTAATTAATTATGACTCATTACTCCGCCCCCTTTCAACATAAATCCTGGCTCCGTCATTGTCAACCATCATGTCATGAAGAGTCGTTGCAACAATCAACACTACTCTTCTAATTCTCCTTTCTTTTTCCGCCAACTCCCCGAAGTTATTGATGTCAACTACTTCCTAGTGACGCTATTAAAAATATGAACAACAAATCTTTCATATATCAGCATTTTGAAGGGTTGTATTAAGAATTTCATTACAAATATCATAAACCTTGACAAAAATTGAGCCTCATTTTGTCCACGACATGATGATCTCCTAGAAATCTTATTAGCCAGAAGCTAGGCCCATTGACCGTCCCATTGACCGTCGGTCAATTTTATGAGAAATTAAATTAAATTTTATTGAGTAAGTCTAGGCAGTCTTGTTTGGTAGTTTTTTTTTTTAATACTTTTTACCCATTCTCTTTAAAACATAACTACAAATACTATCTATAGAAGAGATAGAAGTGTAAAAAAAAATCCAAAAAAACTAGCAAACGAGACTATCTAGAATTGTTGAATCTTATTTCAAGCATTTTTTTTTGATTATGTATTCAACAACATAAAACCAAATATGTATGTACTAGTTTTCCCATTTCTCATTGAAGATTGAGTCTAGGCAGCCACGACAATCAATTATTTTTTTGTCAGAGTTGTGTTTTTTATATTTTTACCCATTATCTTTAAAACACAACCACAAACGGCAATTATAGAAGTGGTAAAAGTGTAAAGAGCTCCAACCCTGATAAAAATTTGATTGATAGCTCTGTGTCACGAGTCATCTCTCAAAATATCCCTCACCAAGGCATCGAAAGCATCATATGGACGCTGGCAGTAGGCCCGTAAAGGCCCGATGGAGCAGCAAGCTTTTCGAGATGCCTCCGGAAGGTTCTAAAGTGCTCTTGGACATTCTAGCTTAGCTTTCTCTAGATGCCTCCGGAAGGTTCTAGAGTGTTCTTGGACATTCTAGCTTGGCTTTCTCTAGAGTGTTCTAGCATGGATGAGTCTAGAACACCCTTGTACAGATTTGTGTAGTATTTTCTAGAAGCTTCCTTGTAATTTCTGGTTCCTTTGGAGGTGGGAACTTTCTAGATGCATAGATAATACTCCTTTGAAGGAAGATTGTGGAAGGTTCTAGGCTAGAAGCCTCTAGGACTTTAAGGGCCTATAAATAGGCCTTGGCATTCATTTGTACAGAACATAATATAGAAACAATTTTACAACTCTCTCAAGCAATACAAAGCATTCTTTCAAAAAGCCTAAACACTTGTGCCTTAGCATTTTCCTCACTTAAGGTTCCGTAGCATCACTTAGCATTAGCCAAGCATCGAAGTGCCTTGACTAGTTAGTCCGACGGAAGTGTGACGCTAGTGGGTAGCGTGTTAGCCAAGGGAAAAATGTCAGCACGTGACACGTGGTATCAAAGCAGCGACGATCGTAGGGGCGGTCTTGCTGAAGTTGCGTTGTGCTAGCTGCTGTGTGTATGAAGGTTAGGTGTGGAGCAATCTGATCATGTCGGGAAAAAAAAGAGTGTTGTTGGAGGGTCCGTGATCGAGGAGACTGGAAGAAAGACTAGTCGGACCAGCATGCTTGAGGATCGTATGGCCAAGGTGGAGCTGACTGTGGGCGATCTCCAAGACAGTGTCGGGGAGATGGAACAGAAGGTTGAGTCCTTCAATGGGACGTTGGCTAGCGTCACTATGGATATCGAGCAACTTGATAGCCGCGTCCATGACCTTGAGTTTGGCACTGTGGAAGCCAAGGACGAGACTCAACTTCTCGTCAACCAAGTTGCGGATGCTATGCGCAACGAGATGGGCCAGTTCAAGGACACGCTGATGGGGCAACTCCAAGCCATCCGGGAGCAGGTTAAGTCCTTGCAATCGGACGTCATCCTATGCAAGGCTGTTGTGGCAGGTAGTGCTACTGTACGAGAGGGACCAAGGATGAAGGTGCCCGAGCCGCCAAGGTACCATGGGAAGCGCGATGCTAGGGAGCTCGACAACTTCCTATGGAGTGTTGAAAAATATTTCGACGCTATGCGCTTGGACGACGATGAGTCCAAGATCACCACCGTCACCATGTACTTGGGTGATGATGTCATCCTTTGGTGGAGGAGGCATGAGTCGGATATCAAGAAGGGTCTTTGCTCGCTTAAGACTTGGGACGAGTTCAAGGCAGATTTCAAACGGCAATTCTATCCGGATAATGCGGAGGAAGTTGCTATGAAGAGGCTGCGTGGACTAAAGCATATGGGGTCGATCAAAGAGTACGTCAAGCAGTTCACTTCTCTTATGCTTGAAGTCTCGGACATGCCGGAGAAGACTCAGCTCGTCTACTTCATGGATGGACTACAACGATGGGCTGAGCAAGAGTTAAAGAGACGCAACGTTCAATCACTTGCGGAGGCCATCGCAGTTGTCGAATCCTTGTTCGAATACAAGGCTGATTCGAAAAGCCACAAGGGCGGTAGCAAGGGAAAAGGTGGGGGAGCAAAACCCACTGAAAGAAGCAACAGTAGCATCGGCGACAAGCAGTTCGAGAGGAAAGACAAAGCCAAGTAGTCCTTTTCGGATAGCAAGGTGAAAACCACGACTGCTTCTTGTGCAGAGGGCCACACTGGGCTAGGGAGTGCCCACAACGAAAGAAGCTCAATGCGATGATCGCTGGCAAGAGTGGATCGTCCGGGGAATCATCGGGGGACGAGGCACAAATGGGGACTTTGCGCTTGCTAAGCAGCGTCAAGGCTACGTGAAGCAAAGCAACGTGGCTAAGGTAAGTACGTTGCCCCGTTCGAAGAAATCCGCTCTTATGTTTGTGGAAGCCAAGGTAAATGGCAAGGCTTCAAAGGCACTCGTCGACACGGGTGCAACGCACAACTTTGTTGCTTTGAAGGAGGCAACAAGGTTGGGCGTGCAGTACACCAAGGAGCCAGGCACCTTGAAGATCGTCAACACAGCACCGGTGCCTATCCATGGTGTAGCACGAGGCGTCTCCCTTCATTTGGGCGAATGGAAGGGGACGGTGGACCTGACTGTCGTCACGATGGACAACTTTTCATTGGTGATGGGCATGGAGTTCATGGATACGGTGAAGCCATGGACATTAGAAAGGGACGGGTCGATGACTATTGCAAAGGATCGAGAAGCATGCTCTGTCCCTGTCACTCGGGAGATCGTGGAGGCCAAGATGTTGTCAGCCATTCAAGTGAAGAAAGGCGTGCAAAAGGGGCAAGCAACATTTGTGGCCACATTGATCGAAGATGGGCCTCAACCCAGCGAGGTTCCGAAGGAGGTAGCTGCTATTTGAAAGAGTACAAAGATGTCATGCCTCCAAAGCTACCCAAGAGACTTCCTCCAAGAAGGGAAGTCGATCATATGATCGAGCTGGAGCCAGAGGCTAGGCCTCCAGCCATGGCGCCTTATCGGATGGCACCGCCAGAGTTGGAAGAGCTACGCAAGCAACTCAAGGAGCTGCTGGACGCGGGTTTCATTCGGCCATCCAAGACCCCATTCGGTGCACCAGTATTGTTCCAACGCAAGCACGACGGGTCCTTGCGTATGTGCATCGATTACCGAGCACTTAACAAAGTAACCATCAAGAACAAGTATCTAATTCCTTTGGTTGCCAATCTTTCGATAGGCTCGGTAAAGCCATGTACTTTTTGAAACTGGATCTCCGATCAGGGTATTGGCAAGTGCGCATAGCCAAAGGAGATGAGCCAAAGACAACATGCGTCGCTCGCTATGGGTCTTATGAGTTCTTGGTGATGCATTTTGGTCTCACCAATGCCCCGGCTACTTTTTGCACTTTAATGAACAGAATCTTTCAGCCTTTCTTGGATAAATTTGTAGTCGTCTATCTCGACGATATCGTCGTGTATAGCGACAACTTGGAAGAACATGTGCATCACTTGCGACAGGTTTTCCAAGCATTGCGAGAGAGCGAGCTGTACGTGAAATTGGAGAAGTGCTCGTTCGCCCAAGACGAGGTGTCTTTCTTGGGGCACCGCATCAAGGATGGAATGATCATGATGGAACGGGACAAAGTGCTGGCCATCAATGAATGGGAGCCACCCAAGAACGTTTCGGAGTTACATTCTTTCCTTGGGCTGGCCAATTATTATCGGAGATTCATTTTGAGCTACTCGGCGAGAGCAGCTCCACTAACCGACTTGCTGAAGAAGAAGGTGCAGTGGCATTGGAGTGAGAAATGCCAAGAAGCGTTCGATGATTTGAAGAAGGCAGTCACTAAGGAACCTGTCTTAGCCTTGCCCAATTATGCTAAGTCGTTCGAACTTCACACCGATGCATCAGACTTTGCCATTGGAGGGGTGCTTATGCAAGAGGGGCATCCCATAGCCTATGAGTCTCGCAAGCTCAATGATACCGAGAGACGGTATCCGGTGCATGACAAGGAGATGACAGTCATCATTCATTGCTTGCGAACTTGGAGGCACTATTTGCTTGGGAGTCGGTTTACCATCATGACCGACAATGTGGCTACGAGTTATTTTCAAAATCAGAAGAAGATCAGCCCCAAGCAAGCTCGGTGGCAAGATTTCTTAGCGGAGTTCGATTATGTCATGGAGTACAAGCCGGGCAAAGTTAATGTTGTTGCTGATGCTCTCAGCCGAAAGGCCATGCTCGCTAGCGCAAGCAGCGCCGCTAGCAATCTTCTTGATCGGATCAAGGAGGGGACTTTCCAAAACCCCTTGGGCAAGGGACTCGTGGAGATGGCCAAGGAGGGAAAGACTCGACAGTTTTGGGTAGAGAATGGGGTGTTATACACCGTCGGTCGTCGCATTTATGTGCCTAAGTGGGATAATCTTAGGCGAGGCATCATGAAGGAGTGCCACGACTCAATGTGGGCTGGCCATCCGGGTATGCAGCGGACATTGGCACTCTTGGAGGTAGACTACTATTGGCCTCATATGCGGGATGATATCGAGGCCTATGTGAAGACTTGTCTTGTGTGCCAACAAGACAAGATAGAGCAACGTGTACCGGCAGGACTATTGCAGCCTTTGTCGATTCCGGAAAGGCCATGGGAGAGTGTCTCAATGGATTTCATATCAGTCTTGCCCAAGTCTGATGGGTATGGTTCTATTATGGTGGTGGTCGATCGCTTTTTCAAATATGGAACTTTCATACCTGCCCCACGCGATTGCACGGCCGAGCAAGCCGCCAAGTTGTTCTTTCAGCATGTGGTGAAGTATTGGGGCTTGCCTCGGAGCATCATAAGTGATCGGGACCCAAGGTTCACAGCAAAATTCTGGACGGAGTTATTTAAGCTCTTGGGTTCGGGTCTACACTTCTCAACAAGCTTTCACCCGCAAAGCGATGGGCAAACAGAAAGGGTGAATGCCTTGTTGGAGTTATACTTGAGGCACTTTGTGGGTGCCAACCAGAAGGATTGGACCAAGTTGATGGATATGGCTCAATTCTCATTCAACTTGCAGCGGGTCTGAGTCGACGCAACAAAGTCCGTTCGAGACCGTCATGGGCCAGCAGCCCTTGACTCCACAAGCCGTTGCGTCGGGCTACACGGGTAGCAGCCCCGCTACGGACAAGCTTGCACGAGGGTGGCATGAGCAGCTTGATATAACGATGGCGTACTTGGACAAGGCGTCTAAGAAAATGAAGAAGTGGGCAGACAAGCATAGACGCCCTCTCGAGTTCCAAGTGGGCGAGATGGTCATGGTCAAGTTGCTTGCCACAACAGTTCAAGGTCTTCCGCTCGGTGCACAAGGGACTAGTGCGGAAGTACGAGGGGCCATTTCCATCCTACAGAAGGTCGGGAGAGTTTCTTACAAGCTTGAGTTGCCGCCCAAACTCAAGATTCATCCGGTGTTCCATGTGAGCATGCTCAAGCCCTACCATGGTGATAAAGAAGATCCAACGAGGGGCGAGTCACATCGGGCACCAACCGCGGTCCTAGCTTCTTTGATCGAGAGATCGAGAGCATCGAGGCAAAGAGGCTCATCCGACGGAGGGGTGTGCCAAGCTATAATGAGTATCTCATTCAGTGGAAGGGACTACCGAATAGTGAGGCCTCATGGGAGAAAGAGGGCGACCTATGGCAATTCCAGGGCAAGATCGCAGAGTTCGAGGCACGGTCTTGACGGGGTCGTCAAGGACTTGGGTGGGGGAGAATGTCACGACCCATCTCTCAAAATATCTCTCACCAAGGCAACAAGGCATCCAAAGCATCATATGGACGCTGGCAGTAAGCCCGTAAAGGCCTGATGGAGCAGCAAGCTTTTCGAGATGCCTCCGGAAGGTTCTAGAGTGCTCTTGGACATTCTAGCTTAGCTTTTTCTAGATGCCTCCGGAAGGTTCTAGAGTGCTCTTGGACATTCTAGCTTGGCTTTCTCTAGAGTGTTCTAGCATGGATGAGTCTAGAACACCTTTGTACAAATTTGTGTAGTATTTCTAGAAGCCTCCTTGTAATTCTGGTTCCTTTGGAGGTGGGAACTTTCTAGATGCATAGAGAATACTCCTTTGAAGGAGGATTGTGGAAGGTTCTAGGCTAGAAGCTCTAGGACTTTAAGGGCCTATAAATAGGCCTTGGCATTCATTTGTACAGAACATAATATAGAAACAATTGTACAACTCTCTCAAACAATACAAAACATTCTTTTAAAAAGCCTAAACATTTGTGCCTTAGCATTTTCCCCCACTTAAGCTTCCGTAGCATCACTTAGCATTAGCCAAGCATCGAAGTGTTTTGACTAGTTAGTCCGATGGGAGTGTGACGCTAGTGGGCAGCGTGTTAGCCAAGGGAAAAGGTCAGCACGTGACATCCGGCTCTCTAGAATTGGGCTCATTGAAATCTCCCCACCCTTACAGATTCCAGAAAACAATTTTAATTACCACATTGCCCTATAATTTTTTCTTCTCCATCTCTCTTATACAATTTACTCGACTCAAAAGCAAAAAAACTCGTTGTCTTGAGCATGGGTGTGGTGTCTTCGACGTATTGGTAACATATTTTTATGTGATTGCAAAATAATCCCAAAACTTAGGTGCAAAAAGACATTCAAACCTTATAGGTATTTTTTTAGGCCTCCATTTAAATACCACTAATATGATATAAACTCTGAAATCTTGTGATACCATCCGCACCTTACCACTCTAGCACCCCAATGGCTCAAGCCTCAAATATATATATATAATATTTTGGTTAAAAACTCAATCCTCAAAAGTTAAAATGCAACATTTCACACAACAATTCTAGCCCGTCTTATTTTTATTTTTTATTTTTTTACACTTCTACCCTTTTATAGATACTTATACAGTGTCTATGGCTGTGTTTTAACAAAATGGATTTTTTTAAAATAATAACAATAATAATAATAATGATAATAATAATAATAAGGCTGACTATACTTACTCCATTTCACACGAGCTTTGCTACAGAGCGATGGAGGGAACGAGGAAAAGGAGGCGAGGGTAACCCACCCATCCGCCTCGAGATAAGCACATCAAATTCGAAATTTATGATAATACTTATTTCGAGGCAGATGGGTGGTTTCCACCATCCCTCGCTCCCTCCCTCGTTCCCTCCCTCGACCCCTAGAATTTTCCATTTCACACGTTAACTCTACTCACTCAATGGCGGGCTTGTCTAATATTGGCGAGGAAGCGAACGAGGGAGGTGTACACATCTCAAGGGAGACGGAGGGTTCCAACCCCCGGCAATTTCCTCGCTCGTTTCCTCGCCAATTAGAATTCCCCCACTCAAAGACTTACTCCATTTCACACGATCTGGAACTCTAATCACTCCATAGAATAACCCGTAGACGACGACTGACACAAGGACTCCAGCATGGACTTGTTGTTGGTCATCGTCGTCACTTTCGATGAAGCATCTGCTTCGCCACTACATAAAACGAGAAACCCTAATCTCCACTCGAAACTCCCTCCGCTCAATTTATCACTTCCTCACCACCATGACTACTCAACAACCCTCTTCTCCACCACCACCCACCACCACCATTCGACCCCACAAACCCTCTCTTCCAATCTCTTACCCAATCAAGAATCTCGAAGATTTGAAATCAAGAACGTACTTCAAGTCATTCCACTTCTCCTTCAATAAAGCTAGGGTTCCTCTACCGTCCGATTCGACTCACTTGCCTCCGAGAAGGAGGGTTCTTGTGTGTCATGACATGGCGGGTGGATATGGAGATGACAAGTGGGTTCAGGGAGGGACGAATGAGGGTGCGTATGCGATTTGGCATTGGTATTTGATTGATATTTTTGTCTACTTTTCCCATAATTTGGTTACCATTCCGCCTCCTTGTTGGACCAATGCAGCTCACACTCATGGTACTAAGGTATGTATGATTTTCTGCAATTTTGAGTCGTTTCTTGATTTGAGCAATTATTAGTGCTAAAAATGTCAACTTTATGTATGGGGTTTCAGAAAGATTGAACTTTGGGAAGACGAGTCAGCTTGTTTTGGTGGGTGGTTCTGGATTTTGATGTATAAAGTGTTGTGTTTAGAGAAAACGACTTTATAGTATTAGTTTATTCTGTGTTATTGTTTTGTTTTTGGTACTCGGTAGTTACGGGGTCTATTTTGGGTTTTTGGCGCCAGAGAATTTGGATAAATTAGAAAATGAATGATGATTTTTGGAGATAAATTTGGGATTTTGTAGGACAGAGTGGTAAAGAATTCAATCTTTTCCTTTTCTTTGGCTTGCAATTTAGGGTTTTCATTGAATGAAACTGTTACCGTTTGATTGAATCAATATTGCTTTGTTGTTTGTGATTGTTATCCTAATTTTCTGTGAGTTTTTATTATTTGATGTATGAAAATGAAGGTACTAGGAACATTTATCACTGAGTGGGACGAAGGGAGAGCTGTTTGCAATACAATGCTATCTACGAAGGAGTCTGCTCAAATGTATGCTGAACGCTTGGCAGAGCTTGCTGCTGCTTTGGGTTTCGATGGTTGGTTGGTAAGTTGGTGCGGATTTCCTGTTTTTTAACATTCGGTTATTTTTGAAAACCTTGATTTGATTTTCATAGTTAATCAAAATGAGAACTATGAAGGCTGTGAGCGTGATTCCATGATAGGCTCGAATTGTTTCTTTTGGATTGACGACTTGTGTTGTTATTGTCAATTATTATCGTTGTCATCATTATTTATGTTTTAATATCTCAATCAGATCAACTGAAAAACTAGAAAACCAGAACCGGAACTGAAATGTTTATCCAGAATAAGTCGTTTACATAGTTGTTATTTTGTTAAGATTCGCAAGTCAAATTTATGAATAACCAAATCATAGTATAATGCAAAACTTGCAATTCATGATCCGGTGAATGTTGAGTTTATTCCAAAATATAGATACAATGATTCAGTGAAAGTGTTATCAGGGACAAATTAGACACCTAAGAGATAAAATTATGGAATGTGAAGCTCTCTTACTCTTTCAAACAGTCTATTTAATTTCCAATAAATTGTATTTTAACCTATGCAAGTGTGTGTGCCCATCTGATACCTTTAATAGAAGTTTATTTTTTACTATCGTAAATCATAATTTTCTATATTTTTATAGTGAAAATAATAAAGCAAAAGAACGACAATCTACATTAAGTATCAGTAAAAGTGAGGTCCCTCTTGTAGTCGTCGAAAAATGATATTTCTAAGCAAGGATTATGATTTCGTTTTTAAGGTAATTTTGGTAAGTTGATTTTAAGAAATATTTCTTCATGTATAGAAAAATGTAAAAGCTTCGGTTGTAATTTTGAAGTTATCAATATAAATATTTCCCACGAGACTCATAATGTCATACAAACTACATATTGCATATGAATCACTTATATAACAAAATTTTAATCCTAAGCTAAGGTTATAACAAGTTAAAATGTACGAAAATTGAGATTAAATTAAGATTGACATGAAGAAAGAAATAAATATTTCAGGGATTTCGAAAGAAATTTCGGTAACTCGAAAAAAGAAATATTTCATGAAATTTCGACATTTTTCAAGAAATCACATTCCTTGTTTCTAAGTCAGAGAAATTAGTATTAAACGGTCTTTTTACCATCATTTTTTTAAGGCCCATCTTGTAGTTGACAAATGTTCTGCTGGCAGATCAACATGGAGGTTGAATTGGACGTGGGACAGATACCTAACTTGAAAGAGTTTGTCAGTCATTTGACTCAGACAATGCACTCCTCCATGCCTGGATCTTTAGTTATATGGTGATTGTTAGGAGATCCAGTTCACTTGTATATTTTTATGCTTCCTCTATAGTTGTGTCTTTATAAGCCACTCATCAATGTTTTTGATGCAGGTATGATAGTGTGACAATTAATGGTAATCTCAGCTGGCAAAATCAATTGAATGACAACAACAAACCTTTCTTTGATTTATGTGATGGCATATTTGTAAATTACACATGGCAGGTAATGTTTATTTTTCCTCCCTGAAAAAATCACACTGTGACCTTTTGCATTTCATTGCTTACATTGGGCATTCACAATATTGTTGTATACAGGAAGACTATCCAAAGCTTTCAGCTAATGTTGCTGGTGAGCAGCGAAAACACGATGTTTACATGGGCATTGATGTTTTTGGGAGGGGTACATATGGTGGCGGACAATGGACTGTATGTGCAAGTATTATATTATAGAAAATATGGTTGATATTAACCAGCTTAAGCTATCATTAAATGTCTATCCACAATTCTGTCCTAAGTAAAAAAAAGTATGTCAGAAACTTTGCTGTGCTCTTCCCAGTGATATCCATTACTAATCATTTTTATCAGTTAATGGTTTGGTTATTCATTTCAAGTAGGATTGTTAAGGTCAGTTTTTAAATCCGTTAATTTTGTCTCGTGTCAAACTAAAAATCGTCTTTTGAGTAGTGACTTTGTTTGTTTCATTCTCAATGTTTTCAATCTTAATATGTATCTCTAACCTATAAAATAATGGATTTCCGACAAAGCTCTTTTCAGTATCTTCCCAGTGGCATCCATCAACAATCACTTAAATTAACTACGTCATTGCTATATATTTTGTAGCATATGAGTTCTGCTTCCTTCTCGTGTAAAAATTTAATCTCTAATGGAAAATGTCAATGCTAACATTCCTTATTTTTACCATTATTATTTGTACTTGCGTCCATGTCTCACATAACATACATGTTTATAGGTTCCTATACTATATGCCAGGACTCATACTTTGACCATCTTGTGAGTCAGTTAACCAGTTTATACTGGTACCGTCATTCTTTCTTATTGTGTTTGAGTTTCCACTTGATTACACCGATTTATTTCATGCAGACAAATGTTGCTCTTGATGTAATAAGAAAGATGATGTATCAACCGCCATATTTGCTCCTGGATGGGTCTACGAAACTAACCAACCACCTGACTTTCAGACAGCCCAGAATCGGTAGGGTAATACTTTATTTTAGAAATTTCTTCAGAAAATTGCTACTGTTACTGTTGATTCATTTCTTCAAGATTTTACTCGGAAATTTTACTTGATTCCTTGTAGAAATTTTTTGATATAAAAAATAAGCTACAATGTCCCAATCATGGAGTGAGTCCTACTGCATTTCTGTTTATTTGTTCAGTAATAGTAGGCATTACTGTGTGACTTTTGTTTATTGATTGATATTTTGACAAGGAAAGCAGTCTGCTCTCTGAATTGCATGACATTCAAGTTCTCTTTGTCTTCTTCTTGGTTTGTGTTATTGTCAGAGAGTTGATTACTTTGTTTATAAGAGTTGGGAATTAGTGGTGCGAATTAGATACGTCTTGTTGGTTAAGGTGCTTGTGTATTGTCATTGTTGTCTTTCAAATTTCGACAGCTAAGCACTGGTACCTTGCTAATAGATTGCGGTTGGTGAAACTCATAAAAAAACACAACGTTGTGTTGTGTCATGTATGTTCTGTTCTGCATATACATCTTGCTAGTCTATGCGTATGTTCATGATATTTAACAGTTTGAGCAAAACATTGATCCGAAGCTCTGAACTATTCTCAACCAAAAAGTCGTTTAAGCCAGCATCTGAACTATTGATCTACCCGATTCTAGGTCTTTATATCATTTATTAGTATATTTTACCTTTTCCTTTTAGAATTTAATTGAATTCGTGTCATCGGTGTCATCATGTAATGTGTTTTAACCAGTAAACCAGTACGCAAGTACTTACTGCAGTCTGTTACTAGAGCAGATTTCAAACACTAGTTCAACCCAACTCCATCAAATGTCAAACTTTTCTGACTATCATTCTTTAATTTTGGTGTGTTTTGCTTTTAAAATGATATCTTTGATTGATATATATATTTTGTTTGCATTTGCAGTTGGTGGGGCCTTGTTGAGAAATCATGGGGATTACTTAAATACTACCCAAAACTACTGCCCTTCTACTCAAACTTTGATCAGGTTGTGACTTCATGCTATGCCTCTTTCTGATCAACTAATTAATTTGCATTCCAAGACACATTCCGCAATAGATTAGTTGTGAAATTAAGCTGAAAATGAACAGCCACAAATTTGTTTGGCTTTGTCCTGCAGTCTTTAGAAAACCTTTATATGGGAAAGTCTGCCACCTCTATGTAATGAGGACCTTTCATGTATGGACACTATATATGGTTTAGATACAGACTAGTTATTTTAATATATTCTTTGTATTTGTGTATGTTCAGGGCCATGGTTATCATTTTTCTATCGAAGGAAAGCAAGTATCGGGTGATCCTTGGTGCAATATTTCTCGGCAGAGCTTTCAAGTATGCATCCAGTGATTCTTCGTCTACTGTTGAATTGTTGATATTGCTTCCTTTAATGTTGCTAACTCTCTCAATAATATACACATACACAAAGTAAATGAAATGGATCTTTTGGATAAGAATGGGATGTTATATAAAATTGTATCTCTCTTTAAAGATGCTTATTATTTTGCAAACCACTTGCTCTTTAAAATTGTCATCTCGTTGGATATGTGACGTATAAAAGCAAGATTTTTACTTGTGTTTCATCTTTCTCTTTGTTCTCTAAAACAGCCTGTCCTTGACAACTTGGAGGATTCTAAACCAAATGGCATTCAAGTCTTGGTTGAGTAAGTTATCTTTTTTGCTTCTTTTGATATAAGGAAGTAGGTATTGCTAGTTAAAGGAAAAAAGAGAAAAAATAAACATCTAAGGTGTGTTTCTTCTGATATGTATTTGAAGCTCGGAACAAATCTGGTTTATTTGAACGAGTATAGAGCACGACTTTCTTGCCAATCTCTGATTATTGGTTATATGTGGTTAGTTTTAAGGATGCATCTTATAGCGGTGGAGGGAACATCACATTTAGAGGAACTCTTGAAGACAATGCTTATGTTACAACTCGCATCTTTCAAGGAGAGCTACCATTGAATGATCTGCCGCTCTACATTACATATTCTGTAAGTTATATGCCATATGACATAGTATAAATACTAACTTCGTAAGCATAAGCATAACTTTTCTTATGGCCAACAAGAAATTTCATTAAAAAAAATTGATAAATCGCCCTGGAATGAAAGGGGTGACAGAGTTTGCTACTATGTGAACCAAATATTAGGATGATGGGGGTCTGCACTTAATGGTGCCAACTAGGGCATACGGTGGATACAAAAGACATCCATTGAGTGGCTGTCTTCATCATTTATCCTATCTTTAGTGGTAATTACTGCAATGTTACATTGCATGGTAATATGATTAATCAACCACAACCAGATTGATTTCTTTCACCTATTCGATCCCCTCTGTCAGACATTTTAACCCACTCCGTTGATTTTTTCGGCATGGCAAGTAATTCTGCTTTTAGGTTTCATCTAGAGTGCAACACCATGAGCTATATAACTGCAAAGCCAGTTCAGAATCTATTCCAAGTCTAATTCCAAACCATCATTATTGGGAGAAGATGTTGTATATTGGCCTTGAACCAAAACCACATTAAATTTCTCTATTGTTAGATCTGCCAAAGAAATTTTCTATGTTATCAGTGCTCCTAGATCTCTTTAAGCTAGTAGAAGGGTTACTCTTAAGTTAATCCTTTTCAAAAGCAACAGCAAGTGTCATTCCCTATTACAGATGAGAAAGATTTTACTAGATTCCTGGGCTGATTTACTGTCAAGATAGTCTCCCTACTATGAAGATCAAAGTAATAAAGTTTCATGAAGGTCATAACCCAATTCTATAAACAATGTTACTGTCTTTCTCCCCTCAAATTGTTGATTATGGAATACATCACATTTCCATGCAGGTGAGGTCAGATGGCAACTCTTTATTGGGTCTAGCCCTGAAATTCTCGTCTGAGTTGATGCAAAGCAAAAGCAGTACTACCCTTCTTGCCTCTTGGGGAAAACCTTTGTATAGTTTTGGCCTCTTTGGAAGCAAGTTCAATAAAATTGTGATGCCACACAAAGTTACAAAGTTGGCAAGAGAAGATCAGACAGATCCAGAATGGAGCATACAGGAGAGTCGAATCACTATGCGTGGTTATACATTAACAGAGGTTCATATTGTATGCTACAAGCCAAAGCGCGAAATCAATGAGTTGAAACCAGTGCAAGATCACAAATTAGCTCAGAGCCCTTCAGATTACTATGCAGCACTTGGTCATATCGCCATTAAAAACTCCAACCTGAATTCAGACTTCCCGCCATCTACATCATGGGTAGTCGAGGGTCAAGATATCTCTTGGGGCTCAGATTCCCAGGGGTCGAAGACTGTAAGCATCAACATTGTATGGAGATTGAAAGGTGGGAATGATTTGCAGTTTCCCCAATACAATATCCATGTGGAGAAACTAGTTAAACAAGAAGGGGGTGGGGTGAAGGAGTATCTTGGTGTGGCAACTGCAGATGCATTCTACATTTCCAATTTTAACGTCCCTACAGGTATTTCAAGCCTTAAATTTATTATTCAAGTTTGTCGTGTTGATGGGGATTCCCAAAGCCTTGATTCCTCCCCGTCATATATTTTGGACGTTGAAGGGCATTAAACCTCGATTAGCCCTTGATTGTGAAGGACGGGCATTCTTGCAGAGGTTTGCTGCTCATATTGGAATTGCTGACATTGGGTTTAGGCAGAAGCTGGAAATAAAAGGCTGCAGTTCACATTTATCCATAGAAATAAATAAAAGATGCAGTCCTTATGGAGAAAGTCTATATTCAATACAATTGAGGAATAATTTTCTATGATTAATTCTGTTCTCTCATTTACCAATGATAAACAGCCTGACTAAAAAATAATGTTGATGGATTCATGGTAGCAATTATAGATGTGAATCAGATTTTATTGTAGCTAATACTGTATGATTCACTTTTTGAACCATTCTCGCTAATCATATTGTGTTAGTGTGGTCTTCTCACGGCAAATACGGTCTCTATGATTACTGGCTAAAACATCAAAATCACTTCTTTTAAGTAATAGGTTGTTGTTTTGGTGCATGTTTGGTTTGGGTGATCTGGGCTTCGGCTTTGCAACTTTGAGTATGGTGCGGAGTTCAGATCAGACATCTCTTTGATCGAAAACTGAACCAAGCATTTGTCTTTTCGAAAACATATCCTCATGGCTGAGATTGCCAGTTATGAAGTAATTCCTGTTTTCATTTGGATGAATGGTGAACTTGTCCTGCTCATTCTACACTGTGATTTCCACTTCCTAGTTTCATATAATTCTAGAAAGGCTACACTACTTAAAAGGTCATGAATACCAAGATCTTGATCACTATAGGTTCCATGTATCTCGTTACATGTGGAAGCCTCAACATCGGAACGACAGTGCCAGAGCCTCAACCATTACCAAGTTTCTTTAGTTAAAAGAACTTTCACCAAATTAGTTGATACTTGCAGAAATCGACGAAGAAAGCATTATCCATCAACCATAACTCTGAATAAGGTTCCTAACTTTTTTACCCTACGACAGACTACTTTTGGTTGCCCACACCTGATAACTGCCTGAATGTCATGTCCTTATTCCGTAGGGACCAACCAGACCACACCAAACAAATGGAAAGTGCAATCAATCAAACCAAATATCTACATTCTCACGTGACGAAAAATGCCCTACCGTAAACTTGACCACACAACCCCCAAAATATCTATATCAAACGCATTATACGCGCCAGTTTTAATTTGCTTCCGGTGCAATTCATTTCATTTTTATTGAAGTAAGGCGTTAGCTGAAGAAATTGTGAACATTCTCCTTGTACTTATAGCAGTATTTGGTAGATAAAGATGTTCAATCAGATAAAGAGAAAGACTTCAGTATTGTTTTAAAGACATAAGATTTGCTCCTGTCTTCAACATTTTTAGTCTAAAAAACATTATGAATGTAAAAAAAATGAGATTAAGAAACGTAAAACTCCATGTTAACATCCAACATTAAACCAATGAGGGCACTCCAAAATTTGGGAGAGACCGATATCTATCATTGAACTATATAGCAACAGGGGAGGTAGGAAAAGATCTATAGATATTTCAAAGTTGCATCAGTCATCTGTATATGCATCTTGTCTTGAACACTCTTCACAAATCTACCCTGCATAGTTAAAACAAACATAACTATCAGTAAAGCAAAAAAGATCGAAAGAAAGAAGAAACAAAAGATTGAAAGAGTTGCAAAGGCCACAAGAGGTGGAACCTTAAGTCTGGGTCTATTCTCTGCATTGATTTTGCGAACTTGATATCTTATCTTCTTAGAGTTAGAAAACAACCTACTCTGTTTCTTTTCTTTGTATCTCATCACACTTGCTTCCCTTCTAGTTCTCTCTTCTTGCATCACTGGCACCTCTCCCAACTGTTTGATTCAAATATTGTACACCCATTCAACTTATCAGCAAATTTATCTCATTTTGAAGACACCCGTTACGCTAAATTTGCCAATTCAACCTACTAATTTATAAGGACTAATGGAGTTAAAATTTAAAAAGAATACTTAATTAAAGTACAAGTTTAGTAGTGTATACATACAAAGTTGTTGATCGCGGAAAGTGAACATTCATCAGCCCAAAGTGAACCGCGGTCTGACCATGCATCCATAACTTCTTGATAGTTCAAACTCAAATTCAAGTTCACAGATAAGTTCTCCTCATCATCATCCCAAAACCCGGAAATTTCTCTTTTTGCAACATTAGTCACCATTTGTTCTTCTTCTTGTAACAATTGACTTGTGATATTCATCTTCTTATAATCCACTTCTTCAATTTGGAATTCATCCAAATCTAAGATGTCTGTCTCGAGTAAACTCATAGTACTACCATCTCCTTCTAACTTTTGTTCATCTTCAATCCCCCAAATGTCCTCCAATTCATCCATGATATCGATCTCATCCACCGTGTTCAATGACAAGTAAATGTCATTCGTTTCTGATGATTCCGGAACAGAATTGTCTGGAACCTGTTGCTCTTCCTTCTTTGGGCTTTTTAGGATAGAACTGAACCTCCCCATCTCTCTTCTGTTTTTTTCTCTATCTCTCTATCCCTGTAAAATGTATGTGCATGGATATTTGAATAAGAGATGGGAAGGGATAATAGGTTGATATGTTCTTGGCAGTTTATCCTACTTGGCACCTTATCCTTCAACCACTGGTTGTCCCAAAAAGAGAAAAAAATAACTCTTTTAACGTGCAGCTTTTTTTAAGTTCTTTTATTGAAGAATTTACACTTGAAAGTGAGATACAAAGTGGCAGGTTATTGTGTATATTCTTCCGCAGGGGCCAAATTCACCATGCATGATTGATTGCCACTTAACCTTGTAGATGAGTTAAAAAAGCAAGGATGGCCTTGTTGCTGGTTCATGATTGTGGGGATCTTGGATTGGCACGGTGAGCTGGGCCTTGAACCATGTTGGACTTGGACATTGCAGGTTGAGAGGGCAAAAATAATTGATCAGAAATCATTTTGTTTCCTGAGTACCATGGGGTCTCCCAGTAGAGGCATTGACATGGTAGTTGAACTAATGTAAGTACCCGATCTACATGGTATGATATTGTCCGCTTACGAGTACCATGAGATATCCTGGTAGAGGTATTGAGATGGTAGTTGAACTTGTGTATGATACTGTTCACTGGTAGTTAAACTTATGTAACGACCCGATCTACATGGTACGATACTGTACGCTTTAGTCCTTACCACCCGCATGAATTTAAAATGCATCATACCAAGGGAATTCAACCTCGCACATATATAGCACATCCCCTTCTCTTACCTAGACGATGTGGGACTTAACACTTAGGTAGTTTCTCAGTCTCTGAGCTCGTCTACACATGGTAGCTTACCAGCCTCTGAGCATGCCAGCACACAAAGCCAACAACCTCATAGCTCACTCACACATGATATTCCATCAGCCTTTGAACCCGCCCACACAAAAGACTATTACAGAAAGGTAATTTAGATACTAGGCATCACGATGCATCAGACTAGGTTTTTTTTTCAAGGCAAAGAAGAGTTGAAGGCCCACTCAAATGAAAGAACTACAAGAGACCCAAGTGCAAAAACTGAAACCATAATTCCCTCCCATGTGGAACTCCAAGGAAGTAACTAACAATCGAAGTAGTAAAACTTTTTACAAGGATATACCAAGCATATCAGTCTTTGTTATCAATGTTACATTGCTGGTGATTGTGGTAAATGATTGTTGACATATATGGGTGATGTAGCATGGCACTGGTTGCGCTATAGTGGTTGCAGTGACAGTATTGAATGGTCTTCGGATAGAACTTTAAGATTTTGTTTTCCTCGGATTTTTTAGACTTCCATGAAATAAACACTAGAAAATTTCCGATTGATACATTGTAAATTTTCATTAAAACGAGTACTAATAGATTGAATATGCGTATAGATGTACTGGGTATGCCTTGGTTTAATCGTGAATACACCCTAGACCTAGACCGAAACACATGAAATAAAAACTGAGACTAAATCCAAACCCCCAAGCGAAATGGATGTTATTATCAGCAACCTACAACTTAGCCTACTCTATTTGACACAAAATCAAACTAGTTTTGAAAATGGTGGTCTAATATATGTGTGTTGAATTCTGAAACCAATAAACACATTGAAATAAACAAAGAAAGGAGATTTTCTTTGTTAATTTTCTACTCTGTAAAGGTATAAGTCAAGGGAATTGCATAAGAAACTTGAAAAAATGAGCTCTCTGTATAAGTCAATAAGTTGAGGAAGAAGACATTGCAATTTAGTTCTTCCAAAATGTCGGAGAAAAATAGATGGTGTCTTTGGTCCTTATATTATTAGTTTAATCTTCATGTTTTATCGGCAAAAAAAAAGGCAAATGCACGGCAAGTAAATTTTGTCGGTTGGCAATGGATAATTCAGTGAATGTAATCAATATTTTGTTCGAGACAAATGAAATATGCAAATCTTTTACTGATGGCAACTTTGAAAGGAATTGAAATGTAGTTACAAAACGGGTCATGATCAAATGACTCATGAACTTTGAAAGTGAATGATATAATTGTGGTGTAAAATTCCAAATCTATGGCCGATCTGAATAATAAACAAATGACACAAAAGAACCAACCACTTCTTTGGTATCTTATAAAACTCTTTAACCAAAAACTCTATTAATCAAATGGTTTAGGAAGAAGTTTGGAAAAACTGGGCTTGGAAGCATTAGTCCTCGAGCCCTCAAGAGCGAAAATCGGTTTCCATCGTTTGCTTCGTCTAGTTTTGAAAATGAACCCAAGTTCGAGATTTAATCGATAAAGCAGATACATATAAAATAGACTTCTTTTGGTCCTACTTAGTAATTTTGTTTCTGAAGGTTCACTTCAAATAAGCAATGTTTTCAGACTACAGATTCTTTCTTTCTGTATTCCTTACGTACATCGAAGCTTCATGACCTGAACTGAGAAATGCCTTTCGCATTTCCATTTACTAATTTGTCCATCTAAAGTCGTCGAATTTCTCAAAATGCTAAGCTATGCACATGCAAAGCGCAATATACTTATGATTTTTAATTTGATTTGGTTCTTCAGTAACATTTTAATTATACATCAAAACCATATCTTAAATGCTCTAAGTTTGTCCTTTCATACAAGTCAATTATAGCCAAAGAAATTTGTCCTTTCATACAAGTCAATTATAGACAAATGATATTGCCATATTGAACTTTCCAACCTGTCGGCAGCGAGCACTTATCATGGCAGCAGAAAGTTACCGGACAACAACGTTTGGAACACAAAAATGTTTCAGATTAATTTACATTAGTAGAAATATGAACTTAACAGCTCACCGACGTCTACTTCAGTCTATGCTAATGATAGTAATAGTAATGGTAGTATTGATGGTTTTGAGATGGGATGTACTTTGAACTTTGAACGTAAATAGTTTTTCCTTTTAAGTGATATAATTTCGGATTTTTAAATTTAAACAAAAAAAAAAAAAAAAAAAAAAACCCTATCCAAGAGCATACAAAGTTTTTTGTGTAAATATTTTGACAGTGATCAATGCCACTAATAATCCAGATTTTGTCTATAATCCATACATGATGAGCAGAGAACACATGCAAACTTTTCTTCTTCGTAGTACTCTCTCCATTATTAATACCTAAAAGTTCGATTTGATAATTATAAAGCATCAAATTTTGACTTAATGGAGATGCGTTCTCATTAAAGAAAACGAAGGGAGAATCTTTAGATCAGATGTTGGTTTGTTTTTGTTTTACCACCTTTAAAACAATGCATTGATTCAGACACATTAATGGAGAAGAGATGAGATGAATCGATTCACTTAAACAAATAAATAAGAATAGAAGCTTAGATTAACAAAATGTTTGTAATCTTTCCATGAACATAGCACTTTAAACCCAAATATTAACTAGATTTCACTCTTCTTCCGCATATAAATATATCTGATCGAGAGCCCCTCCCACCGACCCCTCTCACGCGTTATCAACCCCACATTACTTAAGTAAGCTTTGTTTGTTTAGTAAGTAAACCCTATTTTACTCCATATGAACATGCTAGGGTTGACCCCCGTATCCTTGTTTACTACACAAACTAATCTAGAGTAGAAATCCTACACCGCCGACGTAGAATAAGTACTTTAACATGAGAGGTTCTTTGTTCTTATCAGATGCTGTGCTAGTAATCATCAAGAGAAGAAGATAGCATTCCAATCTTTGAGTAAGAAAATATAAGCATTATGAGGAGATGTAATCGTAGAAAGGAAAACATGTTCTTCATTAATTTGATTAATTAAGAAGCTAAATCATGTCCAGAGAGATTCCCTCTTTAGGGGGTCTTGAATTACATTGCTAGAAGAGGCAAAATTGAGGTACTGATGAGGAAGGTTATCTAGGTTGTTTTGGAGCAAAAGTGATTTGTCATCTGGCTCCATCATGTGTTGATGATGATTAGGCAGAGTTGGCTGGTGTTGCATCTGGATGCAAAGGATCTCGGCTTGAGCTACAGCTAGCTGCATTTGCAATTGTGAGACTTGGTTCTGAAGATAAGATATGGCCCCAACGCATCCGTAGACTGGGTCTCGTACTCTGGCATTCGCCTCATACACTAGGCTACTCACTGCATCGGCTCTTTGATGAATGGGAAGCTCCTGTATGCAAATGAAAACATAAGTCAAATAGCTGAACATTATTGTTGCATAAATCTTAACAGGAACTCTACACAACTAGGGACTGCTTTTGAATCATCAAATACAAATAGTACGATGGCTGAGTTTCTGTGAAGTCTTCCGTTTTCCTTATCACATTTCGGTGTAAGGATGGATGACGTTCTTAGAAGTCTTCTTATTGATTTGAAGGAAAGGATTAAATATCAAAATCAACTTTGGCCTTGAAAAAAATGAACATATATAATATGGAATCTATGACAAAACATCTTTATATACTTCGCTAGCTATAGTACTAGGTTCATACAAGCATGCTGTGGTACACATTGGTTATGTCAAATACATCAAGTTATATGTAGCAAGGAAGTTAATTACCTGTAACATTTTGCTAATATTGCTAGCACCAAAGACCTTATGAACAATGGCAAACTTGTGTGGATCATCAGAAGGGAAGTAAGGGGCGAAAATGCAGTCCTTGGCACACCTGCGTCGCAGCAATTTGCAGGAAGCACAAGGTGAAGTTCCTCCCATTATGGTTTTGGTATTGAAAACAAATAAGGAAGAAGAGAAAGACTAGAGAGGAGTTCTTTCTGAGCTCAAGAAAGGAGATATATACTTCTTAGCACAAAAAGGTAAAGAGTTGTTGAGGAGAATGTGAAATTGAGGGTCCCTATTTATAATGTTGGTGTAGAGGGGCCGAAACAGTTGTAGAGATCAACATGTAACTAGTTGTAATTATACAAGAAAACAAATAGGCCACTTAGCTTATTTTCAAATGACCAAGCGCGTTTACGATTCTAACCTTGCGAATGAAATGATATTCACTTGGTATCAAGGCTAGTTTCGTAACTAAAACAACCAAAATTTTATATGAAGCACGTAGAGGATTGAAAAAGGGGGAAGGTGAAGTGAGAATGGTTGACTGCCATGCAATGCAATGCAATGCAGTTGTTTAGCTTCCACGTTCTCTCCTTTGAATTTTCTTCTTCTTCTTCTTCTCTCTCTCTTCTTTCAAACTACAGAGAGAGAAAGAAAAGGAGGTCTAGAGAGAGAAAGAGAGTTGGTAATTACTAATTAGCAAGCTAAGGTTTTTGGTAGAGTTGGAAATGATGAACAGATACCCAAAACCGGATGAGAGGAGAGGAGAGGAGAGGAAGGAAACCAAGACAGAAGGGTTCAACGTGAATGTTTGACAGACATTCACGTGCCACACCACACTCCCACCACACTAGCTCATTTCTTCTCTATAAGTACCCTTCCTTAAATGTCTTTGTTCAAGTGTTAATCGATGTTTTGAAGTATGAGCCTATCGATCTGATGTTCAGCTAAATATTAAGTTTTCGATGTTGTTCTAGAGATGATCACAAATTCATTTAGATGGTAATCACAAATTCAAGTATGCTCTCTACAAGAGAATCGTCAATGAAGTACCAACTCAATGGTATACTTATGGCGGATGGAATCACAGGTTCAAGATTCAAACTGCATCATATATCTTATGTAAACTCCTTGAAGAATCAATTTTCTGTTACGCAAGATGGAACTATTACATTTTTCAGGAATTAAGTCTACAGCTAGAGCAGCCCAGGGGACATGCTTGACTAACTCAGTCTTCTCACCTAATCTTTTTGTTACAAAAACAACAAAAATAGGCAAATGGGATATAAATTTTCAAAATGCACCAAAACCATTTCTTGTTCGCGCTCTCATCATTCAAAGCCATCATCCATGTTGCATAAAGGAATCTACTTAACTAAGATTGTGAGAAAAAACAATGTTCAAGCTAAGGTCATGGAGATTTTAATATTACCACTCTAAGAAAACACCAACTAAGAGCATTAATGAGGAACACTTAATGAGATCCGACATAAAACTAAGGTCTAAACAAATTTTTTAAAAACCAATTTCGAGGGAAAAGGATCATTATTGTGAGAGTTGTAGAACCCTAAGTTTGGGCATTAAATGCACTCCACATGATTCTAATCACCCCAGTCTCTCTTCCAAGAAAAATATATAGCTCTCTTTCCCTAGTTGTCAAAGTCATTGTGTCATGTAAACTAAACTTATTATATCTCTATTAGACCCCCTTAAAATATTTTAATGGGGTGTTGAAATTTTCTCTTCTCAATAGGGGTTTACATTTCCTAGGGTTAAAAAAAACGGACGAAACCGATTAAACGGATCGAATCAATTAAAATTGAATTAATCGATTCAAGTTCGATTCGGTTTGGTGTCGATTTAAAAAAATGTATTAAAACCGATATTGTCGGTTCGATTTTCAATTTTTATCCAATTATAACTGACAAAACTGAACTGACCAAATATATATATAAGTTGTATATATATTTTACATAAAAATAATATAATATGTTTAAATAGTCGGTTTGGTTTATTTTGGTTTTATGTCAGTTCCAATCGGTTAGTTTGGTTTACGATTTACCTAAATTATAATCAGTTTTATTTTCTTAATAGTTTGTTTGATTTCAATTTAAAAATTTTCAAACCAACCAAAATTGATTTGATTATCGGTTTAGATGAAAAACCAAAACGTCGGTTCAATTTTCAACCCTAACACCATCTCACAATGAGAGAAGAGAAGCTCGGGAAGAAGAGACGACCACATAAATGGGTGAGAGAAGCTGAAGCCTTGTTTGTTGTTTCTTGGTGTTGTTTAAGCTAATAAACAAGGGTGAAAAAACAGACATCTTATAAGGAAAAACACGCGAGCTCCAATGCACACATTTATTGTGCATTGTGGAAAGGAACTAGATTCGCTTATGAGATGCATGGTTTTCTTTCTATCCATAAAACTATATATGGTGGCAATGTTGACATTGCCAATGACGATGGTGGTAGCACTAATTTGATCACCCAGTTCG
The DNA here is from genome assembly GCA_003290165.1 of Berberis thunbergii. Taxonomy (NCBI): domain Eukaryota; kingdom Viridiplantae; phylum Streptophyta; class Magnoliopsida; order Ranunculales; family Berberidaceae; genus Berberis; species Berberis thunbergii. The sequence continues at coordinate 339,925 of QNQO01001160.1, forward strand.
TTCAATCTCGTGCCTTGTGATACGGTGACATTAATGGTGTGTTTGATTGCATGAATCCTATGCTATAAAAATTCATGAGAAAACTCCTATATTTTAGGTTAATTTGAGGTTTCACTCCACATTCACCATTTTATTTTGTGATCAATGGTGTGGGAATTGAAGTCCCATGAACATGAAAATCACATGCCTTAGAGGATCAATGAGTGAGATTCTCATAAACATGAGACTTTCATTCTCACCATTCATCACAAAATCGTAGAATGATATATCAATTTAGCCTTAAATATAGGAGTTCCCTCATGAATTTCTATGGCATAGGATTCCCTGCAACCAAACACACCCTAAGATGTCTCAAACGCGTGTTTTTTAGTTTTTGCATATTCTAAGTTGATTATAATCTTCAACTCTTAAGTCTCTAAGTTAATACAAATTGTATGTCCATCGCAAAACCTTTTGAGTAATATTGGGATAGATAATGCACCTTGATTTTGTCGACATTTATTGCATACATGTTACATATTGTTGAAGTGTACTTGGAATAGAGAGATTCTAAATGTCGAGGGAATGAGCGAGGAAACGAGCGAGGGAAATGAGGTGGCGAGGTGAAAGCCGTTCATTTCCCTCGCTCGTTTCCTCGCTCATTCCCTCGACATTTAGAATTTCTCCTTGGAATATATAACATACAACCATGGGCAACAAGTTGACATTGTCAACTAGAAAAATAGTTTACCAAATTGTTTGACAAATACAAATCTATGGCAACAAGTTTTTTGAATGTTTAGTGCTGGAGTTGGTTGTGACGATGAACTTAAAGAGTAGTTCAGTCAAGGACAATGAAAATGTAGTAATTTCCAGATATGGGACTGTTTTGTGTACTGATTTTATAGATTATGAAGGTATTATAAAAAAAAATTCTTTTCGGCTGCTTTTCTTCACTAGTTTACCTGTAGCTTTAGTTGATATACTATATGATACTTTTCATTTTAACACAGTGCAAGCAGGGAATCAAGCAGCCGAAGTAAGCCAAGCAAAACACACCCAGAGCGGCACTCGAAGAATAGTTGAATTGATTTTTAATATGTTTGTCAATATACTAATTACCTTAATTTTTAATTAGAGCAGGATAGTAGATAATATGTAAATGAATATATAGATCAGGTTCAGACATTCGTACGGGAAAAAATAAGGATGTTATCAGAAATTTTCCAAATAACATAGAAGAATGAAATATGAGTGTTTGTGGATAGTAGACGACAGTACATTGTAAGTGACCCAGACTTGTGCGTAAATCATATGCTATCTTACTTTACTGAGAACTCCTAACCCTATCTAGTGAATCTTTATTACCAAATTGCAGACTTCACCAAATCACAGAATTTACTTGACTGAATAGAGACAGAAGAAATCACAAGACCGCAATGTTACTACTCGTGATGCTGAGGCTTGCTACAGGGAAAATGTTAAAGGGCCAATCCCATAAATTTTATGACTGTCTGAACTGAAATAGGAGCATTGGAAGCTCAAAAAGATGAAAATGGGTGGATTTCATTAGACAAATTTTATCCCAGAGAACTTGGTCAAGATATGGTTTGCTTGAAAATGAAGCAAATACATATGAGGAATTCAAAACTTGAGTTTATACCCAAAGTTTATATGAAGTATAAACCATAGGGAAATAGTAACTCACAATGAACGGGTGTTTATGATTTTTAACTGACCCAAGTTCAAATACCTTAGAACTGCCCTGCATCAAGTAGAAACAAATATTATAATCTGATGTAAACATCTTTCAGATTTTCTCTCAAAAAAAAAATGAATAAATACGCTTTCATCTTATTAGTTAGGCTATAACTTTTCATAACCTATCAAAGCATCCATAATCAACATAAACTACCTAGCAGACATAATTTATGAATACGATCACTTCTGATCATCCATGATACAACACTAAACGCATATAAGAGATCTTGGACGTTTTCCCGGTTCACACATGTTGAGGCGAAATTGATATCTATCCAAATCCGATGGTCAAAAAACAAGCAATTTTATATTCCTAACAAAATGTACAAACAGAGATTGGAACAAATTATTAGTTTCTTCCCAAATTACAACTCTGTGAGCATATTGATGAACTCGAATATTTCATGTTCAGTTTCATTCCTCCATAAAGATCAGGGTTGGGTTTTGTTGACATACATTTGCAAGTGTATTGAAAAAATCAGCATGAACTGTCACAGCCTTGTGCTCATGCTAAGAGCACACAATTAGCTCAAGCCTAATCTAGGTGTTAAAACATAATCAATGAATTTCAACAGAACAAGATATGCCATGTCTCAGTCATTTTCTTGTTCGAATTCACTTAAGCATCCGAATCAGCTTATATACAAGTTCAAAGATTTTGCAGTGAAATCAAATCTCACCATGTTGTCCACAAGGCAAAGATATTCATTATATGTTCCATATTCTTCTTCCTTGCTTTCCTTTTCTAATATAGACACTTAAGAAGAGGCTGTTTTGCTAACTTAATCACAATTTATGGGACTGTTTTGTGTACTGATTTTATAGATTATGAAGGTATTATAAAAAAAATTCTTTTCGGCTGCTTTTCTTCACTAGTTTACCTGTAGCTTTAGTTGATATAGTATATAATACTTTTCATTTTAACACAGTGCAAGCAGGGAATCAAGCAGCCGAGGTAAGCCAAGCAAAACACACCCAGAGCTGCACTCGAAGAATAGGTGAATTGATTTTTAATATGTTTGTCAATATACTAATTACCTAAATTTTTAATTAGAGCAGGATAGTAGATAATATGTAAATGAATATATAGATCAGGTTCAGACATTCCTACGGGAAAAAATAAGGATGTTATCAGAAGTTTTCCAAATAACATAGAAGAATGAAATATGAGTGTTTGTGGATAGTAGACGACAGTACATTGTAAGTGACCCAGACTTGTGCGTAAATCATATGCCATCTTACTTTACTGAGAACTCCTAACCCTATCTAGTGAATCTTTATTACCAAATTGCAGACTTCACCAAATCACGGAATTTACTTGACTGAATAGAGACAGAAGAAATCACAAGACCGCAATGTTACTACTTATGATGCTGAGGCTTGCTACAGGGAAAATGTTAAAGGGCCAATCCCATAAATTTTATGACTGTCGTCTGAACTGAAATAGGAGCATTGGAAGCTCAAAAAGATGAAAATGGGTGGATTTCATTAGACAAATTTTATCCCAGAGAACTTGGTCAAGATATGGTTTGCTTGAAAATGAAGCAAATACATATGAGGAATTCAAAACTTGAGTTTATAGTTTATACCCAAAGTATATATGAAGCATAAACCATAGGGAAATAGTAACTCACAATGAACGGGTGTCCATGATTTTAAACTGACCCAAGTTCAAATACCTTAGAACTGCCCTGCATCAAGTAGAAACAAATATTATAATCTGATGTAAATATCTTTCAGATTTTCTCTCAAAAAAAATGAATACGCTTTCATCTTATTAGTTAGGCTATAACTTTTCATAACCTATCAAAGCATCTATAATCAACATAAACTACCTAGCAGACATAATTTATGAATACGATCACTTTTGATCATCCATGATACAACACTAAACGCATATAAGAGATCTTGGATGTTTTCCCGGTTCACACATGTTGAGGCGAAATTGATATCTATCCATCAAAAAATAAGCAATTTTATATTCCTAACAAAATGTTAAAACAGAGAACGGAACAAATTATTAGTTTCTTCCCAAATTACAACTCTGTTAGCATATTGATGAACTCGAATATTTCATGTTCAGTTTCATTCCTCCATAAAGATCAGGTTTGGGTTTTGTTGGCATACATTTGCAAGTGTATTGAAAAAAATCAGCATGAACTGTCACAGCCTTGTGCTCATGCTAAGAGCACACAATTAGCTCAAGCCTAATCTAGGTGTCAAAACATAATCAATGAATTTCAACAGAACAAGATATGCCATGTCTCAGTCATTTTCTTGTTCGAATTCACTTAAGCGTCCGAATCAGCTTATATACAAGTTCAAAGATTTTGCAGTGAAATCAAATCTCACCATGCTGTCCACAAGGCAAAGATATTCATTATATGTTCCATATTCTTCTTCCTTGCTTTCCTTTTCTAATATAGACACTTAAGAAGAGGCTGTTTTGCTAACTTAATCGTTGGAGAAATGCAGAATGAAGGGAGGGATGTCAATCCATTCAACTTTCATTGTGTACATACCAAACCACTAAAGCATGTATGTTGGATGTTGAACACAAAGATATGTTGCTAGAGGCCACTTTGTGTCATTGATTATTAACTCTTGGGTTTGTGGCTCAGTGTGAAGGCTTAGGATAAATACCAGATTGTGGAATAAACAATAAAATGGGCACTACTGCAGCGTTTTCACATAAAATCCCACAAGGCCCGTTGCATCGTTAAGTTGGGGGCATTATTAGTGCTAAAGGGGGAGAAATTCCATAAAATTATGTGTATATAAATATATAAATATAAATATAAAGAAGAAAACTCACCTTCTGTCATGTTGTCTTGTTTTAACTCCAGACATACGATATCAATGTGGTGCCTGCAAGGACGAAGGAATTGGATTATAAACATGGATTCTTCAAGTATGCTATCTAATGGAACTTTTCATACAGTGAAACTGGAGTTAAACATCAGAACAATGGAAAACGCTATGAACTAAGAATAGAAAGTTTTACCCTGTGATTAAACAGAGATTTTTGGTACTCACTTTCGACTGGAAGACAGGAGAAACAGCAGTATGCACCCTTCTTCGCCCTTAAATCATTAAAAATGGTTTGGCTTGTCAGATGATCCCAAGATCCATGCTCTGATATTATCTGCTATTTCTCAATTGCCAACGTGAAGTGCATCGTAATAATTGTAGATATATAACCTTGGGTAAAGAACAAGGTCAATATGTACAATCGAATATAATTTCACTATAGAATAGAGCAGGACCTTTGATACCTCAGTGAATTTCAGATGATGTAAACAAATTAATAAACTGAAATCAAATATGTTATCCGGTGATCCAGTGAAATGCAGAACCTAATATGGGATAAAAAGATCTCTAGCAGTCCATATAAGATACCCCCCAATACGAATCATAAATTATTCCAAATCTACTTAACCTAGCAAAATTATACAATCTCGCTGAATATTGTGTGCAGACCTATTGAAATTCCAGTAAGTACGTGATAATAAACTATAAGAATGAACCTGATTGCTAGTGAGATTTCGTATCTCTGAAACATATCTGATACCTGAGTTAGTAGGCACCAAAAATTCACTCAAACTTCCCGTAACCTCTTAATTTGTGATATAGTAAAACTGTAAGAAACGAACCCTAATGTTGATATATGAGAGGCATATCTCTGATACACAGCAAAAAAATTCAGGTGGGTAACCTCAAATAGTTTCAGAATTTGCTGAAGTAACTGTATCGTTTTAATATTCTTGAACTCAAATTCTTGAATAATGTTCCAAAAATTATCTCGGAAATTTGTTTGCGTGGATGATACTCCAACCATGTTGGATTCTAGCTTCACAAGTATTAGTTTACCATCATAACCATGCATTAAATGATTGAAAATGGCAACTCAAGCGGTAGTAATTTGTTCAGTGATTTGTGTTCATGAGCATGCACAGGCAATTGTCACAAGTAAAACAAGTACCGGAATTCATTAAGGTGCACCATGACTAACAACACTATTTAAATGCTGTTGTCAAACAGAGTGGTTAAAATAACGCTTGTAGTTAAGAATGGAACAACCACTTACTAAGAAATTGCTAACTGATGAATGACCGACTGTGCAATGTAGGACTAAGATCATTTGCAATAACTGAAAACAGGTTTCAATTCCAACTTCCAAGTATTTTGTATTAACAAGGGTGACTTTCAAAATCTAAAAAGTTCAACCCTTTTTTGTAGAACAAATGCATAATAACAAGATGACCATCAACTAAGACCACAAAAAATTAGTATGTTTAACAATATGTGAAGATTCTACTTTCATATGTGATATGACCCATAAAAAGATTTTACAATGAAGACCTCTTTAGCATGATCCCTTCCTCCTCACTGGCATAGAGTTCAAGCCTGACTATTCAGCCTTGGTTTATTTCAGCTACAAATTGATGTTATAAGGTCTTACCCCCACGATTTGACATGAGAGAAGCAGCAGCAGCAGCAACAGTAGGAACAACTCCAGCTGAAACACCTGGCTTTGATAAGTGCAGGAGCCTAATAAAAAGCTGGTATTAATAAATTTGAGAAAGCAAAGCAATGGAGAAAAAAAAATCTGAAACACTTGTCAGTTATACTGCTCCAGATGAAGCCTGAATCAAAATCTTGATGCAGTTGAACCCACTTTTTTTTTCCCTTTCTTTAATCCTAAAAAGGATGACAAAAGAGCAATCACTAATCCAGTTTAAATGCTTAGGCCAAAACATGAACAAGGTCAACCTCTGTCTTCAACTACTTTTTTCTGTGCAAAAGATACATATGAAGTGATCTGTAACACCAGTGTTCTGAGTGACATTTGATATTGGACATTTGGACCAATATGGTGGCAGACCGAAACCATTTTGATAACACACTAGAGATTTTCAGTGAAAAAGAAAACCTACTCAGATAATTACTAAATTTATTTGAAAAAAAAATGATGATGACTATGCACTGCCACTTGGTGGTCTTCTGGTCAATCATCTGGAGGCTGTTCCTAGAGTAAATGTGCTGCCAGGTAAGCATGCCACAGATGCCACTAATAATTACTCCAATCAAGAAGACAAAAAAAACTTACGGTGCTAGATACTCACAGAAGGATGAAATAGCAGCAATGACTTCGACATAATTATCAGCAGCAGCAAGAGCTGTAACTTCAACCAATTGAATACCTGGTGTCACTGTGTCAAGAATACATAGATGTCCAGCTATGCAATATGAACTATCATCCTACTTGTACATAGATGTCCAGCTATGCAATACTTGTAATTTGTTAGGTTGTTAGGTCTAGTTTGTTAGTTTGTGAAGTGAAGAATGTTTCAAGGATGTTCCAAATTTGTGATGATGTGTTGCAGCCTACTAGCCTTGTGAGAAGGGATTCATTCATGGAGGAAAGAAGCCATGAGAATAGTAACTGATCTTGTTGCTCCCAGGCAACAAATTCTGGATTGACATTGTTGATAACTTGATCTTCTGCAGTAAGAAAACGTGCTACTGATGTGTCTTTCTCAATGTACCTCTGAAGTTTGTGTCCTCGAATGGTAGCCAACACTTGCTGTTTCCACAAGAGGTAGTTATGCTCATTCAACTTCACAGATAGAGCATGTGTAAACATGACTGGCCTTTGCTCTGGCAAAACAGAGCAAGTTGCAACATTTGAAGATGATTCGTCTGCCATTAAAGCTAGAAAGAATTGAAGTGAACAAGAGAAGAAGAAAGGAGAGAAAGGAGGAGACTAAGCTCTGATACCATGTTAGAAACAAACAGAGTTTGCAAATGAAATTGTATATTGTGATTCATGTGTCTTAGAGTACATGTTACATCATATATATATAGAGTATTTGAGTCAAGCTGTTAGTCAAAACAAACTAACAAACTAGACCTAACAACCTAACAGATTACAAGTATTGCATAGCTGGACATCTATGAACTGTCATCCTACTTGTACATAGATGTCCAGCTATGCAATACTTGTAATTTGTTAGGTTGTTAGGTCTAGTTTGTTAGTTTGTTTTGACTAACAGCTTGACTCAAATACTCTATATATATATATATGATGTAACATGTACTCTGAGACACATGAATCACAATATACAATTTCATTTGCAAACTCTGTTTGTTTCTAACACACTGGGACTGCCTCCTCAGTAGCATGAAGTTTTAGCATTTTGTCAACTGAATCCTACCTTAAGTAGCTCATGGTCTAATTTGTACTCAAGTGAATAGAAGAAGCGAAGTGCATTCTTGCTTAGTTTGCTTTCCACCATTGTCCGCACTGCAACTGAAATTTGCTCAGCACCAGCACCTCCCATTGCACCCCCAACATGCCGGCAGCCCTGTACAATCAACATTGTAACAGATCATTTGTTTTGACTTGATAGTTGACACAAATTTCTAAGAAAATGTCATCGAAAATTGAGGTAAATACCAATTTGGTGTGGGCTGTTCAAGGTCACATAAGAGGCGGACTTCGGAGGATACTGATCCTGGAACAAGATATATCGTTAATAAGACGAGAATACACCCACAAAACCAGTAAAAAAGATGAATTGAGAATCCTTCTACACATTTATTCATAAAAATTCAGATACTCCATCGAATGTGAGGGGAGATTTCACAATATACTTTTCATTGTTTATGCGCATAAGCAAATTTTAGGTAAACAGAAGCACAACCTCTAATCCCTAATTTTGAGCTATGAACCTAAATCCTCTTCATAGATACCAAAAATCTCCATCAAACACTTCTACAACTGAAATTGCAGATGCATGTATACATTTTTTTCACCAATGAATTACACCTATACTATACAGATAAATGTGACATCAAATGAATGGGGGACAACCTAGGTGAGGTAATAGAATGAATGGTCCTACTGACCATCATCACATGGCATCATGAAGGCACCAAAAGCCATGAGGCGGCACCTATGCAGCTAGCATGGAGGATCCTCACCTCCAGACTTATACCAAAGATTAATCTTACCAAGGTTTGGTACACTTTTCAAACATAATTCATGTATCCTAAAGCACTCTTTGGCAACTCCACAAAGGCCTTGAAGGAGAATCTCAAGAGCTTCAACATGTTGCAAGACAATACTCAAATGTTATACCAGAATATAGTTCCATATTCTTAACGAAGTCGATGAAGATGCCATAAAAGGTAATCAACAACATGGATGCTAGTATAATTAAGGAGAGAATGTAGTGAATTCAATAGGGTTGAACAAAAAACCGACCAAATCGAATAAACCGACCAAATCGAATAAACCGACCGAACCGATCAAAACCGAACCGACCGGTTTGGTTCGGTTTGGGTTTAAAAAAATCAAAACCAAAGTGGTCGGTTCGATTTTCGATTTCTATGTGATTTTAACCAACAAAACCGAACCGGCCCAATATATAATAAATAATATGTATATAATATGAAAATAATATAATATGTATAAAATAGTTGTCGGTTCGGTTTTAGTTTGATTTCGGTTACGGTTTGCATAAATGAAAATCAGTTCGATTTTGTTAATGGTCGGTTTGATTTTGGTTTAAAATTTTTCAAATCGACCAAAGTCGGTTCGGTTCACGGTTTTGGTGAAAAACCGAACCGACGGTTTGGTTTTCAATCCTAGAATTCAATCAATTTTAAGAAACTGAATAAATCTTTATTTTTTATTTTGGCACTTAGAAATAAATCGTGTTTAAAAGAAAATAAGAATTTCTTCTGATTATAATAACAATTAAATTTTTCAAATCCTTGTGTGAAATATATTATCACCAATCAAAGATCAAACGCTAGTATAGAACAAAAAATGAGAAGGCCTACAACTTTTGATGGTCTGATGCTCATCATCATCATCAAAGCCCATTCTCGATACTCTCGGGGTCGGGGTCGGGGTTAACAAAACAAAGTAAATGCAGTCTAGCTACAGCATCCTTGTTAGCACTTAATTAGATAGTGAAGGTCCAGTAAACCTCTGTGAGACAGATAAATATTAGCAACCTGCAGAACAACTGATAAGAACAGTAAGTGAAGCTTACCTGTGTCTCTATGATTCCTTCAACTACACACTCCATCATAATCTTAATTCCTCTGGTTCAACATAACACTTCCATGTGTTAATGTGATACAAAATACTACAACATTCAAGCAAATTACTGATAGATAAATAAATTAATTCATTAAGTAAATTTTTCAAACAGACAGTAGAGGTATCAATAGAAATTACTAATACCTGAAAACAAGTGACATACAAGAGTTTGTTAGTCTTCAAATGACCAATGGGAATATAAAATTTGCTTCGACTAACCTACTAGATTTGTTTCAAATTTAACGAGGGAGAAAAGAAATTTGCGGTTATAAGATTCTAGTCATACTTAGCATCACTCGAAGCGCCATTACCGGAAACTTGGATGAAGATGTCAATTAAGTAATAAACTGAAATCAATAAGCCATCCAGTTAAATGCAAGATGCTAACCTAATTTGCGATAACAAGTTGTCATGTATTTCTGCAAAAAAAAAAAAAAAAAAAAAAAGCAAACTGAGAAAAAGAAGAAATAAGCTCTGCTGTTTTGGAGGGAAAAAGAAGTACAATTGAATCCAAATTCAAATGAGGGGCAGTCTTGTAATTAGGGAAAATCTGTTAGTTGAAGTCTTGGGGATTAGAACACGTGTAAGGATCAGATGAATTTTGTTTGTAATTCTGGTAACACTGTAGTAACAAAGAGGGCATAGAATTAAGAAGTAGAGAGGGTCTTTTGGTTCATTAGAAGTGTTGTTTCCTGAATATCATTTCCATTGTTTTTTCTGAATTTATTAGCTTGGATCTAACATTTGGTATAGATCCAACTACAAATTATATTCTTTGTGAAGAAATCATCCATTAACAATCACATTGTCATGGAAACTAGGTCTAAAGAGGTGGAATCATTCGTCAGGGAGGCTAAGAAGCAATTAGCAGAAAATGCTGGCCAAATAGACCAGGTGAAGGAGAGCTCAGGAAGAGCTCTAAGACTTATGAGGTGTTGTAGAAGAGACTGGAGGCTCGTTTTGAGCGAGTGATCCAATTATTGCAGAGCCAACAAGGAGCCAATGGTGCTGCTAGCACTAGTAGATCTGCAGTAACTCAACCATCAGGGAATCAAAAGCAAGTCAATAGATCTAACAATCAGGGACAGTAGGAGTACTCAGGTAACTATTCTAGATTTCCTAAACTGGATTTCCCTCTTTTTGATGGATTAAACCCTAGATTGGATTAAGAAAAGTGAGAAATACTTTGCTTTCTATCAAGTCTTAGAAGAAAATAAAGTAAACATTGCTTCACTACACCTCTCTGGAAAAGTATATATGTGATTTTTGGATTATCAGACTGGTAAAGGAGTACTAACTTGAACCTTCTTTGCAAATGATGTATGTGAAAGATTTGAAGAGGCTATGCTTGAGAATTATGTAGACTCATTCAATAAGCCGAGTCAGGATTCATCAGTGAGCAATTACTATGACAAGTTTGAAGAACTAAAGTCACTAATGTTGTCACACAACCAATCCTTAGATGAGAACTACTTTGTTCTCAGCTTTCTAAAGTGGCTTAAGGCTTGAAATTAAAGCCATAGTGCAACCGCTGAAACCAACAACAGTGTCACAGGCCTTCAACCTAGCTAGAATACATGAGGCATCCATCAACAAACAAAATACCAGACCTAACCTACAACCTACGCATTACACCAAGCAACTCAACTACACCTCTACCAACAATAACCATAAACCACCATTTTACACACCTACACAATCAGTCAGTCAGACCTCTACTAGTATCCCTAAACCTACCTTCCCAAACCATCCTTCAAATACCACTCGTTTTGCATCAAACACTCCTCCAATCAAAAGACTCACACCTGCACAAATGAAAGCTAAAAGAGAGAAATGATTATGTTATAATTGTGATAAACTTATATGTATGGACACATTTGCAAGAACTAACACTTATGCATGTTAGTCCCTGAAAATGAAGTAAATGAGGAAGTTGATGAAGCTGATCCAAATAAATGTGAGAATCTGATACAAAAAGTCCAAACATAAATGGAAGTATCATTACATGCAATTCAGGGCAGTGTGGCCATTAATACTCTTTTGATCAAGGGAATACTCAAGAAGAAGGTCATTTCCATCTTGATTGATACAAGGAGTACACACTCCTTTGTTGACCCCAAGGTCATTAAAGAAACCGAGTGGCCCACTACACTAACTCCCCATATGTTGGTGAGAGTAGTCAATGGATAACAACTTGTCAGTAATGCTATCTGTCCAAGATTGACATGGACCATGCAGGGTAGACCTTTTGAAGGAAATGTCAGGGTGTCATCGTTTGGGGGCTATGACATGGTGTTAGAAGGGGACTGGTTGAACCTATTTGGAGACATAGCTCTTAATCTCCAAAAGCTTCAAATGACTGTGGAAATCAATGGAGAGACTGTCACTCTGCAAGGAAGCAATGATACAGGAGCTTTATGCTTAATAGACTCTAAAGGGTTTAGTAAGTTCCTAAGAAGACACTCTCTTGCATTCTTGGGCCAACTCTTTTCACTAAATTGTTGCTCTAAAACAAACACCATCAACCCTGTTTTGAACTCCCTGTTAGAACAATTCTTTGATGTTTTTCAAACCCCATCAACACTACCCCCAACAAAACAACTTGACCACACTATACCACTGAAACCTGATTCTCCACCGACAGCCCAAAACAACTTATAAAATGGCCTACATGCATAAGGGAGTTATTGAACAATTAGTGAAGGAAATGTTGGAAGCATGAATCATACAACACTACTATAGTCCCTTTGTTGCTCCTATACTATTAGTTAGGAAAAAGGATGGGTCATGGAGGTTCTGTGTGGACTACAAGAGATTGAATGACATCACTATAAAAGACAAGTTCCATATGCCACTTATGGATGAACTACTAGATGAGCTTCATGGAGCCATCGTGTTTTCTAAACTAGACTTGAGATCAGGTTATCACCAAATCCTTGTTCATCCTACTGACATCCATAAGACAACCTTTAAGACACACCATGGGCACTTTAAATTCAAGGTAATGCCCTTTGGCCTCACCAATGCTCCGGCTACCTTTCAAGCATTAATGAACCATGTCTTTGCTCCTTATGTGAGAAAAATTGTCTTAGTGTTTGTGGATGACATCCTTGTGTATAGCCCTACATATGATAAGCATATTATTCACCTTGAGACAACACTCTTTATATGCTAAGTTGACCAAGTGCTCATTTTTGCAATAAAAGCTTGAATGGGCATATCATAAGCTTGGATGGGGTGGAGGTTGACCCTTCAAAATTGGAAGCAATGAGCTCATGGCCTACTCCTACCAACATCAAGCAATTGAGAGGTTTCCTAGGGCCAAGGATTGTGATTTCGTTTTTCAAGATAATTTCGGTAAGTTGATTTTAAGAAATATTTCGTTGTTTATAGAAAAAAACGTAAAATTTTGATTATAATTTTGAAATTATCAATATAAGTTACGCATTTTAAGCTCTTACAAATTACATAAAGAGTATCACGAGACTCGTAATGTCATACAATCTACATATTGCATAAGAACCACTTATATAACCAAATTTTAATATTAAACTAAAATTATAACGAATTACAATGTACCGACATTGAGATTGACTTAATGAAAAAATAATAATGTTTCAGTTTCGAAAAAAATTTCGGTAACTAAAAAAAAGAGAAATATTCGGTGAAATTTTGACATTTTTCGAGAAATGCTTACAAGTTACTACAGAAAGTTTATCAAGAATTATAATTTGATTGCACAACCATTGACTGACCTACTGAAGAAGAATGCTTTTGAATGGACAAGTCAGGCTACTGAGGCCTTCCTACAATTGAAAGAAGCCATGTGTAAAGCTCTCGTACTAGGGTTACCTAATTTCAGTCTCTACTTTATAATAAAGATCGATGCTAGTTCTAAAGGTGTTGGAGCAATTTTTTCTCAACAAGGAAAACCTATAGCCTACTTTAGCAAGGCTCTAGACCAAAAAATAAACACTATCCACTTATGAGAAAGAGTTAGTAGCCATTGTAATGTCAGTCCACTTGTGGAAGTCCTATCTTCTTGGAGCGAAGTTTTGCATCAACACTGACCACCAAAGCATAAAATATTTTCTATCCCAAAATGTCACCACAATGCTCCAACAAAGATGGTTATCAAAATTATTAGGCTTTGACTATGAAATTTTTTATAAGAAGTGGGTGGAAAACAAGGCTGCAGACACACTCTCTATGTGCCATGAGCATTACAGTGAGAAACAAGCCAATAACTACTATCACTCCACACTGGATACAAGAAGAAATGGAGAGCAATACAGATGATGAAGTACAAGTGATGATCCAACAACTGGGCATTGACAAGGACTCCATTCCTCCTTACTTTTTACAACAAGGATTGTTGAAGTATAAGAATTTGATCTACATTGGAGCTCATGGGAACCTCAAGACACACATACTGGATGATTTTCACAACTCGGCTATGGGTGGCCATTCTGGCATTACAGCTACATATGAAAGGGTGAGACAATATTTTTTGGCTTAACTTAAAAGCTCAAGTAATGAAACTCATATGTGAGTGTGACATCTGCCAACAAAATAAGAATGATCAAAGCACCTATGGTGGATTGCTCCAACCATTTCCCATATCTAACCATGCTTAGCAACACATGGCCATGGATTTTATAGAATGACTTCCTCCTTCTCGTGGCCACACAGTCATCCTAGTTATAGTAGATAGACTGACTAAATATGCCCACTTCATCTCACTATCACACCCTTTCACCTTTGCCCAAGTTGTTGAGATTTTTCTCCTCAATTGTCTGACAGAGACAAAGTCTTTTTAAGTGCCTTTTGGCAAGACTTGTTATCTACACTTGGAACCAAATTGACCCTTAGCTCGGCCTACCACCCACAGACTGATGGGAAAACCGATAGAACTAATGGGTGCCTTGAAACCTATCTAAGATGCATATCAGAAGATGCTCCATCTAACGGTCTAGGTGGTTGTACTTGGCTGAGTTTTGGTACAAAACCACCTACCACACCAACTTCAAAATCTCACACTTTAAGCCCTATGCGGCTACACGCCCCCTTACCTGTTTTGCCACCAAGTTTCCAGCTAGCAATTGAAGATGTACAACAATATTTGCAAGACAGAGAGCACATGCTAGATATTATCAAGGAAAACTAACCAAAGCACAGGAGCGAATGAAGTTCTTTGCTGACAGAAAAAAGGATTGAAAGACAATTCAATATAGGGGAGTGGGTGTACCTTCGTCTTCAACCCTACAGACAAACGAGTGTGTCCTTGCGTAAAAACATGAAATTGGCAGCCAAATTTTATGGTCATTTTCAGATCTTGGACAAGATTGGTGTAGCGTACAGATTGCAACTTCCCCCAAAATCAAGAATACACTTTGTATTTCATGTTTCTCAGTTGAAGAAATCTTTCCAATAAATATTGAATTGCGAATGTACCAAAGTGGAACCGTAAATTCTTGATATGTGAGAAAGCAAGAAAAATTGATTTCATGATATTGAATCTTGGACGAAAAATCACGAGTGATTGTGTATGGAAATTAGGGTTTTCGAACCTGAATAAAATAACGAGTTGATTCAAGATCTTCGGTTGAAAGACTGAGATGTTATTGAGTTTATGAACCCTAAAGCCAAGATTTGGGAACACTGAGGGCTTGGAACTTGAAGAGAGTGAGTGAGAGAGAGAGAGGTGTGAATGGTTGAAGCGCCAAGGAGGCGAGAAAGCGCGCGAAAGATTCCAATATGAAGAGTGGATTTCGTTTTTCGAAGTGATTTCGGTAATTAAGAAAAAAATTTGAGAAAAATATTTTGGTATAAAAAAAAGGTAAAATTTTCACACCACCAAACGAACTATTCCGCACCATTATAAAGCCAACGAACTATTCCACACCACCAAAAACACTGCTTTGCACCACCATATATTAATTATTTTTTTCTACTAACCCACACACTACCCAAAAAACTTTTTTTTCATTTTTTTAAAGTAATTTAAAAATGGAGTAACTTTAATTTAAAATCTCAATTGAGATCGATTCTCAAGTTCATCAAAACACGAAAATTACAGTATTTTGAGTTATATAATAAACACAACTTGAATCACTTGAAAATGTTTTGAAATTAGCAAATTATGGTCATTTTATTAAAATCATGTAAATTTGTCTCGCAATGAAAACGGGATAGTGTCCCTGAATTTCAACCAACTTATATGCTCGATTGAGACTGATTTTCAACCTCATCAAAATACGAAAATTGTATTAACCTGAGTTACACAATTTAAATCGATTGAAACATGTTTTTAAATGAGCAAATTATGGTCATTTTACTAAAGTCGCACAAATCTGTCTCGCAATAAAAATGGGATAGTGTCTCTGACTTTCGGCTAACTTATATGCTCGATTGAGACTTATTCTCAAGCTCATCAAAACACAAAAATTGTAGTAATATGAGTTACCTAATAAACACAACTTGAATTGCTTGAAAATGTTTTGAAATGTGAAAGTTACGGTCATTTTACTAAAGTCGCGCAAATTTGTCTTGCAATGAAAACAGGGTAGTGTCCCTGGCTTTCGGCCAACTTACATGCTTGAACAGTACCGATTCTCAATCTCATCAAAACACAAACAATGTAGTGCTATGAGTTATCTAACAAACACAAATTGAATCAATTGAAAATGTTTTGAAATGAGCAATTTATAGTCATTTCACTAAAGTTGTGCAAATTTGTCCCAAAAAAATCGGTTTTTCACCCATTCGCCTGGACCTCCGCGAGATTTTGAAAAGAACACGCCTGGACCCTTGTGACTCGCAATGTACATTGCGAGATTTTGAAAAAACCTCGTTTGGAACTTTGCGAGATTTTGCAATAACCTAACCTAGACCTTTGTGACTCACATTGTTCATTGCGAGGTTTTTGCAAATTCTCGCATTGTTTCATGTGAACAATACATTTTCCCTCCAAAATTCTCGCATTTATTTATTTATTTATTTATTTTCTGGTGAACTAGTGAGTAGTGGGGGTGGGCATTTTAGACCGAAAACCCGGACCAAACCGACAACCGGGACGATCGGGTCGGTTCGATTTTTTATTTATTATTAAATTTTCGATTTTAAAACCTATCCCACCCCGGGTATGAATAAATGCTTATATAATTTCTAAACAGTTTGGGCTTTATCAAATTTCAAAACAGTTTTCTATGCCTGTGTTTCTAAACAGTTTGGGCTTTATCAAAATTTTAAACAGTTTTTACAAAAATTGTTTGGGCTTTGGACCAAGACCGACCCGAAATTTGGTTAATCGGCCCAACTCGGTCTGGTCTCGGGCCTCAAAATCGCAGGCTTAAAAATATTGAGCCGATTTTCGATTTTTAATTTTCGGGCCGATTACCCGGACCTGCCCAGCCCTAGTGAGTAGTGACTAAATAAATATGGAATCCTCAAAGGAAACTGAAATTTCAAATGTTACAGTAACAAAACATTAATTTCATGAAACAGTTGAACGAATCAAATGAAAGGGGAAGAAGAATCGGGTGCTTGCGATTTATGTTTTGCTTTGAATGCGATAGGGATGATGTGTTGCCTTTGCATTTTGAATGAGGGAGAAAAGCGTTGGGGAGGTTGCAATTTGGGGTACGATTTTTAGTGGTTTTAATTTTGAGAGATATTCGAGAGACTTGAATGTGGGGAAAGGGATATTTGAATGGGGAGGGGAGGCTTGCATTTCGATTTGAATGGGAAGGAGAGAAATGTTGTTTATTTGTTTATATAGGTGGTGTGGAAAATAAAATAGGTGGTGTGAAAAAGTTAAATGGTGTGAGAAAACACTTTTAATGGTGTGGAGTAGTCGTTGTCTAATATAAAATATAAGAAATATAAGACACAAGCCAACACACACACCTTCATCTCTCTTAGCTTTTGAGATTTTCATATCACGTTAAAATTTGTTATAGTCAAATTTCTCTATCTATCTATAAAATCTCACACACACTTCCCTTTCTCACCCTCTCTCTAAATCTTTGTAAATCTCTCGGTGAAGCAAAACAGAACAACGATGAAGCAAAATAACGATTTACCCACAACACCGATGCCCCTAACAAAGAAAGAGAGTTCAGAATATCTATTGGAAGACAAAGGGAAGCAATCATCCTTCTGGCTCGTGGTCCATGTTCGCTCGTACAATCATCCTCAAATGGTTGATTCACCCATCTATCGATTATTCGATAACATTTTTTTAATCCCTTAACCCCTCCAACCCCAAATGTCATCGGCAAGGTTCAAACCCTGGACATGTATTTCCATCCACCATTGGTATACCACTGAGTTGGTACTCCATTGCCTATATGATGACATCGATTCAGCCATCCATGATGACCTTGATGTGTTGGTATGAGCAATAATTCGCAAGTCGCAACAGGAGAAAGAAGGAGGTGCGGCGAAATTTTTTGACCAAAATAATGGAAAAATGGTCGTAATTTTTTGTGATTTATGATGCAGGAGGATCCAAGTCAAATGATGTTGAACTGTCAGATAACATGTTGTTAGCACTAATATATCTTGAATTAGCAGATCAGCGCAAGGATGGCAGAAAATCATAGTCATTTTTTTATAATTTGGCAGTTTTTGGTGCGTTTTAATATTTTGGCTACGAGTATCAGAATCGCGCATACGACCCCAATTCAAAAAACTCTTTTCGACGCGCACATTACGATCAACGAGCACATATTTTCAAGGCCAAAATCCACCGTTTTCCCTTCCGAATCCACAAATTTAGTAGTTTTTTTCCCTTTTATAGTAATATTTCAATTATTGTTTAGGAAGTGATTTTAAACTCAATTTGGGCCAGATTTCTGGTAGTTTATTTATTTTATTACGTATTTTGTTTAGCATGATTATTGGGGGTTTTCTATTTTTGGTAAAATTATAATAATCATGAGTTTTAGCTATAAAGCCCGACTTATGGGTTGATTTTAGAGATGTTTTGATTTGAGTAATTTAATTGAACATTAGAGTTATTTCTCTGTGTTTTTGGGCGAATCGCTTGTATTATTCATTGTGAATTGTACGTAGAACTAGCCCGCAGGATAATCACTATTCTGCTCGGCGTCAATTTATGAGAAATTTACAGAAAAAAAACCTCGAAAGTTTGCAAATTTATATTTCACCCATTTTCCTCCAAAAAAGACAATTTTCGCAGAGATTTTGTAAAAACTCACTCATTGCTTTCACATATCATCTTTTCGAGCTCACTTTGTTTGTCATTATTTGCATATTCACTTTTCTCATGTCACTTTTTTGGAACTTTGATTGTTTCCAATCTTATCTACATTGTTCTTTCCTTCAATTTTGAATTATTACTAACAAAGTTGTTCCCCCTCATAAGCTTTTGAAAACACCAATTTTTTATCTACTTTGTTTTGGGAGATGGAGTATACTTAAAGGATGGATAACAACTGGAGACAATAAGATGTGTCATTCACGGGGTTGTAAGTGCATAATAGTGGATTTGGCCATTTATGAAACGCTGTCGGAAGAACCCAAACTCAAGTAAATCTGTCACTTTTGGTCATGTCGGGTTATTCTCATGTAACTTTCGTTTGACTAGTTAAACAAAGGCATGCGAAAGTTGAACACGTCTTGCTAATACATATGCGAACACAACTTGACTAAAACCAAAGTGAGTTTATTATTTAAAGGTTCTGTTTGTTTTACACGACGAGAAGTGACCTATTAGACACTATTCTTTGCAAGTTTAATTTTGTTTGTCTAATACATTAGAGTCTAGACAAACCAATAAAAGTTAAAAAGCGTCACATTAGCGCCATGCAATCCGTATAAAGTATAGCCTAATATGTATCACCTAATGTAGTCACCTATTTTTGGGAGTCTATAAAGCCTACGTTCAAGAAGGAAATAAGGCTTGGAACTTGAATAAGGTGAGTGCTTAAGCACCAAAGCCAAAAATTGTATTATTCATTGTGAATTGTATGTAGAACTAGCCCGCAGGATAATGACTATTCTGCTCGGCGTCAATTTAGGAGAAATTTACGAAAAAAAAACCTCGGAAGTTTGCAAATTTCTATTTCACCCATTTTCCTTTCATAATTCCAAAAAAATACAATTTTCGCAGAGATTTTGCAAAAACTCATTCCTTGCTTTCACCTATCATATTTTTGAGTTCACTTTGTTTGTCATTATTTGCAAATTCACTTTTCTCATGTCACTTTTTTGGAACTTTGATTGTTTCCAATCTTATCTACATTGCTCTTTCCCTCAATTTTGAATTATTATGAAAAAAGTTGTTCCCCCTCACAAGCTTTTGAAAACAAATTTTTTTCTCTACTTTATTTTGGAAGAAGGAATATACTTAAAGGGGAATTCCAATTGTCGAGGAAACCAGCGAGGGAGGCAGGACCCTCCATCCCCCTCGCAATGCGTGCGGAGGATGGGAGGCACACATCGCGAGGGGGATGGAGGGTCCTCCATCCCTCCCTCGCTGGTTTCCTCGCCAATTAGCCAAGCTCATAGTTAAAGGATGGATAACAACTGGAGACAATAAGATGTGTCATGCACGGGGTTGTAAATGCATAATAGTGGATTTGGCCATTTATGAAACACTGTCGGAAGAACCCAAACTCAAGTAAATCTGTCAATTTTGGTCATGTCGGGTTATTCTCATGTAACTTCCGTTTGACTAGTTAAACAAAGGCATGCGAAAGTTGAACACGACTTGCTAATACATATGCGAACACAACTTGACTAAAACCAAAGTGAGTTTATTATTTAAAGGTTCTGTTTGTTTTACATGACGTGAAATTACCTATTAGACACTATTCTCTGCAAGTTTAATTTTCTTTTAATCATAATGTATTAGACAAACCAATAAAAGTTAAAAAGCATCACATTAGCGCCATGCAATCCGTATAAAGTATAGCCTAATATGTATCACCTAATGTAGTCACCTATTTTTGGGGGTTTATAAAGCCTGCGTCCAAGAAGGCTTGGAACTTGAATATGGTGAGCGCTTAAGCACCAAAGCCAGATTACGCGAAGAAAATAGAAAGAAAATGAAGTAGTGGTACACCATAAAATATAAATAAAATAACAAAAATAGGTGTCAAGCAATTTTCTATATCAAAAAAAGAAAAAAAAAATAATTCAACATATGTCGTATATAATAAAATTCCACTCATTTATTTCAAATGCTATTCCCCTCAATCTAACGAACACACGATGATTAAGTTAACTATATTACCTTTTAAGGAAAGACAAATACATGATTTCCTACAACATAACTACTGTGACTCGTTCTAATTATTTTGCATTACTTTTACAACGATGTAGATCCTGTAGTCTCATACAACTGCCATTCCATCGACTAGTTGCGCCAAAATGCTTATGAGGTCGGGCAAAAAAAAAAAAAAAAATTGGCTGTGTCCATCAAACATTTAGAAAACCAAAACAATAAATAAACATCATCAAATTCATGTTCTCCATTCTCTCATCCTCTTTCATTCCTCATCTAAAACTTCCCTTCAAACCAAACCAAACATGCAGCAGTGCTAAGAACATTTATATATGTATATAAAAAAAAACATATTTTATTAAGCTCACGTTCATCCAATAGCATTAACGTTTGAACGCTATTCTTAAATCTCTCCAAATGCACTTTCTTTGCAAAGAAAAAAGACATATAAAAACCCTAAACCCTCTGCTCGATTGTGTTGCGTCCACTGGTCGTCAGTAATACCAATGCCAAACCCTTGAAACAATCTCAAATCACAATCAGCAGCGATGGACGGAAGAAATCGCCATCCCTTATCACGATCACAACTTCCACCTCCGCATTTCATCGAAGACCTTCATCGCAACCCTTACGACCCAACCTCTCGCCCACACCCAGTAGCCCTAATGGAGGAACGAATCGACAGGCAACACCGCGAGATCCAAGCCCTCCTCCTAGACAACCAGCGGTTCGGCGCCACACACGTGGCGCTCAAGCAAGAAGTCTCGGCCGCGCAACAGGAGTTGCGCCACCTTGTTGCTACCGCGCAGAGGGTCAAGACGGAGAGAGAGGCTCAGGTTCGGGAGATTTATGAGAGGTCTCTGGTGTTGGAGGCAGAGGCTCGGTCGGTAGGAGCTATGAAGGCGGAGTTGGTTCAGGTTAGGGAGGATAATAGGAAGCTCAATGTGGAGAGGACTGAGCTTTCCGAGAAGTTAAGGGAGCTTAATGGCGAGTTTGGGAGAGTTAGGGCGGACTCGCAACTAGCCCTGATTATCAAGGAGGAGATCGAGATCATGCACCAGGAGTTGCAGAAGGGAAGGTGAGCTAACTACATTTGTATTAATTTAAATTTATAGGGTTTTGATTTGATTTTCGTGATAAAGTATGATTTGATTTTTAGTGACTCCTTTAGGTATTAATTCATTTAAATTAGTCAATTAGAATACAATATGCATAGTAGTTAGTACTAAGTTCGATTGTAATGTTTCCATGCTTGTTGAAACGATATCTATGCGGGCAATTGGGCGTTTGTTCAATTTTAGGGACCTGTTTAGGTATTAATTCACAATGGTTAGTCAATAAGAATAAGTTATGCATAGTACTAGATTCAGTTGTAATGTTTTCATGCTCACTGAAATGATAGTTTCTAGATTACATTTAATTTGGGTAGACAATAAAGGGTTTGGTTGTTGCAACAGTTTTTGTGTGGTATTAGGGATGGGCCCTTGAATGAAGGCTGCAAGAGTGGAGCTCTAAACGCGTGTGTATGAAAAATTTTAAAGGACTACCATGGCAACAAAGAGATTGGCGTAATTCAATCTCGTATATTGACCAAGTATGCAAACTAGTTGTAATATAGGAAGCAAGGTTGACGCTTTTAGGGCAAGTGAATGACGTTTGATTTTAGAGATGTGACCGACTCCTCAAATGTTTGAGACTCAAGATTGGAGGACGTTAAATCCTCATCTCTTAAATTTGATATCTAAGGCTTTTTTTCACCGGAGTTGGAGGTATTATATCCCCTATCACCAAGAGTTCTTCAGCTCGATAGATTTCTAGAACAGCTTAAATCCTCGCCCAAAAAAATAATAAGGAAAAGTTAGAAATCTTCGTTGAACCAACATATTTTGTAAGGGACTGGTGTATGTCCCCCTTGTGAGATACTTCTTTATTCGATTTGGTTTCAGTAAGAGCCTTCCCTATTCAGAATTAGAACTACTTGAAAGACTTATTGAAAAATTGGAATGGACGAGATAGTCATTGGATCAATGCAAATTAATGCAAGTTCATATAAAACCCACCTCAAAATGGTAGAAGATTAAATAGAGGACACCATCCTCCCCCACAAATTAATTTCCATCCATTAAATTCGCCATCCTCTATCACAATCATAACTCCCTCTCCGCATTTCGTCGAAAACCTTCACAACAAACCCTACCCGAGTCCCCCAAAGAGGCCCTAATGGAGAACCAGATCGACAGGCAACAACGTGAGCTCCAATTCCTCCTCCTCCAGCGCCTAGCTGCAATCAACGCTTCAATCAAGCAGGAAGTCTTCGCTGCCCAGCAGGAGTTGCGTCACCTCTCTGCCATTGTCAAGAGGGGCGAGACAGAGACCCAGGTTAAGGAGATTCACGAGCGCTCGCTGGTGTTGGAGGCCGAGGCTCGCTCCGTTGGTACTGAATTGGTTCAGGTTAGGGAGGATATGAGGAAGCTCAATGCCGATAGGGTCAAGCTTTCGGTGCGGCTGCAGGAAATTGATGGCGAGCTGGAGAGAGTGAGAGAGGAGTTGCGGCAGATGCCGGCGATCAAGCAGAAGATCGAGATTATGCACTACGAGTTGCAGAGGGGAAGGTTAGATACATTGCATTTATTTAATTTTAGGGTTTTGATTTGATTTTGTTGATAAAACAATATTTGATTTTTAGCGACTAATTTAGGTATCACAATGGATGTAATCATGTAAATTAGCATAATTTCCACATAATACTATGTTCAATTGTAATGCTTCCATGCTCGTTGCGATAATTCTAGGCAGATAATTGGTATTTATTCAATTTTAGGGTTTTGATTTGATTTTTAGTCTCATTTAAGTGTAATTCGTCAAATAGAAGAAAAATCATGTAGAGTACTATGTTCAATTGTAATGTTTCCTTGCTCGTGTTGAAAAGATAATTGTATACATGTAATTTGGGCATACAAGAAAGGGTTGGATTGCAACAGTTAGTTTTCTGTTTTGTGGGGTTATTAGAGCACGTAATTATGGACCCTTCAATGAAGGCTACAAGATCAGCTGTACATCTGTGTGTGTCTGAAAAATTCTTAAGGATTACCATGTGTGGGCGCAAGTCAATATCGTGTACTGACTTATTTAAGTGTGCAAACTAGTTGTAACAAAGGAAGCAAGCAAGGTAGGCACTTTTATTGCCGGGGAAATCCTCTGATCTCAGAGACAGAACCTCATTTGTATGGAAATGCGGGCTGAATCCTCAAAATGTTTGAGATTTGAGGGTCATTTGGGCTGTCATCCCTTAAATTTGATATCTGAGGCTTTTTGTTTGAGGTACTATGTCCTCGGTCACCAAGAGTTATTTCAGCTCAATAGATTTCTAGAACAGCTGAAATCCTTGAGAAAAATAAACAGGAACTCTCTTTGAATTAATTTATTCTCCAAGGGCCAGGTGTATGTTGTTCCTCATATGAAGTTTATTATTCTATTTGGTTTTAGTAAGAACTTTTGCTATGTGGAATTAAAAACACTCTAAAAGAGTACTTGGAAATCTGAAAAAGGATTATACAGTAATGCAAGTTCATATAAAAGCCACCTCAAAATGATAGAAGATTAAATAAGTAATCTCTTCCCCTCTCCCCAACCCAAAATCACTTGATACCTATTGAACCTGAGTTTTGAATCTGCATACACTGATACCTGTGCTCCATTGCTCACAGACTTGCTTCTGTGCACACCTTCAGTGCTGCTAAGGTTTGATACACTTTTTTAGCATCGTCCACTGTGACAGTTGCCAACTCTTTAGTAATTTATGATGCAAGCCTCATTCAACAAACAATTTTTCATTTTACACGTATAATTATCATATTTAAAGTTGCTGATATTTCTATGCTTTCACTACATCTTTTAGAGGGTAATGACCCTTCAATGAAATGAATAACAAATTATGGTGTCATCTTGAACAGAGCTGCCATTGAACATGAGAAAAAGAATCATGCTGAAAACCTAAAGCACCGTCAATCTATGGAGAAAAATATGGTTATCATGGCTCGTGAGATTGAAAAATTGCGTGCAGAGCTTGCGAATGCAGAGAAGAGAGCACGAGCGGCGGCTGCAGTAGCTGCTGCAGCAAACCCAGGTATGACTCCATAACTTCTAAATGTTTCTATACTTGTTTGTATATGCCTGTGTATATCAATACATGTATTTTTTGGTCCTTAAATCATTAAAAGAAATAAACACGAGTCATGTTACAGGAAGAACATGAAAAAAAAAAAGCGAAGACACGTGCATATTAGTCAGTCTTAAAACATTTCATTCTGTCCTAAAACATTCCATTCTCTAGTTCCTTCATGTCTTCGTGCAAATTCGCATATGCACGAATCATGAACATCTTTGTTTATTGATCCGAGAAAAGGCCTTTTTTTTAAATAAAACAATTAAAATAAATTAGTTGCTAGATTTCTCTTAACCTGAATGTTATCTTTTCCAGGACCTGGATATGCTGGAAGCTACGGAAATTCCGAGATGGGATATGGAGGAAATTATCATGCGGATCCATATATATAGTATGTCCCAGGTGTGTCTACTTTTTTTCGTATTCTAGTTCTTCTTCTATCGAGTTTGTTTGGGGCATACTATCTGTTTGCCTGAACATCAAAACTATCGATCAGTAAAACAAGGCTAATTATCCTTCAAACTTTTCATCCTATCTAGAATGTATAATATTCTTTTGATAGGCAACATAAATTTATAAGAAAAATAGCAAATTGTAGAATCCTTTCTAGTTGCATCACTCAAAATTCATGTGTTCTATCTCACCCTAGTTATAACCATCAAATTCCAGCAAATGACGACATTCATTAATACTGAGAACTTTCCTCCTTGTTCGAAGTCATTCTCTAGTTGGAAGCAAAAAATTTCAAGTTTTGTGGTGCTTGTCCTATGAATTTGATTTGTCAAATCTGGGACTAAATATCATGAATCACTCGGACATGATCGGGTCAATTCTAATTATGAAGGATGAAAAACTTTTGGACTCCCCAAAGTTCAATTGGTCTATCTTAAAGATCATGATTTGGTATACATGTTAATACCGAATGCCTAGATTGAACAAAATGGACTAAGAATGGATGGAAGTGATATGACTTGGTTGAGATATAAAGAATATAACTAGATAAATAAATAAAAAGGAAATAAGTTGAACCAACAATAATGGCCGAGTTAGGTGAGAGAGGAGATCGTCAGTCTTCCAGGTGAGTCCCACTAATTTTGTAATATATATCGCATAACTGCTTTAGTTGGATTTTGATTGCTTAATGTATGTAGTTTTTCAATTTGGTTTGTATGCCTTTTCTATTTTCTATATGAGCGTGTTTGATCTCTCTAGTTCATATGGAGAAGCTGTTTTCATGGATGTCATGTAGCTCCTATAGTACATGTGTGATTTTTATTATTCCTTTGAGGGTGGCCACTTCCAAGATTTCATTTGCATATTGGGAATAATTTATGAGGGCTCGATAACCCCCTCGTTATTGTTGCTGGCAGCATTGTTAAAATTGCTCAAATCACACAACTTGGATCATGCTTTGACTCGAATCGCCCCTCGTGCGATTCAAATCGCTTTGTTAATTGTTACACATCCAAATTGCATGATTCAACTTTGTTGACTCTCTAATTTGTGATAACATCACAAATCGCGCCTTTAGAAAACACATGGAAATGGCAGTAGCAAATCCGGAAGAAGAAAGAAAAGGAAACAAAGGAGGGGGAAGAGGAATATGCATAGCCGTGAGTTTGTGTTTCATTGGAGGTGTGTAGCTTTAGTGCTGGCATTTACTTTCTACTCTTTTAGGGTTTTCTGATTTAGTCTCTTTAGGTTTTGGGCTTTGAACGAGTTACCCAAATCTAAAAACACCTTAAGGAGTTGGCTTGGCTTTCAGATATTAAGCCTATTTTCAATCCCCTATTCTTCCCGACCCCTTCAGCCAGCATAATGAGGCCCAACATAATGAACTACAATAAAATGAATGACAAAATGGACTGGATTGATCATTTTATCTATATATGAAAATGTATGCTTATATGAACCTATTAGATGTTTATTTTGGTCAACTATATATTTATTACTTATATATCTAGGGTTATATTTTTTTCATGTTATATTTTGAATCTCAACTTGAGTTGTACGATTTATGATTTAAATCCCGATTTGATTTTCAAATGACCCTTACGATTTTCGATGCGATTCACTCTTTGACAACCTTGGTTGCTTGGGTTTTGGGAGTTGTATTGTCATCTTTCTCCTTTGTTAAATAAATTTAAATTCTCTCTCATATATGTATCGGGCGGGATACGGGAACTAAGATTTTGTTACAAAGAAAGTTACACACGCTTATTGTGGTGGCAACTTAAATCAATAGATGTGTGGCGGCATTTAGTTGCATGTTAGCATTGTTGTTGATAATGGTTGCAGTTGAAGCATTAGGTGGCAAGTGATGCAATGTGGCGGAAGTGATGGAAATGGAGTGGCAAGGGACCCCCTTCTCATGATGTCGATTTTTTTGTTTTATTTATTTATTTATTTATGATTTCATATGAAATTATTTGAGGTTGTTTTTTTCACCGAAAGTTTCTATTCTCAAGAAAAAATATCCTTAATAAAACGAGCCTAATATTTTACTCTATAAGCATCTATGAGGCCAATATATGTTTGTCGAGTTATGTTCACACCGGATAAAGTTGGGATCATGACTAGGTTGAAAAGTCTTTTGTTGGCAAAAGAACATGTCAGATACTTGATTAACATACTAGTAGTGGATTGATTAGTACCCAAGTAACCTTTGTGTCTTTGTTAATTTTCCGTGGAAGTAGTCTTGAAGGTGAAAGGGAAGAGGGGGGAAGGGGGGGGAGGGAGAGGGGGCATGTACATAATGCTCTTTACAAGCATTTTGAAAGGATGTCATCTCCAACTTTGGAAATACGAAATCCAATAGATCCTTAAACCTATGAACTTTTATTTAATTATTTAAATTATATTTTCAATGATACAATTAAAATGATCTTTTATGTGATAAAATTATCATAATAGATTAAAAAAGACTTTTGATTCGTGGCCATAAGAATGTATGGTAGTATATTTGGTAAATCTTGAGAGTTTAGAGAAGATATTGAAGTCCAACACGTAAGATCTTACTACACATCTTAATACCAAATGTCTCTATTTCAGGTTCATGGTGGTGTTGATGGCGATTTTCCGTATGGGTCAAGAGCCTTTTCACATGGTCCCATGTGACATTCAACCAAGCTCATGTTCATAGATGAATACCCGTGGCCGTTTTTTTAATCTCTCGAGTCTTGAGTCACAATTTCTTTTTTCGTTGTTTTTAGGGTTAAACATAATCTAAGTTATGAGATATTAAACTTTTGTTACTATGCACCTATGTGGATATCTATTATGAATGTTGCCAATAAGATATACAACTCCATTTTTTACTTTTTTCTAATATTTCCAATCCTTAGTTGTTTAGTGAGGGAGTTATAATGCTTAAGCTTTTAGACTAAAGTTAGTTAATTTCTATATGAGCATTCCTTATATAAAGATATATTTCCAATTTCGTTTTTAGTGTTTCTTCAATCTCCTATTAAACTATACATAATATGTCATTATTGTCTTTGTAATAATTGTTATTATATTTTAGGAATAAGCTAGAAATTATAGTAAGGAATCATTAGAAATAAAAGATTCATAAATCGTTGATTAATTAAATAGGAAAAATCGAAATAAAGTCTATCATTTATTTAAGTAATTTCCTAACCTAAGATGACTCTTGTTCTACGATAATCCAAGCTGCATCTCCAAGACTCCGCTCGGAACCAGTCGATTCTTGAGCCATTCGTTCTTCCCTCTCGGTTGGAAAAAAATATCATGAATTTAAAGAACTGGAAAGCGTCGGTGCAACTGTTATGAAAATATATTTACTTTTAGAAAAAATGAAATAAAAATTACCACCACCTATCACAATATGTGGGAAGATGGTTTATGGACATATTGAAGATTGATAAAAATGGGATAGGGGAAAGGAGCATCAAACACCTTGACACCCTCATCCCATATTAATGCCTTTAATAATGGTATTTTTTAAACTTAAATCCTAAAAAAGACGAAAAAATCTTATTATCAATTTATTACTTGTTTACGTTGCAATCTATGGCACATGCTTTTCATGTGCCACCCTAAATCTCACAAATATAGAGTTTGGGGTGGTGATGGCAGCTAAAGATGGACTTCCCGATGCGGACCTAATTGCATAAGTGATCGAAAATGGTGGTGGCTGGAGGTGGTTCGTGTCAGAGGCGGTCCCTGACGTAAACTTTCACAAGAGGCCAAGGGTCGTGATGGTGGGTGGTGGTTGTTGGTCAAGAAGAAGAAAGGTTGAAGAAGATGAAATGTAAAGGGGAGGAAGTCACATGTTAAGGTTTTAAAAAAATACTAAATTGTAATTAAGATGTTTTGGGCCTCAAATCGGAAAGAGATGTTTTGGTACTATTAGGGCTGGCAATGGGGCGAGTTGGCTAGGTGATGTTGGTCGTGGGCTAGGTAAGTCAGCGTTGAACTCGACACGTTTGGTTATTATGCCTTTTCAAAAAACCCAAACCCGACTTACTTAGAAACAGACTACCCAATTCGATCCGTCATGATCTGTTTATGTGAATAAACTTTATTTTATTCTAATAAATGATATAATCAGTGAATTATTTTTTTATTTTTATTTATTTATTTATTTTATTTTTTTGAAAGGCAAGCAGAGTTTTTATAGGATCCCAGAACCTATAAAGATGTTCGCAAGTTGGGTTTGAACCCATGACCTAGTGGTACCATTCGCCAAGTTCTAACCGTTGAGCTGTCATGCCATTGGCTATAATCAGTGAATTATACTTCTAGTTGCAGGAAAAATATCAAATCAAGAAATACTTGATTTAAAGTCAACTGTTTTGTTATTTGTAAAAACAAGTAATTACCCAAAAATCTCTAATTTCATGTTAGCTTCAACCAAAAAGTTTTTTTTGTAATTATCCAGTCTAGAACTCCAACCACGTCACCACTATTTAAGGACAATTTCTAATTTTTTTATTTTAAAAGATGCCTTGATCAAGTCAACTCAGATTAAAGTTTTATCTTCATTTTTTTAAATTCCTATTTGCCCTTATGAAACCAACGCGGATCACCACTTAGAGTAAGAGGTGTTTGGTGTCCATTTCAATGTAGTCAAACTCAGGGAGTTTATTGTTCATGATTTTTTTTTTTTGAAAGGCGAGCGTGTCGCCGGTGGATATAGAATTTCCAATACGTGGGGGGTTAAACCACCATAGCTTAACCATCCAATCAGACACCATTTCACAGAAGGTCACCCATCCTAGTACTACTTTTGCCCAAACACGCTTAACTGCGAAGTTCTGATGGGATCGGGTGCATTAGTGCTGGTACGATTGCCACCCATTTATGAAAATATGTTTGTCCCCTTTTCAGACATCATTTTCTCAAGCAAGGACTTTTGGGAAATTATTCTTTGTAAAAATTAAAAGAGCAATAATTTGGTCAAACTCGAAATCATTTCCAAATTTACATAAACGAAAGAGATATATAATATATTCTATCAATTTTGTTATTCACGGGCTCATACAGGTAAAAGCGGGTGATGCAAGTTCATTTAACTTAATAGACTAACCCGAAACTCATGAAGCCCCAATCAAAACTCTTTTATAACGGCGCGCTTTGGGTAGAGTTGGCTAGTCCCTAGTACTATTGGGCCATTTTCTATTATTATACTACACATTCATAAATTTGTATATTTAAAGAATTAAGTACTGACGTGTTGGGACATTTTTTTTTGAAATAAAAGTTCACTATTCATCAAACACACGCATGCTTGTGTATGTTATACATATGTACGTAAATTTTTAATGCATATTTTTTTTATAATTTTAAATACGTAGAATTTTATGCATATTTTATATAATTTTTAATACAATAATGAAACAATAAAATACAACCTAAACTTAATTAATTCTTGAATAATACAAATACAAATTTAAATGAAATTATCATATTTTGAAAATAAAGTAAGAAAATGGCAAAAGAAAAAAAAAGGTATATGTATTTAATATTTTAGAATACAAACAAAATGGCAAAAGTGTAATTAAATAGCGAAATAATTCTTCCATGGTTGAAACAACTCTCGGCTAAGTGAAATGACTTGCATGCTTGGCTTAAAGGCTTTTTTGTTTTATTATTCCATCAAAGTTGTTTTTTGTACCCTTTACTACTCACTTTATACCCTAACTATACCATAATATGTAACTAAATGGCAAAAGGTATTTTGGTCGTTTGCTTGACAGTGAGTTATTCTTCACTATTCATAAGGCTTAGCCTCTTTGTAATAGTAGAGATGAAAGAGAAGTTTTTTGCAAATTTTGGTTTATATAGAAGTATAAGACCAGTTGTGTCTTTTTGAATGTCAACATATTACAAATTCATTGAAACCCACATGAAGTTATGTTTCAAGGCCTCAAAACTATTGGAAAGAGTAAAAGATGTTAGAACATTGGACAGATCAACATCCCAACTTTACTTTTAGTCATGATTTTACCAAAAAAGTATAGTCCAGTGTGTAGGATTTGCTTTTTCTCCTACTGCCCTGCATTAATGCTATTTTGGTGATTAAAAAGAAATTCTGGGCCATTGTAAAAAAAATATTCTTCCCGATACTAGATGTAGTAATGTAACTTGTTAGCTGATAGGGTTTAATAGCGGAAGCAATAAACAAATAACTAAAAACTTGAATGGACAAAGTTTCTTCAATCTAATAATAATTCTCTAAACTTTCAAAACTGCTTACGAACTTGATTTCTAATCTATTTAAGCAAAACAAACCCCTAATAGGACCCTAAACTTGTTGGACTCCTACTTGAGCTTATATTAGACCATAATAATTATTAAATAATTAAAATAAATAAATAATACTAATATACCATCATCCCCCCTTTTTGAAAACTCGTCCTTGAGGTTAGCCGTTGTTAGCTAAGCCATCAGCGATCAAAGAAATATGCTCATGTGTTGTGGTGTTACCTTGATACGAGGAATTAACAACCAACAAATCTGCATCATCTTCATGAGGATAATTATCTCATCCTTCGGGCAATCCTGACAAAGATGACCAATTTGTCCACATTCGAAACATTTGAATTAGGATTTTAAGCAACTAGTTTAGTAGTGTGGTAGGGACCAAAGTTGTCTGAGATGAAACTGAAGTAGTCAAATGATCCTGTGAACGTGTTTCGACCTACTTAGCATACTGCTCTACTTTCGCCATGGTAATAATTAGAATTATATTCAAAACCTCTTGTATAGGCTGAGAAAGTTATGTAAATACATGTCAATCTTTTGTTGTTTAGATTCATTCATCTTCAACCAATTGTACAAAAAATGAAATTCCTCAGTGTATTTAGAAACTATAGACTTGGCCCTATGTAAGTTATGCAACTTGCTAACAAATCTATCATGATAATCTTTGT